>JASPKZ010000021.1:1640000-2240000 GCA_030220185.1 Diploptera punctata | reverse complement strand
TTTGTGTATAGCCTATCCAGTACCCACTTTTGGGTATGTCCCCTTCTGTCCTGAAGTGGAATTATGAGAAATAAAGTTTTATATTTGTGGTTTATGAATTTATCACAAAGTAACGTTAATTTGAAAGCAAAATTTCTTGTGCTCAAGCTTTAGGAGTCTTTATGTGAACAGAACATTGATTTGAATAGGGCTTAATTATAATCTTGTTTTTGTTACATGAGTATCAAGTAGGAAAATTATTTGCTTATTATAAAAAAATAATAATGGGGTTGAATGTTTATAATATATAATACAATAAGTTTATATTAAGTTTCATAGTTTTGACACCTAACTTTAACAGTTATAAATAAAAAAAATATGAGCGTAATTCACGGTTTCGTAATCTAATATATAAACATGAATGTTTGTTTGTTTGTTAGTTTGTTTGTTGCACGGTCCATACCGTTTGATCCGATTGTGATGGGGCTTTTTGCAAAATATTCAGGAGAATCCCGGGATGAACATAGGCTATAAAAGAGTTGTAATACTCAACTCCTGCACCCTTAAAAAATCGCCCATTATAGTGGAAAATGTGAAAAATATAGCCTTTTTAGACGCTTAAATGGCTTACGCTGCCTAAACCATAACAAATACACAAAATTAATATACACAGAATTGAATCTCTGTAAAAGCTCTACAAAAAAGTCTGCCAACAGCATATGTTTATCTCTTATGGATAACTTACCAATAACCATTTTTGTCTTTCATTGATGCCAAGAAGATCGAGACAAGTACGTAGATTCCTGTGCAAGCATAACAGCACATAACGAATTTTGTCTTTCAGCTCATTTATGCCAAGAATATCGAGATAAGTAGATTCCCGGGTAACACCGGGTAATCAGCACGGGGAATCTTAAAATAATTACGACATACATTTATAATTATTTTTCATTTTGCTTATTCAACTTATCATAAGAAGTACATTAATTTTCGTCTTTCAGCTCATTTATGCCAAGAAGATCCTCATTAAGTAGATTCCCCGACAACGCCGGGTAAACAGTACGGGGTATCTAAAAAATATAAATTATAAGTAGGCCTATTTTTCCTTTTACTTATTCAACTAAACATAAAAGCGCATTAATTTTCATTTATTTAGGTGTAGGAGCACACGCCGAGTATTAGCTAGTATCATTATAAAATTAATAGAGCGATCTTAAATTCCTTATAGAGTGAGAAAAAAATCAATCTCTCGTTTATCATATCGAATAAAATTTGTAACTTTTTTTTGTCAAGAAATGTTTGCTCATCCCAACTAAGAAGTAGAATTTTACGAGAAAATTGCACATTTTCAGCGAACAGTGGGTGGAGCTATTATGTTATTATCTTATCATTCAATGCATTTATTTCACTTAACGAAAACACCTGCTATTCGTGCAGATGTCTTTATTGTAATAGAATTCTCCGTAACACTTGAAATTCATAGGCCCTACATAACAAAACTTACTATAGTCTGTCTGTGGAATGTGTAGAGAAATTTGCCAGCTTTCCGATTAGACATCTTTCTCGCTTGAAGCTCAAGAGTGAAATGATTGTCACGTCTCCCTCTTGCACTTCCTTCCATGGCCTCATTGACCGTACATTTTTGCCCGCCTCCTGCGTAGATGGCTATTTCGAACAGATTCTCTACAGATTCTACGGGCAGACTATAGTTATGTTTGGAATTTATGATTTTTCTTACTTCATTCACTTTCGATTTTAGCCACTCCCTTTCAAAAACAAAAACCGAATCAGATGTTTATTAAATGTTCCTTGTGTTTTCCTGGTGCCAAACATTAATATGCGGCAATGTAGGCCCTATTACTATTCAACGAGGGCTAAATAACCTGAGACATTCTATTATCGCAACCCTTCAGAGGGGAAAAATGTTCCTGTAAATTCGCCCAATGTTTGGAACCAATCTGTTTGTCTATACTTATTTCCATAAAGATATCAGCGAGTGAAAAGTGGTTAGCTTGTCGCCTCATAGAGACATTTAGTAGGCAATTAAGGATGGGAAACTAAACTTCTTGGTGCGACAGGTCTAGATGGGCTGCCGGCTGCTAGCCTTACATCCAATATATCATTAACATATACGGGCGATCATCCATCCAGTTTAGGGGTGATGTGTAGTCAGTATACCAAATCCACCAGCCGTTATAGTTCTAGATTGTTTATCTCAACCTGAAGCCACTATTTATCATAGCTACACAAATTCCTCATGCTGCTGGGTGGGCACCGGTACCATACTGGCCGATATTCCATAAAAAAAATCCCAATTGGCGACTGAAATCAGCGCATATTCCGTAACTGCGTCAATACATGATACGTTGACCACTCGGCTACGACGTGGGACACTTGGCTGACAAAGCCCGATTAAATTTTTCTCAGAAGCTCTAATTTAGGCTTGACGGAGAATAGTCCCTTGGAGTTTTCCATCTTAAAATATCCATCGACTTCGGCCCTGATTTGTAGGCTACACACGGCCCTCGGGACCAGAGGCAAGGAACATAACCTCTAGATCGCCGAGGAATTAGTGAATTAGTGTTGTAATTACGCTAATTAATCCTAGCGACTCAATGTTGTGATAACTAGATATGAAGGGGTATATGACATAGTAGAGCAAGTAATTTTTTTTTTCATTTTGAGAAAAATTGTATTTTATAGTCAGTTTACAGAGAATCAGTTTAATATTGGTAATCATGGAAATATTTATTGTTATAAGTGATGGTATTAATTGTTGATGTATCTTAAATACCGTATGCAGTTTCTTCTTTACAATTGTGTACTTTACGCATTTTTTGTAAAACTGACACTACTATGACATATACCTCTTCATATTTATGGCTGGTGGATCACATACTGGTCCATTTCTGTGGTTGATATATGTGGATATGGGGTTAGCAACTACCTGGTAGGTCAAAGACTTGTAAGTCTGATGTACAAAATAGTGTGGTTTTAATACAAATATAAAACGGCTTTTGGTATCGTTCGGTAGGAGCCTGGACCTACATGTGACACGAAAGATAAAGAACTCAACTCAGAGGGATGTAAATTATGAGTATAAGCCGGAAATACATATAAATAGAACATGATGCCCGTGTCCTGCATGAATATTTTGTGCGCGGGGTTGACAGTTGTGATGCGCGCCTCCCCCGGGGGGGCCGCTGCGGGCGGAGCAGGTAGCCGGACAGCAGCGGGTTAGCTTGCCGCCCGCTCGGCAGTCTAGCATCCGCTCCCGAGTAGTCAAGACAGTGCAAAGTGCTACTCCGCCTGTATCACTCTTATATGAGGTGAGTTACTGCCATATTGAATTTTATATCTTGGCAGGCAGCCATTTTGTGCAATATCTAATCCATTTTAATTGATAATATAACATTTATTGTCGTCATAACAGCCCTTCCCTATCAATTCACACCTTCCTCAAATACCTTACCCCTCTCCCCCCTTCTATAACCATAAACATGACATTATATTCATACCCAACCATCAGTCTCAAAGTGCAACAATGCGCGCAACAATGCTCTAGGTCAATGAACTTGAATTAAACTTGAATACAGTTTTACCAACATTGCAACAATGTGGTTAATTCTTAGAATTTGCTTCAAACAGTGGAATCCTTTATGTTCAGTTGCGCTGGACGCCATGTTGAAAAAGTCGAGACAAGGCCACGTTGTTTGTGGCGTGCGCAACGTTTCTGGAAAGAAGCGTCTATTAAAAAAAAAAGGCGTAAAGTGTCGCATGACCACCTGTAACGTTATCGCAACCCCCTCAAATAACGATTTGTAATCTCCTGATATCAGATAATGTTGTCCACCATCTTGTTTGCCCTCTCAATATGAGTCTTGATGGAATTTCAGCCCTCCGGCATTCACCTTGAGTTCTGTTGATTCCTCCGGTGTTATGAAACAATTAACTGCCCAAATCTTTCATGTTATTTTCTTGTTCGATGCCTTCTCACACGAAAACCCTTGAGATATACATTTTTTTATAATTCATCTACATTTTCTCTCGCATATATATAATCTAATCAAGCCTAGCGTATTATTTTACTTTTTTTTCTGATTTTTAGTTTAACTTCTCCCTTTAGGTAAATTTACTTTTTGTGTTTCATGCCACACAGACCTTATAGTGTCACGATCTGTCCGTAGAGTTTGTTTGTACTTTGAATCATTTGTACTATTTAAACCATGCAAGGAATGTAGGATCTCCCCGAATGAGGGAGCAATGAGCTCAATGCAGGACCACATCCGAGACAACACCAATATTTCAGACACCAATCACTCATACATTCATACTAAACAAGGCCAATGTAATATGAACAATTGTGATGGCCTGATGTTACAAGACAATTTAGGCCTTAAAGTTTCCTGATATTTATCTTACAATGAAGAAAAATCGAGAAAAAAACCTCACCTCGGAAAGTTGCCCGACCGGGGAACGAATCGAGGTCGCTGCGACCGAGGTATCAAGATCACAGCGGTGGACACTTTACATTTAATTTATATTTTAAGCCATGCTTCTGAATATTTACTTTAATTGACCAAGAGTCAGATTTTAGTAACAAGTCATACTTTAATTGAGGCATCCTAGACATTGCTAACTTGCATATAAATCCTGATCATAGCTGTCAGATTACAAAAGTGACAATAGTCAACTTAGAATTCTCCTCTCATGTGTACTTATATCGTTATTGCGCCGAGTGCATTTTAATTGAATTTGTTTGTTTATGTTTGCGTTGACAAATTATTAATTGTTTATGTCTGCGTTGACAATTGTGAATTGAATACAAAGTAATTCAATACGAAGGAACCAGTAATGTCAACATAAAATAATAATCTTAAAAAAGCTAGCAAAAATAACTCGGCACATCCAGCTAAATGGAATTGATGTATTTCGTCCTCACCTATCTTGGAATTCCCTCCTTCCTGAAATTAGTGGCTGCCATACAGTAGTGTAAGTACTTCAAACGACAAATTAATACTTTTATATGTAATATTTATTATTAATCTCTTCATTATACCATTTTGTTGATTGTTTTATTCAACTTTGTTTATATTTTGTCTTAAGTGAATTTGTCTTGTCTCGTAAAATTATTCTGTATTTCAACTAATTATGTACTGACTAACTTATTACTCACTAGCACTATCGAATGCGTTGGTTCACGACTGCACGGACATAACCTCTCCATATAATCACTATCCAAGCTAAGTTTTTCAATCATGGCCTGCATAATTTACCTCCCTCAAATCATGATTAATGTTATTCTCCCACCTCATTCTTGTCCAATCTACTGGGCGATTTCCCTCTGGTTTTCCTAAATTGAGTTTCCATGCCCTTCTTTCATTACCCATTTGTGCCAAATGTCCTGCCCATCACAGTTTACGAGACTTAACTGTTATTACATCTGGTATCCCATAAAGATCACTAATTATATTATGTTAGGCCACGGCTGTGATCTCGGAGTAGAGTTGCTGCCTTGCACGCAGCGGGTCCGGGTTCGATCCCCAGTCGGGACAAGTTTCCTGCATGTTTTTTTTTCCGGTTTTTTCCTCATCTGTTAGATAAATATCAGCAAACTTTAATGCCAAAACAGTCCCCAAACATAATCTGGGCCATCATAATCAACATTATTATATTCACCAAGTTCAATGTGAATGTGTGTGTGAATGGTGTGTTTCGTCTCAATATTGTGTTGTCTTGGAGAAGGCGTTAACGTTGAGCTGATCATTCATATGGGGAGGCCCCCCATATCCTTGTGTGGTTTGAAAATTATCTGTGTGATCCACAGTTTAAAATCTCTCTCCCAACAGGTCATGCCACTGTAAGGTCTGGGTGGCTTGTGGCATGTAAAAAGTACCTATAAAGTGAGAGATGAAACTTTCTATTTCAGGATTGTTTCTGTTATATACACAGGTATCCTCAACCAAATATACAATCTATATATATATATATATATATATATATATATATATATATATATATTAGCATTAAGTTTTTTTTTTTACAATATGAGGAGCTGGCCCATAGCACAACCCCCAACCTGGAGGACCAGAGACTTTTTCTGGAGTCCACAATTCATCAGTTGCTTTCACTGCAGCTAGAGTCTAATCCACCCTGATGAAACTAAATTAATATAATTGAACATTATAATATTCTAAGTTAATGTTGTTAATATTACTTAAATAATGTAGATTATTTATTTACAATTGCATTAATTTCTATTAGAAGATAATTTATCATATCTCGTGAATTCATGATCATCATAGGTGCTACAAACTGTTACAGGCCATGTCTACCTATGCTTCCATTCTCTTCTGCCTTCTTCCTCCATCCATTCACCCTCATTACTCTGAGATCTTGTTCCATATTATCCATCCATCAAATGGAGGGTCTTCCAAGTTTCTGCTCACCAGCAATTTTATTTAAGGTTGCTTAGCCATCTTATTCTGGAAGCTTTAATCACCTTGAATATAGCAGTGTCATACGCTCCGAAGTCACTGTTATATCTGATGCACCAAATGCAAATTTCACATTGGTCCAAAAATTCTCCTTAAGGTTTTTCTTTAAGATATTTTGAAATTGTTTTCTTAGGCCTTAGTACCCAGGCCTTCGTGCCGTAAGTAATTATAGGCGTCAGAGTGTTTTTATATATTTTTGGGTTATTGTTTGAAGAGTGCGATATTGAGAGTTCAAATTATTATAATTAATGTAATTGTATGTGCCACCATAACTCTGGAGCAACTGGAGGAATTTCTATCAAACTTGTACACATATGGTCCCGCTTCGTAGCCGAGTTGCGCTGGTTCGGGTCTCCATGGAGGAAGAAATTTTCTCATGGAATTTCGGCTAGTATGGGACCGAAGTCCACCCAGTATCATGAGGCATTTAGGTAGCTACAATAAGTAGATGCTCCAGGTTGAGAAAACCAGCTATAACGACTGGGAGACCCGATATGCTGACCACATGTCACCCCTATACTGGCTGGATGATCGTCTACCTCTGTGAGTAACACGTGTGGATGTGAGGCCAGCAACCGGATGGCAGGCCTGTCGCGCCATGGAGAGTTTTTTTATATACACATGAATTACAAAATGGAAAATATGCTTAGGGGACAAGACATCCCTAGCGTCTTTGGGGGGGGGATATGAGCGTAAATGTGATCCCACTACTACAGGCCTAAGGAGGTGTTGGGGTGGTAGGAAGTTAAAGGTTCCATTTTCTGGATAATCGGCATGAAATGTCAATTGGGTTGTCAGCCCTGTGTGATAGTGGTCTTTACCCCAGAACAAATGTCTTGTACTAATTTCAATTAGAAGCTAAGTCAACCCAGGGCAATGATGCTGCCAGAAGGCTTAGGTCAGTTTAAAAAAAAAATCCCACATTGCCGTGACTCGAACTCCTGACCTCATTGGAGTTAGAGGCTGAGTAGTCCCCTTGGGCATGGTGCCGCCATAAAGTATAATCCAATTGAAAAAAATTACACTGTCAGGACTCGAATCTTTGACCTCATTTGATTAGAGGCTGAGTCGATCCCAGGGTCACGGTGCCGCCAGAAGGTTTTAGACCAGTACTAAAATCCTACACCACCAGAACTCGAAATGTTGACCTTCAGTCTTGTAGCGTATTGCCTTAACCAATTTCGCTACGGCACGTCGTGCCCCGGTGAGAGGGTGACATTATCGAAAGTGTCCAAAAAACATGTTTCTGCATAACTCTGGAAGATTCAACCAATTCGATATGTATATATATTCTATTCTATAGTAATTCTGCCCTAGAGCAAGTCTTTCACTGCAATCATAGCATTTTCATGCTATTCTCTGCAGCTTTACTAGGGAATTATAGGAGTGGTAGCTTCCCGTTGCTTTTCCACACCGGTGAAGGATGATGATGATAATGATAAAGAGATGACGATGGACAGATGACTTTCGAGGACCGTTGGGCCGTAAAGCTTCCTGACATTTGTCTTACAGGTGAGGAAAAAGCCCGAAAAAAACCTCAACCAGGAGCCTGTCCCGGCAGCACGCTACCTCGAGACCACAGCGCTGGACTAATACTATAATTATATGCTGTGGTCTCGAGATAGCGTGCTGCCTTGTCACGCAGCGGCCCCGGATTCGATTCCCAGTCGGGACAAGCTTCCTGGGTTAGGTTTTTTATCGGGGGTTTTCCTCAAGTGTAAGACAAATGTCAGGTAGCTTTAAGGTCCAAAATGTCCCCAAACATCATCTGGCCATCATCATTATCATCTTTCGCCGGTTGTGGAAAGCAACAGGAAGCTACCACACCTATAATTCCCTAGTAAAGCTGCAAGCATAGAACGAAAATGCTATGATTGCAGTGAAAGACCTGCCTCATGGCAGAACACTATAGAATATATATATATTTTTCTTTTCATATCACACACACACACACACACACACACACATATATATATATATATATATATATGTGTGATATGAAAAGAAAAATGAATGCTTGAGTCGGGATTTGAACCCGAGTCACTAAACTCTGTACGTTACGCATTCATTTTTCTTTTCATATCATATTTGACTTCATTGCCAAATGTCAAAAATATAGTTATAATATCTAAATATATATATATCCCCCCATCCATAGTAATTCTGCCCGAAGGCAGGTCCTTCACTGCAATCATAGCATTTTCATTCTATGCTTGCAGCTTTACTAGGGAATTGTAGGTGTGGTAGCTTCCCGTTGCTTTCCACACCGGTGAAGGATGATGATGATGATAAGGATGATGGTGGTGATGACGATGATGGCCATATGATTTCGGGGACCGTTTGGGCCTTAAAGTTTTCCTGACATTTGTCTGACAGGTGAGGAAAAACCCCGATAAAAACCTCACCCAGAAAAACTGCCCCGACCGGGGATCGAACCCGGGCCCGCTGCGTGACAGGGCAGCACGCTACCTCGAGACTACAGCGATGGATATATACCATATATATGTATATATATATATGAAATTTGAAAAAAAAAATACTGTGTGGAGGGTAAGAGACACCTATGGGAGGAGGGGTTGAGAAGGGGTTGACATGTAAAAAAAATAAATGTTACTGCGTAATTCTGGAACTGCTGGAGGAATTTTAACTAAACGTGGTACACATACAACTTACTATCTAGAAAATATGCTGTAGGGTGCAAGATATCTTATCCCCTACGAGGTGGAACATGTAAAAAATGTCGAGAACAATTTATATTATTGTCGAATCCATTGTTTTCGAACTAACTAATCTGATTGGTAAATTCCCGATGACATTGAAGGCCAGGTTTGACCCGTAAGGTAGCCAAATGCATCTACATCTAATTAGTGACGCCCAAGAATGGATTAAACAATATTACCTCTGCTCCTATCCGCTAAAAATCGAACCAGCGAGCCCCTAGAGGGAAGATGTTGAAAGGAATTGAAAAATGAAATGGCCAAAATAACCCAGAGTATTGTTGAACCCATAGTTTTCGGAGTCGCTAAGCTGAATAGAGACAAAGAAGGTTGAGATAAATGAATAGAAACAAGAAGGTTGGGATAAATGAATACTCGGGCATTCCCAGGTAATCAGCTAGTAAGCCTATACATTATATTTATAGGCCTAAGGGTGGCATAAAATAAGATAAATTTCCTTACCTATTGCGCGTTATTTTTGTAAGATTTTTTTTTTCAACTCAAAATGACAGTTTGATTGATGAGTACAGAGTTATTAAACCTCCATCGCCGGTTACGCTTTGAGATATACAGCCACATGCCGACTTTCTCACATGTGTAGCATACTGTCATCCAACAGTTCATTATAATCAGTTATACAGGGTGTATTAAAATACAAGGAATGAATTTTCCATATAGAGTGTGATTCAATATTACCATCACACACTTTAGGAGATGTAGAGTGTATTTAGTAGTTATGCTACGGTTAAAGTAATTAATCAACGATTACGTACTATAGGGCATTCGATAAGTAACACAATTATAACATTATAAAACTATTTAGTTACTTTTGACACTACGAATTTAATTTGTAGTCTCCTGTCAAGTCAACAAATAAGTTGCCAAATCCTATGAAGATGGTGCACTCCATCTGCAGCACCATTTCTGGATCTCTCTCATCTGATCAATCTAGAGCTTTCTGGATATCATCTCTTGATTGAAATTGAATGCCTCGTAGATGTTCTTTGATCTTTGTGAATAAGTTTTAGTTACAAGGGCTCATATATGGCGAATTTGGTGGATGTTCGAGTACTTCCCAACCTTCAAAACAAGTTCTTCTCAATATCTTTTTAGGACGGTATTACTTACTATATGTGAGAAATAGTGAATATATTCACGAAATATTGTTATTTCGGGACTTTCAATATTATAGCTTTATACAAAAAAGACTCCTCAACAACATATTACAATTTTAAAATGGTCACCTTCATTTGAGTTGAGACCAGCAGTGGGAAGCGCAAAGGTACACTCCAGGAGTGGATTTTTTTTGCAAATACATTATATCTGCTAAATTCTACTCTAAAACCAAACCTGAAACATGCCAGGATGATATTACGTAAAACTCTTGCATTGCCATCTTCCCTCTATGGAAGCGAAATTTGGCCTCTAAAAATGAGCATGATATGAACTGATGAAATTAGATATTTGCAGGATATAGAAGAATGGTGACATATTGCAAGAATTGAATTGGAAGAGAAAATGTCACGTACAGAGATGAACGGTTGGCAGCAGTTTTGAGTATGACACCAGAAGAACTACTAGGATATAGAATACATGGCCAATTTTAGGATCAAAGAGACATTTGATAGATTTTTTCACAACTCCCAACAGTTGCATTATCCAGAGCTCAAGTATATTAACATATCAAATAGACCTTGGATACGCTGTTAGGGGTATACACGCTATTAGTCATATAGTATATATTCTCTTGAACTATGACATCCTGCTGAGTTTATGGAAATTAAGATCTACGTTTTATGCTTTGTATTTATCATTTTAGTTACTGCAGAGTAACTTCACAGAAGTCTAATATAGTATGTTTTTACATAACACTGTAAAAATCTCTCACATTCAGCGACCATTCTTTTTAAAAACCGATTTTGTAGTCAAGTAGTTATCTCGAATTAGCTGCGAGGGTTCGAAGCCAAACGTGATTAATGCAATTTTTAGGATGTACAAATTCTGAATGTGACTTTCTTCTGAAGGATATATGAAATTTGATTTAATTATCTTCATATATGTCAACCGTTGTGGTCTCGAGGTAGCGTGCTGCCTTGTCACGCAGCGGGCCCGGGTTCGATTCCCGGTCGTGACAGGTTCCTGGGTCAGTTTTTTTCGGGGGTTTTCCTCGCCTGTAAGTCAAATGTCAGGAAGCGTAGGGCCCAACGGTCCCCGAAAATCATCCGGCCATCATCATCATTCTTCACCGGTGTGGAAAGCAACGGGAATCTACCACATGAAAATGCCATGATTGCAGTGAAAGACCTGCCGTCAGGCAGAATTACTATGGATGGATGGATAGATCTTCATATATAAAAATGAGTGTGAGTCTGTCTATTTGTCTGTCTGTCTGTCCTTTATGAACTCAAACACTATTTGACCGATTTTAATGGGGATTTTCATCGTCATTTAGAGAATTTTTCTGGACCACTCAACATATATAACGTATTACCGTACGTACTAAATAAAATAAAAATTTAAAGAAAACATCTGTGTACTAAAAATCGCTTTTTGGACGCTTAAATGGCTTACGTTGTCTAAAAATGACAAATACATCAAATACACAGAATTAAATATCTCAAAAAAAAATTACAAAAAAAATGTCCGCGACAGGATATAGGCCTATCTGTCTTTTACGGATAATTCATAATCATTTTTTGTCTTTCAGCTCATTGATGCCAAGAAGATTGGGATAAATAGACTCCTGGGCAACGCCGGATTCTCTATCATAAGTGTCAGCGAGACATCGTTCGCAATGACATAGCCCGTTAACGCTCTAGCAGCCCCAATTTTTGTTTAATCGAAACCAAACTTGGCGCATAGCAATTAATTAAAAGAGCTCCGGGATAAGTACCGCAGATTCCTGGGCAAAGCCGGGTGGGCCTAATCAGCTAGTGTTATATAAAATTACAGGTGATTAATGCGATCATCCCGCACAGTGGCCAAGCTGTCTTAAGACGAGCGCTTTGGCTCAAATCTATTGCACCCGTGCTGATTCGAGTTTGCATAGGGGAAGACATTTTTACATGGGATTTTGGCCAGTGCAAATGGACCTGTACCTGATGAGTTTGGGCAGCTACTATAAACAGCGGCCGCAGGCTGAGAAAACCAGTTGCACTCGTAATGTCTGACGGACGAAATATCATTATATTGGTCGGATGATTGTTCACCTATGTGATTAACACATGTGGGTATCAAGATTGACACGTCATGAGTATATATCAGTCTTCAAACCCAATCGTAATCACTGCAAACTAACTTATTAAATAAACTTGCACAAATAAATACCTATTTTTCTATACCCGTACATCCCCACGTGGGGCGAAGGTACTTCCTTGCGGAGTTACTTACCCAAGGCTAATTTAGTTATGCATATTCCCCTACAGATGTCACCGAGTGACAAGTGGTTAGCTCATCGCCTCACAGAGACATCTAGTAGGCAAGTAAGGTCTTACTTGAATTGGAAAAGCGGATTCAATTTAGATCAGAAGCTCTAATTTAGCAATGAGCTTCTTTACGAGGCCAACAATCTTCAGACTTGCGAACCAAGACTTAACCTGGAGGACATGTTATTTAGATTGATGATTTTTCATCTTAAAAATCCATTGACCTCAGCCCGGGTTTGAGCTCGCGACGTTATGGACCAGAAGCAGGGAATATAACCCCTAAAAGTATTTTATATAACGAAGGTGTTTAACATCTCAAGTCATTAACATAAAATTTGGGCGTGCCAGGGCCGACGAATTTTGCCCAGAGGCCTCTTTTTTCAGGTAGGAGGTTCTTTTACGTGCCGTAAAAAAGAAGACTCCTGTAAAAAAGGGATATCTGGACATCTTAAATTCACAATTGCAACACCAAAGGCAGAGAGGTTCTTTTGCCAGATGTTAGAGAGGCCTACAAGTAATGAAACATAGAAAAATAAGTGGCAAGTGTTTGCCAAGTGTCGAATGAGTAGCAGCTGCACTCAATCCGGAACTTAGCGATCGTAATGATGTGAATAAAATCATTTACACACAATATTTTCCCAGCATGCTCTCCTTACATTCTTTAAAGTATAATTTCCCAGCATTTGGACATATACTTGTATAAGTTAAATTTAATCATTCAATATGAAAAAGCCCTAACTTCATAAAACTAAAATTTACAGTAAAAGGTTTTTCTTCTCCACCTTCTCACTGAATTGGTTCGTTTTTCTATATGCAATTTAACGAAAAATTGCAATTAGAATTGACTATTTCTGCCGGGAGTAGATATAAACCTCAGCTATATTTTAAATCCATAAAACAAATATAGAAAAAAAAATGAGTTGGGTCTTTTCATTGGGTAGTTATTTGTACAAACGTACCCGAGTGACCCCAAGGCATCAACTATGGTTTTAAATTGTTGAAGCCTTTCGGATTGCCGTCCATCATCAGCGTCTATTCAAAAACTGTTGTGTTCTGAGGGTTTTGTACACAAGGTTGTGGTCGATGGATATATTTTTCGTTTAGCAATCTTCTATTTCCGTTTCTTTTAAAATTTAAATTTCTTCCAAAATGCAGTTGAACCTGTATTAAATATATTTCAAGGTGAAGAAGAAAGAATACTTATAATTCAGAATTACTCACAAATCAGATTTAGTTAATAAGTACCGTAACATTTTTAACTCTTCTGTTAGAATACAGGCGGAAAGCAATAACACATATGACATCATTATAAGTTTATTAGATTCGGCCGCGGTGGACTAGTGGTTATGCTCCTTGCCTCTGGTCCCGAGGGTCGCGGGTTCAAACCCAGTCGGTTTCGATGATTTTTTTTAGGATGGAAAAATCCAAGGTGCAAGTCCTCCGGGAGGGACTTACGCCGTGGGTCCCGAGTCTGAAGATTTTCAGGCTCGTAAAAGACCCTTAAGCCTGAATGAAAAGGCCTCTAATTTACCGAATTTTCCCGTCCTAGTAGTACCTTGGTTTCCTATATGTCAGTATGAGGCGGAACGCTGACCACGGACCACTTAAATGACATCTATACGAAAACAAGTGTAACTAAATTAGTATGGTTCAAATTCTTCCCTGTAGGGGGAGAGCGCCTAAATCTCTGTTAAGGGATACATGGACTTACAAGATACAAGAAGATATTAGATTTGCAGGAATATTTTTCTAAGGGCGAAAATTATTTTAATTAGGATCAGTATTGAAATATGTAGTATAGTAGGTACTAGGCACAAACTGAAGTTTATTTATTTAAACCTAATTAAAATACCTATAAAGTTGCTGTAATTGCAATGTAGAATCGCGAAATGCTTTATAATAAAACTTAACTGGAAAATCATATCAATATAATAAGCCCATATTTTACAGCTTCGCATGAAACAAGAACACTAAAAACATACTAAACATTTGAACTCGGCCCTGGTTCAAAGAAATCACACATTTTGACTTTTTGTACTTTTTCTTGCATTAAGTGCATACACTTAATTTCGCAAACTTATTAACGCATTCACATATTTTCAATTACAACGTTTTGCGTTAATGTAACTAACTAACTAACTAACTAACTCACTGGCTCCATCGAACCCGTAGGTTCATGGCCGTAACGACATAAGCTCTCCATACATCCCTATCCTGAGCTAATGTTTCCAATCATCCCCTGTATAATCTACTTCCCTCTAATCGTGGATAATGTTATTCTCTCACCTCAATTCTTGGTCTACCAACTGGATGTTTTCCTTCTAGTTTTCCTACAAGAAGCTTCCATGCCCCTCTTCTTCCACCTAAACACATCTATTGCGCACTTAACACTTCTCTCACGTCTTCAGATTATGAGCAATGTATTTTTGTCACATAATGTAAATTCCTCAATTATCTCTTAAATCGGCATCACAATAAAACTATTCAACTATTGAAGAAAAAAAACTGAAAAATACTGTTAAGTCAATTTCCTTAATAAAATAAAATCTTCCTGAAGACACCTTAGAGGATCATATGCGATACGCCTTTCTACACAAATTCAATTAAAAACGCAAATTTATTGCCATTGCGATAATAATTAGCTGAAGAATATATATATATATATATATATATATATATATATATATATATTGTGTTTTTATTTTAAATAAAAAAATGCCTAAAAGTTGAATGAGAATTTCAGTTAAACAATGAAGTTACTGCTAAAACAGAATAACAACATATGAAAAACATGCTAACAAAAAATGAATGCCGCTGAGTAATTACCTACTCTAACCTATGTAATATAATCTTTGGGATTTTTTCTCTGCTCATTCTGTTGACTTGTTTATTCAAATGTTCTGTTTACCTAAATACTATGCTATGAGCTCGATTTCGGGGACACTCTGTTGCGTAATTGGTTATGGCAATATGCCAAAAGCTGAAATGTCGGGAGTTCGAGTCCTGGTGGATCAGCAATTTTAAATTGGCGTCAACCTTCTAGCGGCACCATGTCCCTGATGTCGACTTAGTCTCTAACTGAAATGAGTACTGGGTAAAGGGGGCGTCGGGCAAGACTCACAACCTGTGCCGATTATCTAGAAAGGTGGGAGCCTTATCCTCCTACTACCCCAAAGACCTCTTAAGGCCTATTCTGAGATCACTTTAATGGTTCGATTTATAATCTTAAATTATTATTAAAATTATGGGAACAGTCAATTAAGCATTGAAACCAATTTATTGGTTCAAAAGCATATAGAATAAAAAATCCATGTATTTTCAGTAATTAGATAAAGGTCGACCCCGACGCTATTAGGGCATCCGAGGGCTAAGGCAGTCTTTCCTTTCTTCCATTTCTTCTTTCCTTTATTTTCTTTTCTTCTCCAGAATAGCCTGACCAGAGGCTATAAGATGGCAGCTCCATCACTGGTCTTGCCTTCCTTTGGCCAGCAACCAATCGAAGGGACTATTATTATGCTTTCAAGTCTTATACGAGAATTCCCGGAAAGATCACTGGAGGGAAAATTTTCTATAGGATCGTAACAGGCCTTGGCTTAATACTTGGAAGGAAGAAGAAGAAGAAGAAGATAAAGGTCATATGGAATGTCAGTCATCTTCCCCCTCATGCCTTAAAATTAAGTACAGGGTTACATGATGCAAAGCCAGACAATCTCAATCCACAAATCTCATCATACCAAACAACTCATCATTGGATTCAATGTGGCAGCTAAGCAGTGACCTTGATCTGACTAATGAAAATACGTAGACTCTAACTAAATTCCATGTCACAACAGACCTAGAAGGCTTTGGTCTACCATAGGGCTGCTGGCTTCACATCCACATGTGTTAATCATAGAGGTGGACGATCATTCAGTTACCGTAATCAAAATTATACAAAGTAAAAAAAAAAAATGAGAGAAAATAATATTCTTCTTCTTCTTCACTTCACGGGCTAGGCAAATTGCCTGTTCCGCCTCACACTTGTTCTGTCCATCTTTTCACTGGCCTTCCTACATTCCTTGAACCTCTTGGCTTGTAGTTGAGTGCTGCTCTTGGTAATCTTGATACATTCATTCTTTCCACATGTGTGAACCACTCTATATTCTCTGATTTTCTCATCCAATGGATATATATTTAACTCTGTTCTTATATCTTCATTCCTTATCCGATCCAATCTTGTGCAGCCTTTTGTTCTTCCAAGGAAGTTCATTTCTGCGCTTTGTATTCTACTTTGCAGTTTTTTGGTCATTACCCAAGTTTCGCTCCCATAAAGTAATGCAGGAACTGCCAATGTTTTATAAAACTTCAATCTAGTATCTCTTCTTGTTTTATTCTTTAATGTTTTATATATAGTTCCGCATATCATTTGAAATTTCGACAGTTTCATATGTATGCCTCTTTCAGTTTTTGTGTTTATAGTAAAATTACAACCCAAATAATTAAAATTTGTTACTTGTTCCAGAGGTTTGTTGTCTATTACGATTTTTGATCTTATATGATCGTTTCCCCAAATTGCCATTATTTTTGTTTTTTCTTTCGATATTTTGAAATTATATTCTTGGCATAACTGATTTAATTGATGCAAAGAGTACTGCAAATTATTTTCACTTTCTTCAATAATAACCACATCGTCAGCATACATTAAAACGTTTAATATTTTAAAACGGTCCATTCTTATACCTATATTAACAATACTTTTCCAATATTGGATTATGTCATTAATATATAGATTAAAAAGGGTAGGTGATAAACTACACCATTGTCTTACACCTCCAGTTATTAAAATAACAATTACAATAAAAAGGCAGAATAGACCAAAATAAATTGCAAAATACAAAAGAGGCAAAAGTAAAATCTAGTCATAATGTTTGATAGATCATGAATATCAAGACTATACATTTACTTTTCTGACGGCTATCAACAAAAAACCATTTTGCCAAATTTTCAGGATATACTTGTTATTACATAGTCTATGAACGTCAGGAAGGAATTTGTCTCCTGGCAGGTGAAAACTGTTCAGAAACACATTTTGAATTGATAAAAAAAGGATTTTCTATACACACAGTAATTAATAATTGAAACACGTGCAAGAACTTGGCAAGTGACAGAATCGTTTCTCGTTAACGTAAAACTGCCGCCGAATAACAACTTTAACTTTGCCAACTGTTTTTCATGTTTTGGCAGATGTTTTCAAATCATATAATAACACAAACTACCGATGCCTGTTTCATAAAAGTGCTTCTTTAGTATCTTATTATTACCTTATAAACAGTGTCAAATTTACTAGTTAGCAGTCTGATAAATCCTGTTTCATAAACAGAAACTTATACGCCAAATTTGCTAAACTGCTTTTACAAATTAGCAGTGTGCAAAGAATATATATAACACAAATTATTCTCTCTGCTGGATTTCATGGTCTTCTCTATTCGTTGCATTTGCATATGCTCTGTTTCATAGTTCTGTAATATTATTTTTTGCACGATAGTACGTTTTGTTATACTTGCAGGAACGGCGACCATGATTGAAAATTCAATTTCCTAAATTTCGGGGTTGCCAACCTATAAATAACTAAATAACTAAACTATAATATTACAAATTACATACCTAGGGCAGAAAGTAAAACCACTGCCATTTATGTATACTACGTAGAATGTACCGGTATATACAGGGCGTTTCTAACTTAGACCGACAAAGTTTGGGAACAGATAATAACCTTCATTGAAGCGTATTTTGTTAAGGAACCTATGTGCTGAGACGCTTCGTTTCAGTGCTAGAGGGATTTTACGGGAAGGGATTGAAGGAAACGGATAAACACTCATTTCAGCCAAGAGGGGTTGTCATTACTACTACCGCTTGGTTTGTTTACTTCCGGAGCTCAGTAGCATTCGGAACCTATTACAGCAAGTTTGTTTACATCAATTGTTGGATAGGTAGGGGTGGGCCCATTGACTGGCTGGCACGTTCACCTGACCTGATCTCCCTAGATTTCTTTTTGTGGGGTTCCATGAAGCCAATGGTTTATGAAACCGATATTGACTCTGAAGAAGATCTTGTAGTAAGGGAAACCCCTTGCATCTTTGGAAGGGTACGACAAACTATGGCACATTGGTGCACTGTTTGTCTCGATGTCAATGGACGTGTGTTCCAGAACTTGTTGTGATGGGACAATAAACTGGATCCATCCTGAAAATGCAACACTGGATTAATATACAGAATTATGTGTCACAGAATGACTTGATATTTGCACGTACCCACTTCCTTCCATCCCTTCCTCTAAGAACCCTCTTGCACTGAAGATAAGAGTCACAACCTCTCGGTTCCTTAATAAAATATGCTTCAAAGAAGGTTAACTATCTGCTCCCAAAGTTTGTCGGTCTAATTTAGAAGTGCTCTGTATATAAACATATATCCAAAAGGTAGTGTTAATACACATTATACCAAACAAAACACTGCATTTTGAACGAATTGAGCTTTATTTGAAACAATATAAATCAATAAATTCGTACTTGCCGCCATTTTATGCCTGATTGGTGTTAGGGCTTGCTGTAGCCTCAACTAAATTATTTTCGGCATTTAGCGTAATATACATTGGCCAGACTGCTAACGTCAGTTGTTTATAATGAACGCATATATTTCTAACAAATATGTTATTATTTTACTATTATTTATTACTTTGAAAACACCATCATGCAACAAATAATGTACCAGTTGTGAAGTATTTTACAGAATCTCGGAAATTAAAAACCCCGTTATCGCTCAGTTTTTAATCATTTCCTCGCTTCTGTAAAAACCACTCCCAACCTCGCATTGTAATATTCCTTGTAGCAAAATGTCAATCATTTAAAAAAAGAACAAAAATCCATCTCAAGGAAAATGTTATAGGCTAAAATACAAAAGTTGTGTGTTACTTTTAAATTGGGTACGCTGCTAATTTTTTCATCAGCAGTGCCTATATTTTAACTCATAAAATAGACAGCTTATCAGGAGTGTAAATTAGCAAATACTCATATGAAATAGGGTTATGCCCTGGGGCCTATTTCAAAACTATCAATCTGTTTATTAAGTAGTGTAACTTGTTTAAAAATAGCAGTTTCATATAGTAGTTAGCAATGTAGGACATACATACATACATACATACATACATACATACATACATACATACATCATACATACATACATACATACATACATACATACATACATACATACATACATACATACATACATACATACATACTACATACATACTACATACATACATACATACAACATACATACATACATACATACATACATACATACATACATACTACATAACATACATACATACATACATACATACATACATACATACATACATACATACATACTACATACAAGACATACAGACATAGCAGACATACATACATACAGACTACATACATACATACATACATACAGACAGAACATACATACATACATCCATACATCAGCATACTACCTACATACATACAGACATACAGCCATACATACATACATACATACAGACATACATACATCATACATACATCACATACATACCTACTACAGACAAACATACATACAGACCTACATACAGACCAGCCTACAGACAGACAGACAATACAGACATACATACATACATCAGAACAGACAGACATACATACATACAGACAATACAGACATACAGACATCATACATACAGACATACATACAGACATACAGACATACACAGATACATACAGACATCGACAGCCTACATACATACATACATACAACATCCATACAGACAGACAGACAGACAGACATACAGACAGACATACAGACAGACATACATACCTACAGACAGACATACATACAGACAGACATACAGACAGACAGACAGACATACATACATAACTACATACATACATACATACATACATACATACATACATACATAACATACATACATACATACACTACTACATACATACATAGTGTTCTGCCCAAGAGCAGGTATTTCACTGCAAAATCAGCATTCCTCCACTCTTTCCTTAACTCACCTTTCCTTTTTGTATCTGCATACAAACCATTTATTTTAATATTGTCTAGCATCTGATGTCCTTTTCTGCCTCTAATTTTCTTTCCGTTGACCATTCCGTCTAGGGCATCCGTCAGAAGGCAATTTCTTCTTAGCCAGTGGCCAAACCAATCCTCTTCTTTATGAGTTGCAGCATGTTCTTCTTCCTTCACCCACTCTGTCTAGCATATCTTTATTTTTTATGTTGTCTGTCCATTTATACGTTCCATCCTTCTCCATATCCACATCTCAAAAAGCTTCCAGTCGCTTTTCCTCATTCCGTCGTAATGTCCAAGTCTCTGCACCATACACTGCTACACTCCACACAAAACACTTCATTAGCCTCTTCCGTAATTCTTTTGCCAAAGGTCCGCAGAGAATTGTTCTCTTCTTGTTAAAAGCTTACTTTGCCATACTATCCTATGCTTTATTTCTTGACCGCAGATCATGTTACTACCGATAGTACAGCCCAAGTATTTGAAGCTTTCCACTTAATCAATGGCTTCATCTTTAATACTCGTGTTTTTCTTCCTTGGTTTCCTTCCTATAATCATGGACTTTGTCTTATTTATATGTATCTTCATTCCTTACTGACTTACACTCCTAATAAGCAATCTGTTTTATGAGTTAAGAGATACTGATAACATTTATTAGTAGTGTATATAATTTTTAAATGTAATTAATTAATTTTCTAAAATTATCCTTAAGAAGTTTTTTTCTTGATGGAATTTTGTTTTTTTAAAATGACTTTGACATTTTGATAACGTTGCTAAAGAATACTATTACAGAAAACAATGAAAAGTAGTTTGGAGTCATGTGCAAATGAAACCCACAGAGAAGGCTTTGAAATCCAGCAGAGACAAAAATTGTTGTCTATGTCATATACTCTTTACATGAAGTCACACTGCTAACCGCTAAAAAGAGTGCATCAAATGTAGCAGTATAGGTTTGTGTTTATGAAATACGATTTATTAGACTGTTAACCGTAAATTTACACTGCTAATAAGTAAGTACTAAAGGAGAACTATGAATCAGGTCTTTGATCTCCTTTATGGTCTAACTGTTAACCTGTCATAATTGGATCATAGCGGTCACAGGTTCTGTTCCCTGTTATATAAGATTTTTTTTTTTCAAATGCAGTATCAGTATCAAGTTGGCAGTTTGAATAATATTGCTAATAGAATAATTCTATGGGCTAATATCAAATAATATTTTACAGTAAAATTTGTAGGTCAGTTAACATTATCCAGAATAAAATTATATTAACGTACGCTGTAGGTATATACACGGTATTAGTCATAGAATATACATTCTGTTGAACTATGACATCCTGCTGACTCTATGAAATTTAAAATCTACGACTTATGCTTCGTATTTATCATTTGAACGGTGTTTAGCAATCAGCGATCCAAGCGTCAAAAACGCGAATTGAGTTACATAATTGTAAACCTATCCATCATGTAGATTGTGATAAGGCGTTGATGATAATAATGATGATGATAATAATAATAATTATTATTATTTTATCTGGACAACAGCAATAGTACAATCTATTTTTAAGAAAGGAGAACGTAAAGACTGCAACAACTACAGAGGAATAAGCATTTTAACTGCAGGCTATAAAATATACTCAAGAATCTTAACATTTAGGTTAAAACAAATAACAGAGGCAATGTTAACAGAAGAACAAAGTGGATTCAGACCAGGGCGTTCATGTATGGATAATATATTTACGATAAAAGAATTTATAAACAAAAGATGAGAATATAACATGGAAACACACATAGCTTTTATTGATTTTGTCAAGGCATTTGATAAAGTAGACAGAGGAAAACTCTGGACAATTTTAAAAGAAAAAGGAATTCCGAAACACCTAATAGCAGCTATAAAGAGTTTGTACTGGAACACAAATTTTGTTATAAAAACTAGAAATGAAGTAAGTAAAAATAAAATTCATACTAATCAAGGAGTTAAACAAGGATGCAGTATCTCTCCAGTTTTATTTAACCTATACATCAATGATAGAATAAAAAAATGGAACGAAGAAACAAATAAAGGAATAAAATTAGATAAAACACACTACTTGAAAACATTATTATACGCTGATGACCAGGTAATAATAGCAAATACAGAAGACGAACTTCAGAGGAATATCTTTAAACTACATGATATATGGAACAATATAATCTCAAAATATCCATAGAAAAAACTAAGGTAATGGCATTCCAAGGAAAAAATCAAATCAGATCGAAAATAGTAATAGGAAACAAAATCATAGAACAGGTGAACCATCTCAATTATCTAGGATGTGACATTTCATTTAATTATGATAATGATATAAATAATAAAATAGCAAAATTCCAGGGAATATGTGGTACGATAAAACGAACACTAAATAACAAAACAAGAAGAGAGACCCAACTGAAATTTTATAAAATGTTGGCAGTACCGGTACTGCTCTATGGTTCAGAAGCCTGGATACATAAAAAACAAGACCTAAGTAGGATAACGGCGGCAGAAATGAAATTTTTGAGATCTGTTAAAGGGTGCACTAAGGAAGACAGAATCAAGAACACAGAAATAAGACAGGAACTTGAAATAATTTGCAATAACTGATAAAATGGATACATATAGACAAAAATGGAAGCAACATATAGACAGAATGAATGAAGATAGATATTCAAAACAAATAACAAAATACAAACCTAAAGGCACCCGAGATGTGGGCAGACCTAGAAAGAGATGGGCTGAAGTCGGAACGGGTCAACAGACCTAATCCATGAATGAAGATGATGATGATTATTATTTTATTTATTTATATACAGAATTTTAATGTTTACAAATCTTTCTGTGCGTAAGTTTTATTTTTCTTCTCCACTCGTCTCTCTCCATCCAATCCATGTCCTCCAGTCCTCTTGCTCTCATTCCAGTTCTTATTTCCTGCATCCACGAGTTTCGAGGTCTTCCTCTCCTCCTTCTTCCAGGTGGACACCATTCCAATGTTTTCCTGGGTAATCTTTCTTCTTGTATTCGTCGTACGTGCCCATACCAATTTAATTGCTTATACCGTATATAATCTACTATTGAATAACCAATATTCATTTTTTTTTATGACAGTATTTCTTATTTTGTCTAATTTTGAACATCTTGCTGCTCTCCTCAAGAAATACATTTCCATCGATATAAGTTTTTGTTTTAAGTTTTTGTTGAATTTCCAAACTTCAGCTCCATATGTGACAGTACTTCTAGCTATTGAATTATATATTTGTAACTTATTTTTCCTAGTTATATGTCTGTTCCATAAGACTCCATTAATAATAATAATAATGATGATAATAATAATAATAATAATAATAATAATAATAATAATAATAATAATAATCTAGGAATTGATTAAATTATTGAGTTGATAATAAAAGTACAAAATATCCTCAATTGCACGACAGGCCTAGAAGGTCCTTGGCCTACTAACCGGCTGCTGCTAATATGTTAATCACAGAATTGGACAGTCATCCAGCCAGTGTAGGGGTGACATGTGGTCAGCAAGTTCCTCACGATGCTGGCTGGGCACTGGTCCTATACTAGCCGAAATTCCATGAGATAATTTCTTCTCCCGCCTTGACGCAGAGCTACGCTGATTCGAGTCTCCATGGGGAAAGACATTTTCTCATAGAATTTTGGCCAGTATGGGACCGGTGCCTATTCAACATCGTGAGGAATTTGGGTAGCTACAATAAGTAGCGGATCCTGGTTGATGAAACCAGTTATAACGGCTGGGGGACCCAATATGGTGACCACATGTCACCTCTACACTGGCAGGATTATCATCTACCTCTGTGATTAACGCATGCAGATGTGAGGCCAGCAGCCGACTAGAAGGCCAAGGGTCTGCTAGGCCTGTCGCGCCATGGATTTTTAGTTAATTTCTTCCCCCATGAGGATTATACTCAGCGCAGGTCTAGCACACTCCTAGGTTACGGTGCAGGACAAGTATAAAACAAAAAATTCTAGAATTTAGGTCTAGTTATGTCATACTATATTATCTAAGGAAGTGACCAGTAAACTTATTTTTGAAAGATAGGGAGATAATTTTTAGGAAGCCAAATATAATAAGAACGTCCACCCGCTGTAGTCTCGGTGTAGCGTGCTGCCTTGTCACGCAGCGGGCCCGGGTTCGATCCCCGGTCGGGACAGTTTTTCTGGGTAAGGGTTTTTATAGGGTTTTTTCCTCACCTGTAAGACAAATGTCAGGAAAACTTTAAGGCCCAAACGATCCCCGAAATCATATGGCCATCACAATCATCATCATTCATATTCATCTTAGGTTAAGCTTAGGATTAGGGACTCTCCTGGCTCACCACTATCATTAACATCACCCATCATATCATCGGGGCAACGTAACCCCGCCTTCCAGACGCCCCAACCTTAGAAGTGGGTTACAAGTACGCCATGCCAGGAGAGAAACCAGGAATGTCGAAAGTCAAACCTGGGGCATTTGAATATATATATATATATATATTTATATTTATGTTTATATATAATAAGAACTGTTAAGTCTCGTAGACTGCGATGGCTAGGACATGTGGCACGAATGGGGAATGAAAGACGTGTGTGCAAGCTTCTTGTAGGAAAACCAGAAGGAAAATGCCCAGTTGATAGACCGAGAATGAGGTGGGAGAATAACATTAACTATGATTTGAGGGAAGTAGATTATACAAGGAATGATTGGAAAAACATTAGCTCAGGATAGGGATGTATGGAGAGCTTATGTCCGTGCGGCCATCAACCTACGGGTTCGATAGTGCCAATGAGTTAGTTAGGGAGATAATTTCGCTAGGTAGCAGCAGATTGCACCTATTGCTGACCTAGAATAGTCCTGTTTGAACCTCATCTAATTGAATTACTGCACAATAACTTTACAAAAACCGAAAATAATAACCCGTGTTGTGTTGTAGTAAATACAGTAAAATATACTCCGTTGAACGATTTTGTGGTCTAGTGGTTATCTCGTTTTAAGTTTTCTAGTCCCGGATTCAAAGTAAATAATAATTCATGCAAAGAAAATTTGTTCTTAGACTCGAAATTTTAACAGACATTGTATGTCCCAAATATAAAATAGAACATTAAATTTTCTATTTGTTTTACACGATTTGTGAAGTAGCAAAATTATTTACATTTTTACAAAACAAATTGAGGGGAAATTTGAAGGGGGTTGAGTGTTTATTATTTATACTCATTTATGTTTTTACAGTTCATCCACTGCTACTCTAACCTTAATAATAATAATAATAATAATAATAATAATAATAATAATAATAATAATAATGCTTTATTTATTCTGGCAGAATTAAGGCCATAAGGCCTTCTCTTCCACTCAACCAGTACAAATGCAAATAAATATTTGACAAATTGAGATACACACTACTAATTATAAACAGTTAAATATACATTAAATGTAGCAATGTAAATTTCATGTACAAACATTTTATAGGATAATAACAATAATAATACTTAAGATAATAATAATAATATAATAATTGTATTTTATTGTAAGCCTATGTTTTCCCTTTACAGAGATTTAGGCGCTCTCCCCCTACAGGGAAGAATTTGAACCATACTAATTTAGTAACACTTGTTTTCGTGTAGATGTCATTTTGAGTGGTACGTGGTCAGCGTTCCGCCTCATACTGACATCTAGGAAACCAAGGCAATACTAGGACGGGAAAATTCGGTAAATTTTGCTTAGAGGCCTTTTCATTCAGGCTTAAGAATTTTTTACGAGCCTGAAAATCTTCAGACTCGGGACCCACGGCTTAAAGTCCCTCCCGGAGGACCTGCTCCTTGGATTTTTCCGTCCTAATATAATAATATAAATATGATAAATTATGCTAGAAACACCAATTAATATATATATATATATATATATATATATATATATATATACCCTACACTGGGAAATAATGAAGTCGAGATTAGAGCAAATATAAATTTAGATTTCTTTTAAAAGATACCAATGTCCCGCAGCCCCATATTTCTTGTGGTAGGGAATTCCAGTTGCGAGAAGTGAAGATGGTATATGACATGGAGTGATATGATGTCCTGTGTTGCGGTATATTAAGCAAGAGACTATGTTGTGATCTTGTGTTTAAGTTATGGTTAATAGTTAGGAGTAAAATGAAAACATGACCATGAATCACAATGACATAAAACCAGTCAATGTAAAAAAAAAAAACTTGTATCTTATAGGATAAAAAAAGGAACTGAAGAGGGCTTGTTCTCAAAATGAACCCAGATAGGCCTATTCAAAATTTTAAAAGATTATAGACAACATTGGAATAATCTTACAATAAATATTTTCTTGCAGGTGAAACACGAGTGTGAAAATGCCTGTGGAAGGCGCAGCAGAGAGTTCCGGCGCCGGTACCTCGGCCGCCGGTAGCGCCGCATCCACATCGAGAGAAGAGCCATTATCATTATCCCGTAGAAGTAGTACAGGGTTCGAATTGTACCACCATCATCTAGCGGTGGGTCTACACAGGGAAAGCTCCGCCTTCGTACCGGTAGTACCACAGCGTTTTGTATCCACATACCCCCCGCTCCTACTGGACGACAAGGTGGAGCGTCGTGAACTCATGGCGCTCATGGCAGACAAGCGCAAAGAGCTGGCGTTGAGAGAGGAGGCGGCGTACGCAGCTGCAGCTGCCGCCATGTTGCTACCTCACCCCGGCGCTCCGCCTCCGCCGCATCCTTACGTACCACCACCTGCCGGTTTATTCGCGCCCGGTAGTTCCGGATCTGGTGCGGGCGCCGGACCCGCAACCTTCCCGTTTCCCGGAGCGGCAAGCGGCATGTTTCCACCGCATCCACACCATCCTCACGCGCATCTGGACAGAAGGTTACTAAGAGCACCAGGAAGGGCATCCGCGCCCTAAGAAACAGTTCATCTGTAAGTTCTGCAGCCGGCAGTTCACCAAGTCGTACAACCTGTTGATACATGAGAGAACCCACACTGATGAGCGGCCGTACTCATGTGATATATGTGGCAAGGCTTTCAGGAGACAGGATCATCTCAGGGACCACAGGTATGAAACAGTATTATTATTATTATTATTATTATTATTATTATTATTATTATTATTATTATTATCATTATTATTATTATTATTATTATTATTATTATCATCATTATCATTATTATTTTACAGATTTTTACAACTGGTATTGTTTCTCTCTTCTCAATTTCCATTTAGGCCTACTTCTGTCTAAACAGTTCTTTTCTTAAATAGTTTTTTCTTTCATGATTTCCTTGATATCATTCTTCATATAATTTCTCTCTGGAGATATCCATTGTAGTATCTTCTTTAGCCATCTTCTGTGCCCTACTATCACATCTGCATATAATCAATTATGTCTCCTTCTACTCCTATAGCTTCACTTATTAGTATATTTTTGTATTGTATCTAATTTTGATTTTGTACATCCAATAAAATAAATATGTTTCAACATCTGTTTTACACTCCATACTTTAGTTCCATTTACTGCAAGCTTTGGACAATACTTCTGTATGTTTGCATGTTAATATTTTTCTGTTTGTTCCCCCATAATATAAAGTTTAAACATTTTATAACATTTTAGCCTTTATGTTTGACTCTTTATAACATACTTTACACAATTATACTGTATGGATTATTTAATGGCAGATTACTGCCAGTCCTATTATTTGCACTATTGTCACACTTCTTCCATTCTCTACCGCTCCACTCCATGGCACTACAGGTCTAGAAGGCCCTTGGTCTACCAAGCAGGCTGCAAGTCTCACATCCATACATATAATCACATATATGGACGATCGAACAGCCAGTAGGTGTGACATGTGGTCAGCATGTCGGATCCTTCAGCTGTTATAGCGGTTTTCTTAACCTGGAGCCGTTACTTATTGTAGCTACCCAAATTCCTCACAATGCTGGGTGGGCACCGGTCCCATACTAACCGAAATCCATGAGAAAATTTCTTCCCCATGAGGACCCGAACTAGCGCAAGTCCCGCAGCTCTGCGCCAAGGTACTTTGCCTTAACCACTTGGCTGTGGCGCGGCTAAATGTATTTAACAGATAGTGCAATGACACCAAATAAAGAAAACATTTAAGAAAGCTAATATTTTCTAAAGTGGTTATATATAAAGTGGTCCCGCGCCGTAGCCGAGCGGTTAAGGTATGAAGCCTTGGCGCAGAGCTACGGGACTTGCGCTGGTTCGAGTCTCCATGGGGGAAGAAATTTTCTCATGGTATTTCGGCCAGTATGGGACCGGTGCCCACCCAGCATCGTGAGGCAATTGGGTAGCTACAATAAGTAGCGGCTCCAGGTTGAGGAACCAGCTATAACGGCTGGGGGACTCGACATGCTAACCACATGTCACCCCTACACTAGCTGTTGATCATCTACCTCTGTGATTGACACATGTGGATGTGAAGGGCCAGCAGCCGGCTGGTAAAAGGGCAACCGCTGAAAAGTGGAAAGACCCTCAATCGGAATCGGTTATACCTATAGTTGCACTTGTTCATACAATAGTAAATTCTTCGTCTCCCCTCTTCAGTCCCCGTTAGTCTTCTCGAATGTAATGAGCTTAGTGTAAGTATTTATTCAAAAGTCATCCCTTATCTGCCATGAAGTAATTCATTTGTTTTAGCTAAGAGCGCATGTTCTCCGAAGATTGAGTGGTTTTTTATGGTACATCTACAGTATTATATAATGTACAACTTCAAGTACAGGATAATTAATGTATCCTTGGACTTCTGACTGTGGATCCACGCTGTCATAGCCATGGTTTCAAACTTGACAATAGCCAATCACTACATGATCACCATTTACCTTCCTGCACACAGACTCAAACACTCCTGTAAAAGAATTTGAAACATAGCAGGTTCACCATAATACAACCAAGTGGTTTTTGTTTGGATTTTGTTTGTTATATTTGGTTTTCATTTTTATTGTAAATAGTAGTATTAATTTAATTAGTCACTGTCACTAAGTGTCAGTTATTATGCCTATTTTTGACTATTTTTTTTCAAATGTCCCAGGTTGTCTTTCGACATTCCTGGTATTCTCTCCTGTAATGGCGTACTTGTACCCACTTCTGAGGTTGGGGCGCCTGTAAGGCGGGGTTACGTTGCCCCGATGATATGATGGGTGATGCTGATGATAGTGGTGCGCTAGGAGAGTCCCTAATCCTAAGCTTAATCTAAGATGAATATGAATGATGATGATTGCGATGGCCATATGATTTCGGGGACCGTTTGGGCCTTAAAGTTTCCCTGACATTTGTCTTACAGGTGAGGAAAAACCCCGATAAAAACCTCACCCAGAAAAACTGTCCCAACCAACCGGGATCGAACCCGGGCCCGCTGCGTGACAAGGCAGCACGCTACCTCGAGACCACAGCGGTGGACCTATTTTTGACTATTAATGGGGAGAAATTACTCTCCCCCGCCATCACTATCATCAATCCATGTGTGAGTGGCAACATTATACGCTTACACTAGACTCCGGCTGTAGCTATCAGAAGTTCATAGATTCGTTAATTCCACTGCAAACTATTTTGAAAGACAGAATTTTAGAGGAAAAATTAAGAGGAAGACTATTTTGTAAAATGCTACAGAAATGATGAGATGTCAAGAATATAAGGAAATGAAACGGGCTTTTAGAAGATGATGATATTGTTAAAGAACTTAATATTGAAATGATTGAAAAATCTGATGACAAATCAGCCTGAGGGTAGACTGGTACAGAGAGGAAATTGGACGAGTCCAATGATGTGCTGGCGTGGGGAGGGGGAAAATATACAGCAGTTTAATGTTGAAAAGGGACGAATTTAGTTGAGATACAGGTTGAGGGACAGGTACGTGTTGTAATGACACTTTAATTACATGCAGCCAGACCGGTTGTCGCAGTGCTACCAACTGTGTCACAGTATGCAGCCATGCGTGTCCATGCGGAGCTTCTTTGTTACGTGTGGGTCACCCAACTCATCTCATTCCATTGTTCTTAATAGCAGCGTGTCTTTAAAAATCCATCTAATAAGTAATTTAGAGATTCAACCTTTTTGGTTATTTTAGCGCTAAAGAGTAAATGTTCATGTTTCGACCTCAGATTCTAATTCTATTCTAATCGATTACTGCATCTTGGAGATTATATGCGATTATCTGGGACTAAGCCTATATCTCCTGCTGCCAACCTAATTCATACTTAGTAACTTTTCCAGATTGAAGATTTCAAGGTTCGGGTGTGTTACTTCTGTTAGTTTAAGTTTAATTGCTGTAAGTGGAATCTGGAAATGCATGCTATTATGTATTAGAGAGACTTTTGTCCCAACTTCTCTCAAGAAACGTTAAACAAAAAATATATAAAACTGTTTTTCTCCCAGTTATATTAACTCATATTATATTGATGCGAAACATGGACTCTTACTTTAAGGGAGGAGTAAAGATTACGAGTGTTTGAGAATACGGTTCTTAGGAAATTTTGGGACCAAATAGATATGAACATACAGGCGAATGGAGCAGACTACATATCAGTGAGCTACATTATATTTATAGGAAAACAGATGTAATAAGAACAGTTAAGTCTCGTAGACTGCAATGGACAGGACTTGTTGGCACGAATGGGGAATAAAAGAGGAGCATGGAAGCTTCTTGTACGAAAACCAGAGGGAAAATGACCAGTTGGTAGACCAAGAGTGAGGTGGGAGAATAACAACTGTGTTTTGAAGGAGGTAGATTATACAGGTCTACTAGAAGATCTGTAATATTAAAAAAAACAACCTCAATAGCTCCATTCCTTTGGAATTCATTGAAATGCCAAATCTTGTAAGTTTTTCATAGTAAAGCTATATTTTCCGGCGATCTGGCATTCCCATGTAGTTTTCGCACTATTGCAATATACGTAATAGCTATGTATTGTACTCTAGATATGTAACTCTTTAGGTCTACTAGTGCTCATTCTGCAGTTTCTAATATAATAAAGAGTGCTGTTTCTTAGAACAGATGATCTATCACTTCTAATATCGTATTTCCTTCCTTCTGCTTGTTAGAAAATAAAACCTAAAGAATTCAGCTTACAGCCTGATTATAGCCAGCGTATCCAACTGTTGTTAAACTACTTTTTCCATTTATGATAATTATAAATTATAGTCTACCTTGGTTCCTAGATGTCAGTATGAGGCGAAACGCTGACCACGGACCACTCAAATGACATCTATACGAAAACAAGTGTAAGTAAATTAGTATGGTTCAAATTCTTCCCTGTAGGGGGAGAGCGCCTAAATCTCTGTTAAGGGAAACATGGGCTTAGAAGATACAAGAAGAAGATGAATTATAGTCATGGCCTCTTATTGTGCACTAGTGAAGATATTGGAAAAGAGTTGGTATAAGAGAGTGATTCTGATTGCTATAGTGAACTAGGATGAAAATGAGAGTGATGATACCGAAGGAGATACATTTGGAAATAAACCTGGAATCCCTAGTAGATTAGATGAGATGGAAGAAGAGCACGTTGTAGAGGAGGGTCAAAGTACTCAAACTGTAGGAAGGAATGAACTACGTGGGACCAGCCGGACTTGCAGAGGAATACCAACCTGGGGTTCGCAACGAAAAATAATCACACCACTCAAGTTTGCCTCAAGTGGAATGAGGAAGGATGGGACTCCTTCAATAAACAATGAATCCACACCATGTAGTGTTGTGATGCTTTATTTCACATAGTTATTGATTTGTTAGTGGAGCAGACGAATTTATCTCGACAAACAGGACGAAGTAACAGCCTCCTCTTCCTCCAACCCCACACCTGAACTCGTTGAAATGTACTTGTTTTTGGCACTAATTGTACAGATGGGGCATGGCGTACGAAACGTGCTAAAAGACTACTGGAGTACATTAGAACAATTTTACATTCATTCTTCAGCAACACGATGAAACGGGACAGATTTTTTTTCTCCCACATTTTACGATTTTTACATTTCGATGACAATGACAAAAAAAAAACATTTCCCGACTAGGACCGACTTTGGAAAATGAGAACTATATTTGATACCCTCAATGACTCAATTGACTATACTTACTTACTTACTCACTGGCACTATCGAACCCGTATGTTCATGGCCGCGCGGACATAAGCTCTCCAACATCCCTATCCTGAGCTAATGATTTCCAAACATTCCCTGTATAATCTACTTCCCTCAAATCATAGTTAATGTTATTCTCCCACCTCATTCTTGGTCTACCAACTGGGCGTTTTCCCTCTGGCTTTCCTACAAGAAGCTTCCATGCACTTGACTATGGGTAAGGTAATTGTAAAATTCAAAGGGAAAGTTACATTCAAAGTCCGTCGCCGTGGCGTAGTCGGTAGAGTCCCTACCTTTCACTCTTGCGACCCAGGTTCGATTCCTGGCGGGGTAGGGGATTTTAAATCTCCACCTTGGGTCTGTGTGTCCTGTCCTTGTGTCTATGTGAGAATTAAAGAAAGTTAACAGACAGGTAAAACAAACAAAGATAAAGGTAAAACAATAAGGAAAACCAGAATAAACAAGAAAAGAAAAACACTGCATCTAAAAAAAACACAAACGTCTTGGATTCAAAATTTATAAACTGTGCAATGTAGCAGGTTATAGGCTACTTATGACATGAAGGCTCTTTTTTAGGAAAACATTTTGATAATGCTAATAAAGATACGCCACTGTTCGAGTTCTTACCACGAGAGTAGAGCGGGTTGGTCATAAGTGCTTTATGAACATTTTTTTCTCTTTTCCTGCTTTGTTTAACGATTTATTTTCGAAGAAAATCTTGTATTATAAGATCGAATATAAAATATATGCCTTCAGATTTTGGACATAAATTGAACCAAAACATGGTGATATCCGAGTTAGATCGAGAGAGGACCTAACTGCAATTTTATGGAAAGAGGAAAGCGGTGCAGCAATGTTGACAAAACTGCATCCGCCACAAAAAAGATAACTTTTGTGACGAACGTGGTATAATGCCCTACATGACCTCTAATTTTATAGAAGATTATCGGCTGCGGTGGAGCTAGTGATTATGCTTCTTTCCAAGGAGCAAGTTCTCCGGGAGAGACTTTAAGCCGTGGCTCCCGAGTCTGAAGATTTTCAGACTCGTAAAAAATCCTTAAGCCTGAATAAAAAGGCCTCTAAGTAAAATTTACCGACATCACCATCCTAGTAATACCTTAGTTGCCTGCCAGATGGCTCATTGGGTCGGTATATTGACAACATACCATTCATGACATCTCTTGGCAAATAAACGTAACTAAAATAAACTCGTTCTAGTAACTCCTAACAAAGGAGAGGCTAAAACTCAACAGTGGGCTACGCCATTGTAGTTATGTATAAAACAGGCATATGGGATACGTAGATAAAAATGGCAGAATGTTAAATAGCTATTCCATTTCTCGACTTAGATTCAATTGGACAAAGAAACTCTTTTTTTCATTTTTTTAACCTAACGACTTTGAATAGCTGGATTCTTTTGTCATCATGTGGAGTAAAGTATTTTCACCGACAGTTTAGGTTTCTCTTCGTAAGAAATGTAGTAGAAGAAGGAGGTAAGATGGGAAACCTCATCCTAGAGGATGATCTAATTCAGCTGAACACTGTACCTCTCGTTTTGATTCCCGACAAAATTAACACTGGCCAGGGAAAGGAAATAAGTTTGCATTGCCTCATTTGTTCAGCTCAGTCTGTTTACCACTGTGTAAAGTTTAAAGTTAGCATGTTTTCAAGAGTACCACAAAAATAAATATAGAGCCTAAGTCTATGAGAAACGGTGAGTACAATAGGCCTATATAACAGAATCATTTAAGGAATTGGTTTAATTTTCATTATTCATGTTTAGTTTATATGTTGAACATTTCTATTAATTGAAAAACTTGAAAAAATATTTATATTTAATTTGGACCACACCACTTGTTACTAAATACGGTCAAACTTTGTCTCGCTCCCTTCACTCTCGTAAGTGTGAAAGGGAGTGCGGCCACGAGAGTCTCATGTACCGATAACAAGAGATGGGAAATGAGAAGTCCCGATAATCTCGCAGTGAGTAGAAGGAAGAAGACGTTAATTATAAAATTGTTACTTGGTAAGTCACTCGTCATCATCATCATCATCATCATCATCCTGCCAGGTCCTAGAAGAACTGTTACGGCATGAGAAAGCGGTTTTCGTGCCATCTTTTCATAGGTCGAGCAAGTGACCGTTTCCCATTTGGACAGTAGTTCGTTATTGCCTTGGGGATCCGATCTAGCCATTCTTGAGACATGTTCCTTCCAGTTTAGCTGATATCTGGAGATGTAGTCCAGTATTGGTGACACATTAAGTTCTTGAAGGATTTCTACATTTTTCTTTCGATCCCATTTGGTGTAGCCAGCTGTTCGGCGCATAAATTTCATCTCACAAGTTGTTAGTCTGCTTTCATCTCTCGTCCTTGTAGTCCATGCTTCACTCGTCCTCAACTAAATTATTAAACTTCTTCAAGTTATTCCAATATGGCTTCCAATAACTTGAAGTTTAATAATTTAGTTGACGACTGACTTACCAGGTACGAATTTTATAATTAACATCTTATTACATAACCTCAACGGTGCTTTAATATGAATTTTAAAAGTGTTGATAGAAGGATGAACTTATGCAGTGTTCGTGCCACAAAATGAGCGTTTACTGCATGTACGAAACCATATGTTTCTTAATAGCCAAGGAATTCCTTCTTTTACAAAACATTTATTATTATTATTATTATTATTATTATTATTATTATTATTATTATTATTATTATTATTATTATTATTATTATTATTATTATTATTATTATTATTACAACCATACCTCCTTGTTGATTTGTTTTCTTTTGTCCCGTTATACAAAAGCAAAATATATTTTACCGTCTCTACCCTGTTTCTATCTTTCATATCTACTATTTAATTTTGCATCCATACGTTAGAAATATGTAAATATAATCTTAGATGGTACAAATTTAAGCGCGGACATAAGCTGTCCACACATCCCTATCTTGAGCTAATGTTTTCCTATCATCCCGTGTAAAATTCTACTTCATTCTTGATCTACCAACTGCGCGTTTTCCATCAGATTTTTCATGCAAGAGGCTTCCATGCCCCTCTTTTATTCCCCATTCGTGCCACGTGTCTTGCCCATCGCAGTCTACGAGACTTAACTGGTTTCCTATAATTAAACTTTATTCATTAACTTATCATCTATTAACAAGAAGTTGTACTGTCTTTCAATATAAATTTGAAATTGTAATGGATAAATTAACATAATGAACGTGTATTATTTTCAGTGACTGGTTGAACCATTTTGAAAGTTGTCTGTCTTGACAGATTTATCATTTCAAATCGCGGAACGGTTTGCCACCTGTTTCAACAACTTTCCGTACAAACTTTTTTTTTCCTAAATGTCATGAGTATTATCCTTGATTCTTCCTTATTTAAATTCTAACGCAAAACATAGTCTCTGAAGGAGGAGAAAAGATTGCGTATTTGAGAATAAAGTTCTTAGGATTTTTTTCGAACCAAAGAGAGACGAACAGACAGGTGATGGAGAAGACTACATAGCAGTAACCTACATTATGTTTCTTTTATTGGAAACCAGATGTAATATGAACGGTTAAGTTTGTATACTGAGATGAGCAGGATATATGACACGAATGGGGAAATACTAGGGTGGACCGAAAAAAACTCTTTTTTTTTTATTTCGAAGTTGTAATAGCGCGCAAAAGTTGCGAATTATATAGACACAAGAAAATAAAAAAATATATCAAAGTCGGTTGACATCTTCCGGTCGGCCAAAGGCTCTAAAGTTTGACAAAATATGAAAAAACTTCATTTTTGAGATTATTTCTTTAATTTTTTTAATTTGATGTTTTCGTAATGTAATAGTTTGTAACGTCTTCAAATAGAGCCTAAAAACACTGTGTTTTAATTTGGTTTAGATCAGTTGATATTCCGGTCGCGCATAAGCTACAAAATTTGCCAGAATAATGAACAAGTTATATTTTTACGCATTTTTGGTATTTGATAAATAACTTCCAGAGTATTGATTGTCAGATCCCACAGATAGACATAAACGTGCTTAGCAAAGATTAGCAATACCTACTTCATATTAAAAAAATAAATAATTGCAAAAATGAAGTTTTTTTTCATATTTTTCCAAACTTCAGAGCCTTTGCGCGACCGGAAGATGTCAACCGATTTTTTCTTCTTTTTTTTTAGCTATGTAATTCGCAATTTTTCCGCGCTATTACAACTTCGAAATAAAAAAATGATTTTTTCGGCCCACCATAGGAAATACAAAAGGGCCATGAAAACTCCTTATAGGAAAATCAGAGGGAAAGCGCCAAGTTTCTGGGCCAAGAATGTGATGGGAGAGTAACATTATGAGGGAGGAGAATTATACAGGGAGTATTGGAAAAGTTAACTCGGTTAGGGATGTATGGGGAGCTATGAACCTCTGGAGAGTGAGTTAGTTATTTTAATTTCTAACAAGGGAAATACATTGTAATTCAAAGAGAGCAATTTTAAAAAGATCTCCGGAGTTTTATATTGTCGCTACAGCCATTGATGTAATGAGTACTATAATAAATATGCTTACAGTCCACCGCTGTGGTCTCGAGGTAGCATGCAGCAGGCCCGGGTTCAATCCCCGGTCGGGACAAGTTTCCTGGGTGAGGTTTTTTTCGTTTTTTTTCACCCCTGTGAGATAAATGTCAGAAAACTTTAAGGCCCAAACGTCCCCGAACATCGTCTGGCTATCATTATCATTAATATCATATTCGCCTAATTAGCTTAAGTTTAATTTAAGGCCTCTTCTGGCGCATCATTATCATCATCAATCCACATATCATCGGGGCAACGTAACCCCGCCTTCCAGGCGCCCCAACCTCAGAAGTGGGTTACAAGTATGCAATGCCAGGAGAGAATACCAGGAATGTTTACTTGACAACCTGGGGCATTTGCAAAAAAAAGGCCTACTTGTGGAATGCAGGCTTTCACGGCCGGTAATCATAATGTTAAAATATTCCGGGCTATGGGTCGGTTTCACCAACAGAGGTAACTATATTACGTCAGTTTAAGCTATGCATTATACACGGGGAAAACTGGCGTAATACAGTTACCTCTGTTGTTGAAACCGGCTGTATGTGGCCGTGATCTAGTCCTATAACTGGTATTTCTTCCAGACGTTTCTCCCTCGACTGCGGAGGGCATCTTCAGTGGCGAGTGCTTCTAGGTGATGTTACCTTGTCGTAGACTCGACTGGCCACATAGCCTGGAATCTTTTAACATTAAAATGGGTCTACTAACAGATATCATATGCTTAGCTATGAATGTTTCATTCATCTCCTACATAAGTGTCTATCCAATGTCAAACGCGGGCCACGAACCTAAAAAACGGAGATACTTAAACTGAGATAAAGAAAAAAAAAAGACAGTTATTTGTTTTAACTACTCTCAAGCCATTAGGGTCACAATAATTCCCTTCCAAATGAAGCCATGCCGAGATTAACTATTTTATTTACATTTAGTTTTGCCATAAAGATTATGTAGCTCACTGTTATGTTCACCTGTATATTTCTTCTCTTTGATAAAAAAACAATCTTAAGCACTTTATTCTCAAATACTCATAACCTTTTCTCCTCTCTTCAAGTTAGAGACAGTATTTCGCATCCATATAACTGGAAGATTAACCTTTTTTATTCAGTATATAGACCTACCTTTGTTTTTAGATTTAGATTTAGATTTATTTAGCCTGGTGGAGTTAAGGCCCTGTGACTTTCTTCCACTCACCAGGACAAACATATTTACATCAGAATATAACAATCACAATTAACTACTAAATAAAAATTTGATCAAAAAGATAATATCTATTATATTACGATCTATAATTCAACCAGTTAAAGTTAGTTAAAATTAAAACTAAAACTAATAATAAAATGTATACAAGCAAGACATATTAAATTGTCCCCGTCTAATGTATATAAAAAACAAAGAAAAATAATGAGATATAGAAAACTAATTTTACGATTATACAATATTTAAAACAAAACAATAGAAAATATTTGTTAATCTTACTATTATTTTCATAAATAATTAAATTTATTAATTGTTAAAAGAATACTATCAGTGAGGTGTATAAGTTAGTTTGTTATTAAATAATTCTTTAGTTTGTTTTTGAAGGATGTTATAGTTTGACAGTCTCTGACATAGGGCGGAAGGGAATTCCATGTTTTGTGAAGTGAGACCGTAAAAGATAATGAATAATATACAAAGTTTCATAATTAACTGAAGAAAAAATACATAAACACGTGTTCCAACGCTATCCACTGCACTATTTGTGCTCAGGTTCCTTGCTAGGAAGATAAACGTTGTTAATTTGGTCTATTTCCAATTTACGTACCACTTCGGCAGACCACTTCAAGTTGGTATAGATGATGTGTTGTCTTGTTTACCGAGAGGAGTGTAGGATGAGTGTTGTGTGAAGAATGACGAAGAAAAAGGAGAAAATAATACCATGTGGTAGCACATAGTTTATTTCTATCGAAAAGCACCGAAGGGATCGTAAGGCTTATTGTCCAAATCGGATGGACAAATCGCTATCAACAGTACCACATGCCTTGTCAACATAATATGTACTGAGGACGGGGGATGCAATTCAATCCAGGAATCTGGTGCATAATCTAGCAATTAAAGATTTCACACCACCTACCGCCCTAGCCTCGAGATTGAAAATATTATTATTTTCCGGAGCCCCTGCATAGGAAAAAAGTACACATAATCAATTACTTTTTATTGGGTTAGAAAGAAGACTCGTCTAGACGATACGGCTGAGTGTGTGGAAAATGGATCAAATAAGGAAATTGATGAGGCACTAGAAGAAGAGACTGCTGTGATGATGATGATGTTGAAGATTGTCGTGAGGCTTGTAGTTCCCCGCCGTTTCGCCGGAGACTGCGTCTGGCACCCTCAAGGGTTGTCTTGATGAAGTCTCTGGCGAAACGTCGGGGAACTACAAGCCTCACGACCACGGCCTGTAACTGGAAAATCTTCAAGATCATCATAGCAACTCCGGCCGTGAAAGTCTACGTCAATACATCAGACGCTGTGAATTTTGTGAAGTCGATAAATCTAAGATGGCGGGCAAAAAAGTACGAATGCAGGATAAAACTTCCAAAATTAATATTATATACAATAATGAAATGAGGATGACGGAGAGACGGCGATAAAAAAGGATCAAAAGGGCATTCCTAGTTTTAGAATTAGTCGTTAGTAAATGAAAGCTAAATATATAAGAGAACAGAAGGCTATTGCGAGAGAAGTCAAGAGTTATTTAGGACTATAGAGCAAAGGTGGGGCACCGGTCCCATATTAGTCGAAATTCCATGAGAACATTTTCTTCCCCTGTGGGACTCGAATCAACGCAAATGATGTCTTACATCGCTAGGCTAGGAGCGGGACTAAAGTAGAAGGTGAAAATATTGTGAATTTTGTCAAGTCGTTAAGACTTAGGTGAATGGATCATATAGAACGAATGTAAGATAAAATATTATTTATATTAAATATCAGAATAGAGGGAGGAAGACGGATAAAACAGACCAAGGAAAAGGTGGATGAACGACGTGAAAAACAGTGCAAGTTTGGAATTGATGAACCGAAAATGAAAGCTAAGAATAGAAGACAATGGGGGGTTATTGTGAGGGAAGCCGTGGTTTTCTTTCAACCGAGGAGCCAAGGAGAAGAAAAATAATTTCGGGTGTGGAATATGATGGATTTTACATACCACCAGGATTACGCTTACTTCAGTTCTAGAGTATTGATAGTGGAGGACCCGACATGTGAAAAGAAGTTGGATAAACAGGAAGCTGATGGCGCAGGTGAAACATACTGGCAGGATGTATTCTGTACGTGGGCATAATGAATATGCAACTAACATTTGATAGAGATCCACTAAACAATGAAGTACATTTCACGCTCCTTGTATAATTTACATACAACTTGGCACCAATAATTACTTCATACGCTGTATTTATGTGACATGAACGCCAATCCTGGTATTACGCCATGTCACCTTATATCTTTACTCCCTCATTGTTATTCAACGAATGTTAAATACGTAATCAACTTCATCAAATTCTCAAGAACACTTGCCACCGTCAGAGTTCCCCGAAAACACCTCTTTTAAGTCCATCTCTGTGGTCTCTAGCTACATCTGCCTATTTGCGTCTTATACGATAATGATTTGATGATATCATAATAATATGAGTATTTTATATGGCAGAGATAAGGGCGTCCACCGATGTGGTCTCGTGATAACTTCGCTGCCGTACGCAGCGAGCCAGGTTCGATTCCTTGTCGGGACAGGTTTCCTGGGTGATAGTTTTACTCGGGATTTTTTCTCTATCCTGCAAGACAGATAGCAGATCCAAACTGTCCCCGAACATCATATGGGCATCACAATCATCATTATTATATTCGCTGTATTTAATATGAATGCATGAGTGAGTGGTATATTTGGTCTTAATGTTGTTTGCCTCATAGAGGACACTGTATTGAGTTGATCAGTTATTTAGGGAGACTCTCAATGTCCTTGTGTGTGATCCAAAGTTTAAAACACCTCTCCCGACGGGCCGTGCCAGTCTAAGGGTTGGAATGCGTGGGGCATGCAAATGTATCTATAAGCCGGGATGTTAAAATATGATGAGAAGAAGAAGAAGAAGAAGAGTTAAGGCCTCTAGGCCTTCACTACTGCTCATCTAGTTTAGATAAAAATTACAGTAATTATTGATACTACACAATAACCTTATCCTTAGCTATACCTTTATGATTAGGATTCATAATCTCTGGGTGAATCAATAGTACTATGTTGAAAATAATTATTACGATATAATTGATGTGCGTCAAAGAGATGAGATGAGGGTGGCGAGTTGGTGAGCAGTTCTAAGTCGTTCCACACAGTACATTATTTATATACTAGCATCAAAACAAAACATGTAACATCCTTCTCGCGATCCGTCTCATCGCTTGAACGGACAGTACTGTATAAATACGAGGCGTGTTTTTAAAGTAAGTTCCGAAAGGCTGTAGGATTAAACGGGAATGTATTTACAAACCATTTTTGTTGCATTTTATTCCCCACACTGCAATTACTTTTCAACATAATCTCCACCATTATTGAGGCATTTATCGAGTCGGGTCACAAGTTTTTCTATCCCTCATTGTAGAATCCGCCCGCCTGCGATACGAACCTCTCCCGCACTGCTGTTTTCACTTCATTGTCACCATCAAAACGTTAGCCACCGAGGAAAGTCTTGAGGTGCAGGAAGAATGTTTTCATCGACAGCACGCACCAAATCGTCATTGAACAATGATGGCCGACCGGTATGCTGTTCGTCGTGCACAGAGACGACGGCCCTCGTTGAACTTCCTAACCCATCTCCTGACCATTCCGCCTCTAATGGCATCTTCATCTTACATCTCACTAAGTTGACGATGAATGCCAGCTGGTTTGATGTTTCTCGCATTCAAAAGAAACGGATAACAGACCATATCTCACAGTCGACGGGGTTAAACATTTCAAGTGATCACAACTAACCACACACACGGACTGAAGCTCTGAAACTGCATGTCCAGCTTGCTGAAGAAGAAAACAACGCATGCGAAAAATTACGATTTTAGCGATGCAACGGATATAATTGAAAACGGAACTTAATTTAAAAACACGCCTCGTATGTGTTTATTTAGTCTAAATTTGACGAATAAAATATACAAAAGTGGATAAAAGCATAATTGAAATGAAAATAAAACTACTAAGGACAGAATAAATTTCATTATTTGAAGTAGAAAATTAATTATATCCAACAGCACGTAATTATATAAATAGGCTATGTCTTACTTAGGCCTACATACTGCAACCCATTGATAAATTGAGGGAAGGAATTCCAGGAACGTGCAATAGAAGAAGTAGAATAAAAAAATCTTGTGATTAGGTATTACTGAACTAAAACTAAACTCCATGATGCGTCAGGCCTAGAAAGCCTTTGGCCTACCAGCTGCTGGCCTCATATCCATATATGTTAATCACAGGGGTGCACTGAGCCAATATAGGAGTGACATATGGTTAGCACATCGGATCCCGCTGCCGTTAAAGATAGTTTCTTTTTTTTCGACATGGATCCGCTACTTTTGTACCTACCAAATTCCTCACGATGCTGGATGGGCACAGATTCCAAACTAACCGAAATTTAATGTATTTTTTCCTTCACGGGCTATCGAACCAGCGCAAGTCCCTTAGCTCTGCAACAATCATGATGCCTTAAACCGTTCGGCTACGGTGCGGGACGAATAACTAATGTTAGCAGACTGTTATCTGATACATGACATGTTGATTTTTTCACACTCTATACGATTCAAAATCGCTGTGATTGTTTATATAATGATGTTACATAATAAAATTGTGCTTCATGCTTATATTTTAATTTATTTATAACAGTTAACGTTAGGTTGCACTAGTGTATAAATCGTAAATACTTAATAAAACGATAAAAACGCAATCACCAAAAATATCCTTTTTTTATGTACAAATGTAAATAATTTTTCTCCTTGATAACTTTGATGGTCAAAACGAAATCAAAAATATGTAAATCAGTTTGGGCTTACATAAAATATGCCCAAATTTAAAGCCCAAGTACAATTTCGCGCCCACAGCTGTGGTCTCGGGGTAGCGTTGTTGTCTCGTACGCAGCGGGTTCGTTTACCGGTCGGGACAAGTTTCTTGGGTGATATTTTTTCGGGGTTTTTCCTCACGTAAGAGACAAATGTCAGGAAACTTTAAGGTTTAAACGGTCCCTGAACATCAGCTGACCATCATAATCACCATTATCATATTCGCCATATTAGGATAAATATGTATATGTGAATGGCCTCTTAATGTTGTGTTGTCTCGGAGGAGGCGATGAAATTGAACTGATCACTCATTCAGGGAGTCCCTCCATGTCCTTGTGTGGTCAAAAAGAATGTGTGTGATCCACAGTTTAAAATATTTCTCTCCCGACAGGTCGTGCGACTGTGAGGCCCGGATGTCGTGTGATATGCAAAAGTACATATAAGATGAGATGTTAAGTTGAGATAATGCTATTTTTTTATAAAAATCCATCACACGTTGAAATGAAATTTTATTTGTTATAATTCCATTCCATCGTTTCAGGAATGAATGTGGCATTTTAAGTGATACCATCCCTCTTAGAAATACTTCTTATATTCTTGCGGACCTTCTTAAATATTTGAATAATTTTGGCTATCCCCTACATTTTGTCTGACATAACACATATCTGAACTTGCTATTATAATATTTACATAATACTAACATGTAATTATGTAGCCTATAAATCTTTTAATTAACCGGTTTATTTATTTTGAAAAAAAAGTAGAAAAGTAGCATAATTGTTATTGCTGCCATTATATTTAGGTCAGCATGCGATTTTAACTTGCATAAGCAATGTTTTGCAACAAAATATCAAATTAAAGTAATCTACTACTATCATATTATTGGTTTTGGTGTTTTATGCATATAAACTCTATTTAGAAAAAAACGCTCTAGCAGAGTGGTTTTAAGCATCATGACTTTTATATTGGCTTAGGCTTTCACGGCCGGAGTTACTATGATGATCTTGTAGAAGATTTCTGTATTCTTGTTTACATAGGGCAGGTAGTCGACAAAATTGCCAGTCTCAAGACAACCCTTGAGGATGCCGGAATCAGTCTCTGGAGAAACGTCGGGGAACTACAAGCCTCAAGACCACGGCCAACAGCCCGAAAATGTTACAAATATAATAAGAACATTTAAATTTCGTAGACTGCGATGGGTACGACATATGGTACGAATGGGGAATGAAACATGGGCATGGAAACTCGATAGGAAAACCAGAGGGAAAGAGCCTAGTAGATAGTCCAAGAATGAGGTGGTAGAATAAGATTAACCGTTATTTGAGGGATGTGATTATACAGGGGATGATTGGAAAACACTGACTCAGGATAGGAATGTACGGTGAGATCATGTCCATGGAGTCATATATATATAGATATCCATCCATAGTAATTCTGCCCGAGGGCAGATCTTTCACTGCAATCATAGCATTTACGTGCTATGCTTTGCAGCTTTACTAGGGAATTGTAGGTGTGGTAGCTTCCCGTTGCTTTCCACACCGGTGAAAGATGATGATGATGACGATGACCACATGATTTCGGGGACCGTTTGGGCCTCAAAGTTTGCCTGACATTTGTCTTCCAGGTGAGGAAAAACCTCCGAATGAAATCCCTCACCCAGAACAACTGTCCCGACCGGGAGCCGAATCCCGTGCCCGCTGCGGGACAAGGCAGCACGCTGCCTCGAGACGCGCCTCGGTGGACTTATATATCCTGTCTTCTCTACTTGCCCTACCTGGGATCTTAAAGTACGAATCCTGGCGGTTCCTGGTCAGGTATAGGTGGCGTCCACACCGGGATATTTTGGTTCTTTCTCAGGATTCTCCCGTTTTCCGGATTTCGTCCCACCGACACCCTCCCTCATCATGAAATGTCATCTTCATTCATTTATTAATTTTCATATCACTTTTCGCCTTATCTCATGTTAGGTAAAACTAGGTGTTTAAATATATTGTTGTGATCTAATGTACTTGCATGTGTTTGTAAACTTAGGGTAGACTATGGCCAAGGGGAGAGTTATAGTTCCTCCTCTAAGGCCCTGGGCTCAGCTAATATAAATGGTGGTATGAGTCATGTGTGAATGCTTGATATGTGTTGAAACCAGGAACACCATAATAGACTACATAATACTGTACAACATATTTGATCCCCCCAGTTTACATAGAACATTGGATATATATATATATATATATATATATATATATATATATATATATATGTGTGTGTGTGTGTGTGTGTGTGTGTGTGTGTGTGTGTGTGTGTGTGTGGTTGTGTAGGCCTATTTAAATTGATTTTTTATTCTTTTCTTGTAAGCCCTTGTTTCCCTCAATGAGATTTGGGCGCTCTCCCCCTACAGGGAAGAAATTGAACCATACTAATTTAGTTACACTTGTTTTCGGCTAGATGTCATTGGAATGGCTCGGGGTCAGCGATCCGCCTCATAGTGACATTTAGGAAAACAAGGTAGTACTAGGACGGGAAAATTCGGTAATTTTTGCTTAGAGGCCTTTTTATTCAGGTTTAAGGATCTTTCATAAACCTGAAAATCTTCAGACTCGAGACGCACGGCTTAAAGTCCCTCCCGGAGGACTTGCTCCTTGGATTTTTCCATCCTAAAAAATCCATCGACTCCAGCCGGGTTTGAACCCGCGACCCTCGGGATCAGAGGCAAGGAGCATAACCACTAGTCCACCGCGGCCGATTGATTTTTTAATACAAAGTATTCATTTTAAAATAAAAAAATGTTCTTTGGCTCTGACTTTGTGAGTTTTAATGTGAGCATAACATTTTTTGGAGAGCTATAATGTTTTTATACACGAGTAGTGAGGTGGTATAATTTATATTTTACAAGAGATTTCGAGGGACAAATCTGATGGGGGTTAGTGTTTATAATTTGTGATACCGGAATCTTCTATTAAATTTTATGATATATTTAACAGTGCAGCAACCTAACCTAACAGTTGGAAATATGAATATGAAGCACAATTATGACAAAACCAATAACTGCGATTTTGAGTTTCTTATAGAATGAGGAACAATCAGCATATTAATAGGATACAAAGTGACTGAAGAGATTCAAACTAAGTGTAACCATAAACAATTCTAATAATGTAATTATAATCAATTCTAACATGAGATTGGAACCGATCAGCAGGTCTAATCCTTGAAGCTGCTTATGATGATGGTGATAAACATAGATAAAGACATGCAATACGGGACCAATACATTTGTTCACTTTGGACAGATTTCCGCATTACTCACATTCCGGATTAATCAAGTTTTACTGTAATAATAATAATAATAATAATAATAATAACAGTATTTATCATCTAAAATGCAAATGGATGAAAGTTTGGAGATTGAAGATAAGAAAACTAAGACAATTAACAAATTCAAATATTTGGGATCAATATTTATAGGTCCACCGCTGTGGTCTCGAGGTAGCGTGCTGCCTTGTCACGCAGCGGGCCCGGGTTCGATCCCCGGTCGGGGCAGTTTTTCTGGGTGAGGTTTTTATCGGGGTTTTTCCTCACCTGTAAGACAAATGTCAGGAAAACTTTAAGGCCCAAACGGTCCCCGAAATCATATGGCCATCATCCTTATCATTATCATCCTTACCATTATCATTATCATCAACATCCTTCACCGGTGTGGAAAGCAACGGGAAGCTACCACACCTACACAATTCCCTAGTAAAGCTGCAAGCATAGCATGAAAATACTATGATTGCAGTGAAGGACCTGCATTCGGGCAGAATTACTATGGATGGAATATTTATAGGAATCCAGATACAATAAGAACTGTTAAATCTAGTAGAATGCGATGGGCAGGACATGTGGCACGAATGGGAAATGAAAGGTGGACAAGGAAGTTTCTTGTATGAAAACCAGAGTGAAAACGCCCAGTTGGTAGACCAAGAAGGAGGTGGGAGAATAACATTATGATTTGAGGAAAGTAAATTCTACAGGGATGATTGTAAATCATAACTCAGGATAGGGATGTATGGAGAACTTATGTCCGCGTATTAATGGGAGTAAAATAATAACTGGGTAAGCAAATCTGATACATCGATGTTATGAAGTGTGTTGCCAGGCTAATAACAATAAGAGTTTTGTTTTTATAGCTCGGTTTAAAAATACAATTAACTATGACAGCAATTGGAGAGCTTACTCATGTGATTTATAATAATTTATTTTGAAAGTACATGCACACTGGTAAACAATTAAGTTATTCAGAATGTGCATACGTTATGGAAGACATATTTTTAATTCCATGTTAGTATTTTTTTTCAATGGTTCAATGTAGAAATAAAAAAAAATTAAATCTATTTTTTTTTGTCTAATGCCACCAGGTCGTCTTTTATGACATTTCTGGCTTTCTCCCCTGGCATTGGCGGAATTGTAATCCATTTCTTAGGTTAGGGCACCTGGAAGGCGGAGTTACGTTACCCCGATGATGTGATGGGTGATAAGTGACAATGAAGCACCAGGAGAAATTCCCTATAAGGAAAAAAATACCATGGTTTGACTGGGAATTGAACTCGAAACCTCATGAACTGTAATCAGAAACGCTGACCACTAGCCCATTAGGCTGTTTGCACTTGGTAAATTGTGATCAGTTACTATGTGTACCGGTTCTATTATCCTTCCGTTTATATTATATGGATGTGAAGCATAGACTCTTACATTAAGGCAGGAGAAAAGATTACAAGTATTTGACAATACAAATCTTAGGAACATTTTTTAGACCAATGAGAGGCGAACAGAGAGACGAATGGAGAAAACTACATAGCAATGAGCTACATGCTCTTTATGGGAAAACAGATGCAGTAAAAACAATTAAGTCTTGTAGACTACGAAGGGCAGGACATGTGACACAAATGGGAATTAAAGAAGAAAGTGGAAACTCGTTGTAGGGAAAGCGCCCAGTAGGTAGTCTAGGCCATCGTTTCCCAACCTGTAGGTGTTCGCCAAATGTTTCCGTAATAGCGGGTTTCGAGGTTTGATCTATTATTATTTCCCTCATTTTTGCAGCATTGTAATAATATAATAAATAATAATAATTAGTATTATTATTAATGTTATTGTTATTATTATTATTTTAAAATTAAATTAACCCTATAATGCCCTTAGCTGCATATGTGTAACATCGACAATTTATCACATTATTTCCATAATAAATTAATATTTACCGCGAATGCCTGATTTACAGTTATGTAACAACGTTAGGAATGCATTTGATTTCGCTACAACTAAGCCTACATGTTGTGTAACTTTTAAGCCGTAACTAGAGTAACTTAAGGGTTAAGTTAATTTAAGGTTATTAAACCTTTTGCTTTGAATTAAATTTTATACATGTCTACTGTATGTATATTTAAAAGTCAGTAGTTCATCCAACTCAGATCGTTGGGGAAGGGGTTCCCGAGTCGAAAAAGGTTGGGAACCGCTGATCTAGCCAAGAATAAGGTAGGAGAATAACATTAACCGTGATTTGAGGGAGGTGAATTGTACAGAGGGTGATTGAAAAAAGTTTCCTCAGGATAGGGATGTATGGAAAGCTTATTTCTTCCGGGTTCGATAGTGCCAGGGGTTAGGTTTACCACAAGGAATTCATGCTTAAAATCTGCGAACTTCTATTACTTCCAACCTAGAATTTTTTTTTCTTTATTAACACATACTTTTTACCTCTCATCAATGACGACTCTCCTTAAGAAAACTTTGTAAATATTGGCAAACTGTTTCACTTAGCCATATACTGTATGAACCTGTTATAGAGTGTGCACTGCCCCACGTACATGTAATGACAGTAATTAAATTAAAACAGTTGGCAAATTTCTCCAAGCAGATAGAAAGTTACACACAACTCATTCTATGCCAGTCACACATAGCGTAGCTGTTCCAAATTTAATTTGTTACATATTGTTTAATCAATATAACTTCATCTCCTATAGTCTCCACAATGGGTTAAAGCAAGAAGGTACACTAACTATGCCATCCAATTATGTACTAGAAAAAAACTCCAAGCGCGTCAGGCCTAGAAGGCCCTTGGCTGACCAGCCGGCTGTTGGCCTCACATCCACATGTGTTAATCACAGAGGTAGACGATCATCTAGCCAGTGTAGGGGTGAAATGTGGTGAGCATGTCGGATCCCCCAGTCGTTATAGCTGGTATTCTCAACCTGGATTCGCTACTTATATCGCTACCCAAATGCCTCACGATGCTGGGTGGGCACCTGTCCCATACTGGCCGAAATCCCATGAGAAAAATGTCTTCTCCCATGGAGATCAGCGCAAGTCCCGTAGCTCTGCGCCAAGGCTTCTTGCATTAACCACTCGGCTACGGTGCGGGACTACATACTAGAATATATAGTCAAATCTTTAGAGAGCTTGTAGAACTCAGTGGTATAAATAAGCTGTTGATATATGATTATAATGTACTATTATGATAGCAAGGAAATACTATAGGCCATCGCACACATTCTATTAATAACATTAAGAAATTGGGGCTGGAAGTAAATATAAATAAAACTAGATATTGTCATAAATAAAAGTCTACTATATAGGCCTATTAGAATGGAATTTAATAACAAATGAGGGAAATTTTGAAGAAATGACCAAATTCAAATACGTAGAAACAATACTTATAAACATAAATGAGGCGCAGAGAAAAATTAACCTCAACAGATGTTATTATTCATTGCAGGGACTCATGTCATCCCAACTTCTGTAAAGAAAGTAAAACTATAGTCCAGCCATTGAGTTCCCGGCTCTGACGTTTTCACGTCAGTGTTGCCGATATAGATACTGAGGGGGAGGGACCGCTTTATGCATGCGGTTAGTAGAAATACAGCTGACAACATCTCAACAATTTCAAACTTTACTAGCGCGCTATAGCGGTGTCAAGAGCAGTGATTGGTTGTGGCAGACGTCCACTCATAGTCAACTATTTCCTTATTAGTAATAGAGGGCGAGATTCTCTTTTCACCCCTCGTACAACCTAAATGTCAGATCCGGAGATCCAGCGGCTGGAATTTAATAATATGTAAGGTTATTCTTGCAGTATATTATTCGGATACAAAATATGGCCTATTAATTTAAGGTAGGAGAAAAAATTATAGACCTAAGTATTTGAAAATAAAGTTCTTGGAGAACTTTTTGGACCAAACAGAGATGAGCAGACAGGTGAATGGAGAAAGCTGAATAACACAAAGTTTTATGATCTTTATGGGAAACAAGATGTATTAAGAAGATTAAGTCTTGTAGACTGCGATCGGCAGGACATGCGACACGAATGGGGAATGAAAGAACGGAATGAAAACTTATTGTAGGAAAATCAGAGTATAAACCCCCAGAAGGTGGAATTGGGAATGAAAACTTATTGTAGGAAATTCAGAGTAAAAAACCCAGAAGGTAGCCCAAAAATGAGATAGGAAAATAACATTAATCATGATTTGATGGAGGTAAAGTATATAGGGAAAGATTGAAAAACTGTAGTTCAGGAAAGCGGCGAAAATAGAGAATAATGTCCACACAGACATTAACTTACAGGTTCAATAGTGTCAGTAAGTTGTTGGTTATCTTCTAAACTCCACCACGCTAGATTAGATGATGGCATGTCTAGCGAGCACGGGTTCGATACTCTGCGTGGTTGGAAATTGTAATTATACAATTTTTAATCCTTGCACTAGGAGGGTTGGTGGTGTACATCTTAAAAGTCCGTCACGCAGGAAGTGCATAAACTAAACGAATTCCTTAGCAAGTCGAATTTATCGTCCGATTTTGCTGTTTTTTTTCAGAATATACTTTTTTTGCGCGATATTGCATTCTGTCGTACTTGCAGCAATGGCGACCATGATTGAATGTTCAATTTCCTAAATTTCAGTGTCGCCAACCTAAATAACTTACTTACTTACTCACTGGCACTATCGAACCCGTAGGTTCATGGCCGCACGGACATAAGCTCTCCATACATCCCTGTCCTGAGCTAATGCTTTCCAATCATTCCCTGTATAATCTACTTCCCTCAAATCATAGGAACTATACTGTTATATTACATATTACCTATCTCGTGCGAGAAGTACAATGTATAAAATATAGGCTATATCCAAAAAGTAGTGTTAATATAGCCTACATTATACGAAACAAATCACTGCATTTTAAATGAAATGAACTTTATTTGAAACAATATAAAGCAATAAAGTCGTACTTTCCGCCATTTTATGACTTATTGCTGTCACGGCCTGCTGTAGATTGAACTAAATTATTTTCGGCATTTACCGTATAAAAATTGGCCACACTGTTTAACGTTAATCAGTTGTTTATAATGAACGCAAATATTTCCAACAAAGATGTTATTATTTTACTATTCTGTATTATTTTGAAAACACCATCGCGCAAAAAAATATGTACAACGCACGTTTGTGAAGTGTTTTACAGAATCTCGGAAATTAAAAATCTCGCTATCGCTCGGTTTTTAATCATATCCTCGATTCTGTAAAACCCACTTCCCAACCTCGCATCGTAATATACTATTATCCTCTTGTTAATGAGATACTGTTTATCCAATTCCGATGTAAGCAAGCAGACATTGGGCCGATAGAGCGTTTTTTTTTTTTAAATTCGGCTTGAATTGTTCCACTCTACTCGTTTTATTCCGGTGGCGTATTTCGTACTTTGTTGAAAAAATTGGAAAATTGCGGGAAAGAGCGATTTTTAAAATTTCGGTTCAGGTTAATCTTCGCTCCTATTGGTCCGATTTCATTAGTTAACGAACTGGGTTTTTTAATAGCTTTGTAGGCCTATATATATATATATATATATATATATATATATATATATATATGCCTAGATGTATTAAGTATTACATGCCAAAAGCTTGTCTGCGTAGATTAATTAAAATTTTGTGTTCGTAGTTAACTGATATGGACTAGATAAATCATATCATAATGTCTTATTGGTGGAAGCAGCTCTGTTGTAATGTGGATAGAAGTTTATACCACGTGTCACTGGATTTCAAATAGATAAGATTTGTGTCTGCACCTGGATTGCCTGATTAGCACAATTGTATAGTGCGCCAACGCATAAAGTTGGAGATATTGGGTTGAAATCTCGAATCAGGCAGATTTTTTTCTTTAGTTGTATTAACTATTGTATGCGTAAAGTTTTCCAGAATATATTAATTTCAATATCGTGTACGTAATTAGCTGATATAGCAAGGAATGAATTCCACGATGTCTTCTTAGTAGAAACAAGGTTTTTATAATGTGAATAGAAGTTCACTACCAGGGGTCTCAGAGATTTCAAATTGGGAAGTATTTGTCTGTGTTCCTGGATTGCCTGATTAGCACAATTGACTGATGCGCCAGCGCGTAAAGCTGGAGATCTTGGGTTCAAATTTCAGATTAGGCAAACATTTTTTTTTCTTAACTGCTTGATATATGCCAAGTTTGGTTTTGAAAAAAAATGCATACAATAGTGGGTTAATAGGCATACCGTATATAAATATACATTTCTTGCCATTGTCATTCTGGGTATAAGAGGATCGATGAAGATTTGTGAAAAAATAAAATCAATAATATTTTCAGGAGAACAACCTCAATGACTCCATCCTTTAGGAATTCGCTAACGTTTATTGAGAATATAAAAACATGAACTTACGATTTGTACATCCTCAACATTCCTGTTCCGAATTCTAGTAGATAATTATACTATCATTTAACAATTGGATCATAATTATTTATGTTTGGAGTCGACATGTATGGAAGCTGCCTCCGTAGACGAGTGTGTAGCACCTACTACTTCCTCGACTGTAATCCCAGGTTCAAATCCTAGCGGTTCCAGAGGATAACTGGTGATGGGCGATGGACCATACTGGGATTTTTGTGGGGTTGTCCGTTTCCCGAATTTTATCCCATCAAACTCTCCGTTTCCCCGTTCCTGGATCTGTCATTTCATTTCTCCATTCATTCATTCAGTTTCATCCTTCATTTCAACTCATATTAGAAGAAACAGTATGGTAATCCACAGGTGTTTAAAATATATGGTTGCGGATATCTAGTGGAGTACACCAGGGTAATGCCTCAGATTTCAGAGCCTGAGGAACAAAAAAGTGTAGATGGGACCAACCGGAGGGTTGTAGTCCACCTTCGCGGGTACGGGCCCAACCCAAAAATGACGATATTAGTCACGGGTGTAGATCCTGGTTGTCGGACCTGGAAGACGACCTACAATTTACACAAGTCCATAGAGTATACTTTCATTCAACTCATCTCTGTAATTCAGGGATAGCGCAATGTATCTTACAGGTCGCGATGTTCAGGTCAGTGTGACTTCGCAGTCTGAATGAACAACTAAAAGAACTACATCAATTGATGAATTAGCAAGAACAACTCCTGTTAGACCCCCAATTGTAAAAATAAATATAAATCCTAATGATCACAAGCAAGGGGCTCTATAAGTTAATTGAGACCCATAAACTGTAGATAATCAACTAAAAATTTTAATTATAGATGTGTATGTAAACAACTAAATTATGCTGAAAACAGCTTGGAAATCAGTAGATATAAAAAAATAGATAATTAAGTAAAATATATCTTTTTGTGGGCGAAAGCTGGGCCAATTGGCTAGTAAACTGATTGTGGATAATTTCTCACAAGTGTTAAAAAATTCTGATATAATTTACTAGCTTCCTCCATCTCCAACAGGTACTATAAAATTAAAATAAACAAGTGTATTATTGGTTGATATGATTTCAGACCACAATGCGAGCCTTCAAAATGTGAGAGTTTTTATATGCTCATGTGTTTTACCTAAATATTATACTTCCTATTACCAGTACTTTTTACTTATGCCACATTTAACTTTAATCTCTTCGATGTTATGTAATCTTCAATGGACATTGCTGATTCATTTTAAATTAATTCCAATGCAATATTTGTGATAAAAAATATGTTACAAGAGCAGGTATTTCACTGCAAACTTAGCATCTTCCACTCTTTCCTTAACTCAGCTTTCCTTTTTGTATCCGCATGCAAATAATTTATTTTAATTTTGTCTATCATCTTATGTATATTTCTATCTCTAACCTTCTTTCCGTTGAACATTCCTTCTAGGGAATCCTTCAGCAGGCAGTTTCTTCTTCGCAAGATACCAATCCAATTTCTTTTCCTCTTCTTTATGAGTTCCAGCATTGTTCTTCCTTCATCCACTCTGTCTAAATATTTAAAATTAAAAATAAATTGTTCTCTAATTGAACTAATTTGTTATTTGGGGGATGGTTTTTCTAATATTTTTATAAAATTTAAATTTGCATAATTTGCTTGGGTCTATCTAATTAACTCACTGGCACTCTCGAACTAGGAGATTCATGGACGCGCGAACATAAGCTCTCCATACATCCCTATTCTGAGTTATTGTTTTTTAATCATCCTCTAAATAATTTACGTCCCTAAAATCGTGGTTAATGTTATTCACCTGCCTGATTCTTGGCCTAACTACCTGTGTGCTTTCCTTATGATATACCTATAAGCCAATGTATCTCTTTTCTTCCCCATTCGTGTCACATGTCCTGCACATCGCAGTCTACGGATGTTATTCTCCCACCTCTTTCTTGGCCCAACTACCTGGGCGCTTTCCTTCTGGTATACCTACAAGAAATTTCAATGTCCACCTTTCCTCCTCATTTGTGCCATATTACATCTGGTTTCCCATCAAGATCATGTAGCTCATTGTTATTAGTGTACTCCATACATCAGGTTGTTCGTCTCTTTTCATAATAACTATATTCTCAAATACTTGTATTTTTTTTTCATCCTGAAAATAATATGTTCGGATCTAAACTTAGTTATGCTATTTTTTTGTATCTATTCACTTGTTTTGTTATGTTTAATATCTCAAAAACTAGTCCTTAAACATATTTTTAACTACATCTTACTGTCCAACTGTTCCTATCACTACTCGTCTACGTTCTTATTTCTTCAATAACTGCTACCTATTTATATTAAGTAACTCACTGGCACTATCGAACCCGGAAGTTCATGCATGCGAAAAACAAACTCTCCTTAAATCCCTGTCCTAGGCTAACATTTCCAAATATTCCTTATAAATCTACCTCCTTCGAATCATGATTAACGTTATTCTCCCACCTAATGGGCGCTTTTCCTCTGTTTTTTTAAAGAAGTTTCCATGTCCCTCTTCCTTTCCCATTCATTTCAGATGTCCTTCCACCGCAGTCTACGATACATATATGGTGTTATTACGTCAGGTTTGCCATGAATATCATGTATCTTACTTTCTATTCATCTTTCTTTTCTCTTCTTCTCTCTGTGGTCCAAACATTTTACAAAAACATTCTCGAATATATCCTTCAAATCATGATTAACGTTATTCTCCCACCTAATGGGCGCTTTTCCTCTGTTTTTTTTCAAAAAGAAGTTTCCATGCCCCTCTTCCTTTCCCATTCATTTCAGATGTCCGCAGTCTACGATAAATATACGGTGTTATTACGTCAGGTTTGCCATGAATATCATGTATCTTACTTTCTATTCATCTTTCTTTTCTCTTCTTCTCTCTGTGGTCCAAATATTTTACCAAAACATTCTCGAATATATGTTCTCCTTTCTTAAAATAATTCGTATTCATATAATTAGAAGAAATGTTTTATGTATTTGTTATATATTTTTTAGACTTGGTTACCGAGAGTCTAACCGGGAACAACTAGAAACTTACGGATGATTCAGAACACAAGTAGACCGAGTCCAGCATGTCATGTTTGGTGAAACAAGATATTAAAAGTTAATGATTCATAATTAATTGTAGGAAGTATTTCAGAACTCTGTTTGCAATTAGTGAGATTTAATCTTAAAACTATGATCATGGTGAAATGTAGTTAAAATAATTTTAACATTAGTTTTTTTTAATGAAATTGACCTAACACAATTTTTGGACTTGGATATTTGTGCTTTGAAACATCCATATGTCAGAAGTTTTTCTGGGGTATTTGAAAGGTTAAGGTGGGAGAAGCTCTCCACACTTACGTCTTTTATTGCACATCTTATGTAAATATATAAATAGACGATCGAGATGTATATTTCACGCTATGTGAGTGTTTAGAAGAAGACAAGTGCCCTGGAATGTTGATAAAAATACGGCTTATAAATTACATTTCTTCTTATTAATAATTAGAATTTGTTGGTCACTTTAAAAACTGCAGTTTAACAGAGATTTTTTTCCGTGATATTTTTATTCTCCGATGCCATCGGGTTGTATTCCGACATTTCTGGCATTATTTCCTGGTATTATCGCAATTGTAATCCAGTACTGAGGTTGGGGCACCAAATGCGGAGTTACATTACTCCGATAATATAGGGTGATAAATGATAACGGAAGCACCAAGAGTGTCCTTAAACATAAAATTAATCTAAATAACATATCATTGGTGACCATGGGGATAATCCACTTTTAAGGAAATTCTCATTTGGTCTGACCCGGAATCGAACTCGGGACCTCATGAACTGAAGTCAAATGATATGATCACAAGGTCATGACATTTGTCTGGTCTGGTTACGTAAATTGACTTTTTATGAACACAGAAGTCTCGCACCGTAGCCGAGTGGATAAGGTAGGATATGCCTTGGCACAGAGCTACGGAACTTGCGCTGGTTCGGATCTCCATGAGGGAAGAAATGTTCTCATGGAATTTCGGCCAGTATGGAACCGCTCCCATCCAGAATCGTGAGGAATTTGGGTAGCTACAATAAGTAACGGCTCCGCGTTGAAAAAAATAGCTATAACGGATGGGGGACCCGACATGCTGACCCCTATACAAGTTTGATCGTCCTCCTCTGTGAATAACACATGGATGTGAGGCCAGCAGCCGGAAGGTAGGCCAAGGGCCTTCTAGGCCTGTCGCACCATGGAGTTTAGTTTATGAACATACGTGTTTGTTTGTTTCTTTTTTAATAATTTTATGTTTAAATGTAAAATAAGCGTAATCGCTCCTTTGAGAAATTCCTTTTGTTAAATAGTATGCAAGGATTTATGAAATATCTATTGAATATTTTGGGGGCACGCCTTAGCGTAGTGGTTAAGGCAACACGCTACAAGCCGGAAGGTCGAGGGTTCGAGTCCCGGTAGGGTCAGGGTTTTTAAACTGATCCAAAACCTTCTGGGTCGACTCTGCCTCTAATGGAAATGAGTACCAGACGCATGTTCTGGGGTAAATGCGGCCGTCACGCAGGACTGATACCCGGCTGGCATCAAGTGCCGATTGTCTAGAAAAAGTGGGAGCCTTAACTTCCTACTACCCCCAAGGGCCTCCTAAGGCCTGTAGTGGTATCACTTTATCTATTGAATGTATGAAGCAAGTCATTTAAGGAAAGTCGGATGTTAAAAAGGGGTAAAAAAATAGCTCGTAATAAAATCATGTCTGATTGTAATTAGTTATCTGGAATTATTACATTTTTTTAATCAAAGCTAAATAAACTAAGAATTATGGAAGATAACATCTCAGAATTAAATCTCGAAGGAAATTAAATATCGTAAATGTAAATGGATTGGACACACTTTTAGAAAACAATAGACAGTGTGCCAAAGAGGACTCTGAAATGGAATCCACAGGGATTGCCTAGGAAAAGAGGAAGACAAGAAATTAAATGGCGCAGCATAATAATAACAGAAGTTGAACAACAACGGAAAAGCTGAAATGAAGTCAGGAATTTTAACAAAAAACAGAGTTCGGTGGTATGGTTTCACAAAAGCCACATGCTTCCAAAAGAAATGACAGGAACTATAGTTTGTGTATATATCTTTAGATTCTTAAATAATTCAGTCAGCATTAATTTATACATAATTCTGAAAACGCCTTAATGGTACACTTTTCTCAGGAACTATTCCAAATAGGGCTATACAATTTTCAGGACACTCCTTTTATAAGATAAAAACTTAAAATGTGTACCTTTTGGCAGGTGCCGTCGTCCTCAACTATGTTAAAATATTATATTTAAAATGTTATCTGGAGGCCTTTCGGAAGTTAACTTCCATCATCAGCAGGATGAGCTTCTGCTACTAGTTGTTGTTTACGACGATGCAGACTCAAAGTGTCTGTAGGAGCAGGGTTATACAAGATATGGGGTATATCCCCATACATACGTCCCTCATAGAGAGGGGTCTTCTTGAACAAGCTAATTTAGTTAGGCTTATTCCCCTATAGATGTTAGTGAGTGACATAGATTTTAGAATAGATTTATTTAGCCTGGTGGAGTTAAGGCCATGTGGCCTTCTCTTCCACTCACCAGGACAAACATATGTTACATATAAATACAAACAATTACAATAATAGTCATACTAAACAATTAATTATATGTCATTGAATAATAATGAATATAATGTCTAATAATACAATGAAATTAAATACAATTAAAATTAAATTAATGATAGAATGAATACAGAAAGGAATAAAAGCTCGAATCTACTATACATAAAAAGAAAAGAAAGAAAAAAAATACAAAGTAATAATCTACAATGAATTAATCTATGCTTTTTATACAAGGCATTAGGTAAATATATTAATGATCTTAAATCTATTTTTATTAGATAATGAAAAAACACATTATTAATTTTTTAAAGGTAATATTAGTGAGATGTTTCTGTTAGTAATTTTTCAATTTGTTTCTGAAAGATGGTAAAGTTTGTCAGTCTCTGACATGGTCAGCTCATAGTCACAATGAGAGGCAACTAAGGTTGGGGAAGGCCGATTGAATTTTCCTCAGAGGCACTAACTTAAGCATCCATCCATCCATAGTAATTCTGCCCGAGAGAAGGTCTTTCACTGCAATTATTGCATTTTCATGCTATGCTTTGCAGCTTTACTAGGGAATTGTAGGTGTGGTAGCTTCCCGTTGCTTTCCACACCGGTGAAGGATGATGATGAGATGTTAATGATAAGGATGATGATGGTGATGATGGCCATATGATTTCGGGGACCGTTTGTGCCTTAATGTTTTCCTGACATTTGTCTTACAGGTGAGGAAAAACCCCGATAAAAACCTCACCCAGAAAAACTGCCCCGACCGGGGATCGAACCCGGGCCCGCTGTGTGACAAGGCAGCACGCTACCTTGAGATCACAGCGGTGGACAACTTAAGCATAAGGTTCTTTTATGAGCCCGAAAACCTTCAGACTCAGGCAGTGTAAGATATCTAAATTAAGCATATATACACACGTGCAAATTTAAAGCTAAATGTATTTATTAAATGCGGGTTATGTCATTTAACTGAGATCAGAGATATATTTTTTTCTTACTACGAGTTACTTTTTATCCCTATTCACGACCTACTCTTCCTCAGAAGATCGTTAGAAATCATTAACTCTATGTAACTGAAAAATCTTAATCCTTAATTTGCAATGTATCCTGTAAGATATAATTGTTTAATTTATTTTATATTTTAGTAAAATAGTAGGTTCGCCGCTGTGATCTCGGGATAGCGCCGGTGACTCTGCAGCGGGTTCAGGTTCGATGCCCGGTCGGAACAAGTTTCCTGGCTTATAGTTTTTTTTTCGAAATTTTTCCACGTTTAGTATGAATGTGTTATTGAATAGTATGTTTCGCCTTAATGCTGTGTTGTCTCTGAAGATATCCTGGATTGAGCTGATCACTCATTCAGGGAGGCCCTCCATGCATGTCCTTATGTAGTGTGTGTGTGAACCAAAGTTTTAAAGTCCCTCTTCCGACAGGACAAGTCGTGCCATTGTAAGGCCCGTGCGGTATGTAAACGTACCTTTAAAGAGAGAGGTTAAGCTACGATGTAGAAGAGAAAAATAAAAACAAGAAAAAATGAATGAGTTGTAATTTGAGTAATTATATATATTATATATATATATATATATATTATATATATATATTTACTTATTTATTTATTTATTTAATTATTTGATTAGCAGGTTTTACAATGTTTCACATCTTCCTGTGCCCAATTAATATACTCGCAGCGCGGGCCCGGGTCGATCCCCGGATCGGGACAGTTTTGTGGGTGAGTTTTTATCGGGGTTTTTCCTCACCTGTAAGACAAATGTCAGGAAAACTTTAAGGCCCAAACGGTCCCCGAAATCATATGGCCATCGCAATCATCATCATTCATATTCATATTCGATTAAGCTTAGGATTAGGGACTCTCCTGGCGCATCACTATCATCATCATCATCACCCATCAGATCATCGGGGCAACGTAACCTCGCCTTCCAGGTGCCCCAACCTCAGACGTGGGTTACAAGTACGCCATGCCAGGAGAGAACACCAGGAATGGTGAAGGACAGCCTGGGGTATTTGCAAAAATAAATATATATATCGGCCGCGCTGGACTAGTGGTTATGCTCCTTGCCTCTGGTCCCGAGGGTCGCGGTTCAAACCCGGCCGAGGTCGATGGATTTTTTTAGAATGGAAAAATCCAAGGAGCAAGTCCTCCGGGAGGGACTTTAAGCCGTGCGTCCCGAGTCTGAAGATTTTCAGGCTCGTAAAAGATCCTTAAGCCTGAATGAAAAGGCCTCTAAGCAAAATTTACCGAATTTTCCCGTCCTAGTACTACCTTGGTTTCCTAGATGTCAGTATGAGGAGAAACGCTGACCATGGACCACTCAAATGACATCCAAGTGTAACTAAATTAGTATGGTTCAAATTCTTCCCTGTAGGGGGAGAACGCCTAAATCTCTGTAAAGGGAAACATGGGCTTACAAGAAGAATATATATATATATATATATATATATATATATATTAAATAATTATTAAATTGCACTATTACACTATTCTCTGTCCAACATAAGAAGCACACTTTGACATTTAACTTCAGAATGTATTACTCCGCACATCACGTGTAACTCTGTCAGCTGTTTGTTACAAACCGATAAATTAATGTTGCAGGTTCTATTAACATTTACAATTGTATGTCGGAAACTAATTAAATTATAATTGATAATATTAAACAAATTAATTCAAATCAAACATTTAAATTAAAATAACCAAGTTAAGTTAACATAAACTACCCGACAGCCGCCATATTTGTAACTGACATTCAACTTCTTTTCAAGAATCGTTGAGTTTCAAACAAATGCGAAATTTTAGTTAGTCTCCGACCTTCGAAGAAATGTGTAGGTATATACTGCATTCTGATCAACTATAGTTAACATATACTCCATATAGCTTTAAATACGCAATTATATTAATCGAGTACATGATCTATTTTTTGCTTCCGCTGAACTGTGCTTTGGTCATGAACGAATCGCAGTAACTGCAGCAGTCATGTGCTTCGTGTATTACCCGCCCATTTATTTTCCTGAAGTGTCTTTCTTAGGCTGGACAGAAAATAGTAACTTACAATGAAATTTATGAGACGTACTGCGGGTTACTCAAGAACAGATGATAAAAGGAATTTTGAGATTCTCAAAGAATTACAAACAGAATCAGTCATGGAATATGTACAAAAATACAGAAACAACTGGAAATCTCACGTAAGAAGAATGAGTAGAAAAAGAATACCACGTCAAATCTTAAATTACCGGCTACCAGGCAAGAGATCTTTGGGCAGACCCTTCAAACGTTGGGTTGAGACCGTAACAGACCACATGAAAGGAAGAAGAAGAAGAAGAAAAAGACTTACAATTATATCTTATTTTATTTTCAGTGCGGTCTGTTTCACTATTCAAAATTCTGCACAAATATTTACCAAGTTATTTATTAATGCGTTTTCAAAATTTATCGATTCATCACAATTTAGGAACAAGATCACACGACTCTTCTTTATTTTCTATACTGCAGCACAGGGCACGCCTACACTCTGAATCTTACACAATATTATGACTATAGAGCATGGATCTCACTTCCCAGTCATGTCAGGGACTGTCAATCACTATCACTATTAAACCAAATTAGGCCTAACTGATATCTTAAGTTTCATACAATTAAAATATTAACTACATAACAACTATATTAAGCATTTTGTATGTACCTATAAATATTCGTCTAGGAAGCTTTACTTATTTTATTTTATATCATATTATGTTCTTCTTCTTCTTCACTTCACGGGCTAGGCAAATTGCCTGTTCGGCCTCACAGTTGTTCTATCCATCTTTTCACTGGCCTTCCTACATTCCTTGAACCTCTTGGCTTGTAGTTGAATGCTGCTCTTGGTAATCTTGTTACATTCATTCTTTCCACATGTGTAAACCATTCTCTAATTATATTTTATTCCATGTTTTGTTAGTATTAGCTAATATGAGATCACATCCCTATTATCTTTTGTTTAGTCTATATTTTAATAATATTTTAAAATTGTTATTGATAAGTATGCAATTTTTGTAGGCCTATAATTTTACTATTCGCTGGTTGAGTGGAAGAGAAGGCCTTATACCCTTAACTCTGCCAGCTAAAATAAAGCATTATTATTATTATTATTATTATTATTATTATTATTATTATTATTGTTGTTAAAGTCCGTAGTCATTTATGTATTTTTTAAAAACTCATGTTAATTATTAAGATTGGTTGGAGAAAATCTTCAATGATGAGGAAACTTCTAAAAATTAATTATTATTATTATTATTATTATTATTATTATTATTATTATTATTATTATTATTATTATTATTATTATTATTATTGCTATTATTAAATTAGCACTTACTTCTGATTGTGAAGAGTTAGTTAATTTATAACATTGCAGGTGTTTCATCTATTTTAGGGGCCGTAAATTTTATCTCTACTATTATTAATATGAAACCTATTTATTATTATTATTAATGTGTGTCGTCAATTTAAGGGTTAAATAAGCAGATATTTGATTCCTTTGGTTATCTTCGGTGGAGAGCAGATTTTTTAATACATTTTACTGTTTAAATTCACATTATTTTTTTAAAAAGTCGTGTGAAATTTTGTGGCCTTGAGTCATTGGCAAACTAAGAAATATGAATAAACATGAAACGAGTCACGTGGTTGGTTTTATTGGTGTGTTTAGAAAACATTGGACAGATTTACGTAACGTGACCAGCATTGTCGCGCGCTAGGCGTGCATTCCGATACACTGACCGCCACGTGTCCATCTGGCAACATCGCGCGCTCTCATATAATAATAATAAAAACCGGTCTCGATGTTTCCTCTTCTACCTGAGCGACCAGTGTGAAGAAATGAAATAAAAAACTTGAGGCACATTCCTAGCATGTGTCTCTCCGGGACGCGAACCAAAACTGTCAAGGCGTCTAGCTATTTACGAGCACCTAGACGCAACACAACTTTCCCGACATTAGAGTCGTGCGGGTTGACTGGAGTCCAGGCGTTCCATTCAATCACAATGACAAATGGCAGAAATATTCAAATGACTAGACAACTTCTTTTTGTTTACTCGCAGGAAAACCTACACCTTCATACTTGTTATATGTTTTTATTGAATTAATTATACTTTTTGAGAAAGTTAGAAACGTTAAATATGTTGGCTCAATATAAGAATAAAAGTAAATAAAATAGAATAAATTATTATTAATCTTCAAAATCAATTATAGAAAAATATTTAATTTATCTATAAAGAATACAATGCTTTTATTTTTTAATCCATTCATATTTTAAATTGAATTATTCACGAGATGGTTGTTATTATGGCTTTTATTTTTGTATTTGGTGTTTTTTACACTATTTAAATATTATTACAGAATTAAAAAAAATATCAACAAGTTTTAAAAACGTCTCTTTCACAGAAATGTTCTTTAAACTATTTTTGTAAGCAAATTTAAGGACAACCTAGAAAGACTTATTTTAAAAAATACTAAGACATTATAGGATGCCAAGTTTAACGGGGAATGTATGGGTAGTTGAAGTAAGAGAAGAATGGTTCCACTGACAAGGTATTACCTTTAGATGAAGATGGTAATGAATTGATACTAGTATTGAGGCAACTTGGATACTGAAAGTGATACATATGTCAATAATATGAACCATTAGAACGGCATTTAGGCCTAGATATTCTCTTTATTGCCATGATACGTAAATGTATAGTAATCTCAAATCAATAATTTATATTTTCAAAAATATCCGAAGCAATATAAAATAATATTAGTTCTATAATATTCATTAACACCATTATTATATATATTTATTTATCCATAGTAATTCTGCCCGGACAGGTCTTTCACTGCAATCATAGCATTTTCATGCTATGCTTTGCAGCTGTACTAGGGATTTGTAGGTGTGGTAGCTTCCCGTTGCTTTCCACACCGATGAAGGATGATGATAACGATCAGGATGTTGATGATAATGGCCATATAATTTCGGGGACCGTTTGGGCCTTAAAGTTTTCCTAACATTTGTCTTACAGGTCAGAAAAAACACCGATAAAAACTTCACCCAGAAAAACTGTCCCGACCGGGGATCGAACCCGGGCCCGCTGCGTGACAAGGCAGCAAGCTACCTCGAGACCACAGTGGTGTATATATATATATATATATATATATCATACTTACATGGTTTTGTTTTAATCAGTGATGTAAATAACCATGGTAAATAGTCAATCGTCGAGTTAGATAACTCTTGTGACGTATTGTGTAATTTATGTGATGTAGTAAAAGTTTGGTAAATTTTTTATCTAGAAACTATAATTATGAAAATCAGAATTAATTGGATATTGATATCACATTTATCAAATATTGAAAAATTGAACATGAAATTGAGGGATGAATAAAAATCCGCAGTATTCTGTAAAGTGCCTCCCTCTATACCCTAATTGACACACATAATAATAATTAGCTAACTCACTGGCACCATTGAAACGGGAGATTCAATGCCGGCGTACATAAGCTCTTCATACATCTCTATCTTGAACTTTTCCAAGGATTTTCTGTTTAATTTACCTTCTCAAATCGTGGTTAATATTATTCTCTCACCTCGTTCTTGACCTACCTATTGAGCGTTTTCCTTTTCAATTTCCTACGAAGTTTCCTTGCCTCTCTTTCATTCCCCATTTGTACCATATATCTTCCTCATTGCAGTCTATGAGACAATAATAATAAGTAGAAGAAGAAAAAGAAGCTTCACTTATAAAAAGTCTGTCAAGAATGACACGCGTAATTTAAAGAATGAACTGTGAAAAAGTATGTTTAGTAGAAATTAAAATTAAAGAATCTTTCAGAAATGAGAGGTAAACGAAATGTAAAAATAAAAATTGAAATAAAGTAATTGCGAAATAAATTTGAATTTCAAGTATTGTTTGGTCCCGTATTGATGAATGCCAAGTATTCGATTAGATCCTTTGAAGGAACTTAAAAACAATGTGCTTTAGAATGTTATTATTAAGACCTAATTTCTTACATGTTTTAGCGAATTTAGCCTTTTAATTTTAAATATCAAGTTCTCAATTTTATATTTTGGCTAAAACAAAGAAAATAGTAAACATTATAAAAAACGCGTATTACTTTGTAGAGAGTCGCGTATCCCAACTTTTTTTCAGAAATATTAATCTAAAATATTATATAATATCAAAGAGTGATCTTTCCAGTTATAGTATATGTATGCTAAATATGGAATTTAATTTAAGATATGGGAATATCTTTCGAATATTTGAAAATAAATTGATTAAAAACATAGCAAGTGAGAGTCCTCAGCCAGTAGGCGAATGGAGAAAACTGACAATGAGTCAAATTATCTTTATGCGAAATCAGATGTAGTAAAGTAGCTAGACTCCTAGCCTTGTGTCTGGAAGGGCATATGACACGAATAGGGAATGAAAGATGGGCATAAAAGCATCTAGGAAAACCACAAGGAAAGCGTCGGCTAAGAATGAGGTGGAGTAATATAATAACCATGAATTGAGGGAGGTGTATTATAGAGGGAATGATTAAAAATTATTACCTCAGAATAGAGGATGCATGGAGAGCTTATGTCTGCGCGGTCATGAATCTCCGGGTTCCATGGTGAGTTATTTAATAGTCAATTTATTTAATACAGGTCACTTGAAATGCAGTTCATTCACCCAATTGACAGCCATTGGTGTGTACAATAAACAAGATACTTAATAGTAAATTTAGTACTCTTAACTGCTAGGTACGATAAAAGAATCAAATTTTGAGAATTCTTTTCCCTCCCCAAGAAAATGAGAATTGTGGGATAAAATAATGAAGTGTCGGTAATTTAATTGATACGTTCCATGTCGTGGGGCCTCTGACCCAAAGCCTATCCCCTACGTCTGGTTTTTTCACGCCTGAGTGATGCCCGCAGACGGAGAGATCTGCTCTCCTATAGATATAAGCAGGTAAACAACCTCTGCTTTCCCACTTTTTTTCCGCAAACCAATCGTACCACTATCACGTTGTAACCATTACTGTAAACCTTCATTCGTTTTATACAATAGATTGCGAGTTGTGAAAAATCAAGTGATTCCTTCACACTAACGCATTTAGCAGTGTCCTTACTCTTCTTCTTCTTCTTCTTCACTTCATAGGCTAGGCTAATTGCCTGTTCCGCTTCAACAGTCCATCTTTTCACTGGTCTTCCTACGTTCCATGATCCTCTTGGCTTGCAGTTAAATGCTGATTTTGATACTCTTGTTACATTCGTTCTTTCTACATTTTAAAACCATTTATCTCTATATTCTTTGATTTTTCATTCAATATATATATATATATATATATATATATATATATATATATAGTCCATCGCTGGTGGTCTCGAGGTAGCGTGCTGTCTTGTCATCAGCGGGCCCGGGTTCGATCCCCGGTCGGGGCAGTTTTTCTGGGTGAGGTTTTTATCGGGGTTTTTCCTTACCTGTAAGACAAATGTCAGGAAAACTTTAAGGCCCAAACGGTCCCCGAAATCATATGGCCATCATCTTTATCATCACCATCCTTTTCATTATCATTATCATTATCATCATCATCCTTCACCGGTGTGGAAAGCAACGGGAAGCTACCACACCTACACAATCCCCTAGTAAAGCTGCAAGCATAGCATTAAAATGCTATGATTACAGTGAAGGACCTGCCTTCGGGCAGAAGTACTATGGATGGATATATATATATATATATATATATAAATATTTAACTCTAAATTAACATAAAATTATGGAAACTGAATCCTGCCGATGATGGGACAAGTCCCAAAAGCGCTACAGTTAAATAATTAATCAAGTTGAGGAGACGGACCTTTCAGGTGAATATTCCATAATTTTATGTTAATTTTGAATAATACCTCAACGGAACACATCATGAATCTTATAAAAGTTGATATTTAACTCTGTTCTTTTAACTTCATTCTTTATCCGATCCTATCTTGTGCAGCCTTTTGTTCCTCAAAGGAAGTTAATTTCTACGCTTTATATGCTACTTTGTAATTATTTGGTCATTACCGGTACCCAAGTTTCGCTTCCCATACAGTAATACAGGGACTGCCGATGTTTTATAAAACATCAATCTAGAATCTCTTCTTGTTTTGTGCTTTAATGTTGTGTCCTTATTCTATTGTCCAGTTCATCTAGTTTTATAAAACTCTACGGCGCGACAAACCCTGAAAGTCCTTAACAGCTAACTGCTGGCCTTATGTGTAAATCACAGAGGTGGACGATCATCCAGCCAAAATAAGGATTACACGCGGTCGGCTTATCACATCCCCAGCCGTTATAACTGGTTTCCTCAATCTGGAATTGCTACTTATTGTAACTACCCAAATTCCTCACGATGCTAGGAGAGTAGCGGTCCCGTACTCTCCGAAATTCCATGAAAAATGTCTTCCTCTCGAACTCGAGACCTGCAGCTCTGCACCATTGCACCACTCTAAGGTTGGTTACTAAAATTACTGTATCAATGTCGGTACTAACCTTATACATGGAAATAAAATTATTATACAGTGTGGCCTGGCTAGAAGATCCAAGAAAGTATAAAATAATTTATTTCTTTATTCTAATGGTAGAATATTTTAACTAATGTTATTATCCAGTCTTCTTCTTCTTCTTCTTCTTCTTCTTCTTCTTCTTCTTCTTCTTCTACGCATGAAAGCTGGCAGCTTGTTGCGTGTTCATTCACTTCAGATCCGGGGTATAGTGACGTCCTTCATCGTAGTTGTGGTCTTCCTAAAGACCTTCTCTGCTCAGGTGTCCAGTCACGTACTTTCTTCACTAATCTACTGTTTTCATTCTATCTATGTGATTGTCTTCTATCATTTATCCAGAGGTTTATAGGTTCAATTTCACATTCTTCTCTAATAACAAAGCTGCGAATTTTCTCTCTCAGCGATTTTCCTACGATTTTCCTTAAAACTTTCATTTCGTTCGGTTGTTTCATTAATTTGTTTTGTTTTTTGAGTTTGTGTTCGACATTCACAGCCATTTTTTTCCCTTCCCATTATCTACAAATTTTTAGTATTTCTTTAGTGATTTGTATAATTTATGTCAAGCATGTTAAGAAGGTTCTTTGGAGCAGTACAAGAGAATTCTAATTGACTAGCAGCCCATAACAATATTTTTTATGAAGAAAGGTCCCACATGCTATTAACAATATTTTTTCTATTTGGCACTCAACTAGGAGGTAAAAATGAGGTTGCATCTTTGTTTTATGCGGCTCTTCAATTGGAAAATTATATACCATTATGAATTATATATAAAAATCTAGGAGTGTTGATCTGGTACTCGTATTTAATTGAGGAGACTGAAATATGCTGAACACATCCGTAGGATGAATGAAAAAGGCTATCAATGAAGGGTATGGAAGGAAATATTTTCCGTAAATGACCAGTTGGAAGACCTAAGGATAGAGGGATTAATGTAGAAGAAAATATTTTAGAGAACTCCTTGGCTAATCAGAGAATAACATTGGACAGGAAAAGATGGAGAAAATTTAGTTATGCTTACTTCCCCTGCAGATGTCCATGAGTGACATGTTGTCGCACATCGCCTCAATACAACATTAGGAATTGCTTGGATGGATAAGGCCGATTAAATTTTCCTCAGAGGCACTAATTCAGATTTGAGGTTATTTTATGAGTCCGAAAATCTTCAGACTCGGAACCCATGGCTTAAAGTCCCTCCCGGAGGACTTATCCCTTGAATTTTTAATCCCGTATTTGAACCCGCGACCCTCAGAACCAAATGCAAATAATTTAAATCTCTCGACTCTTGAAGCCGATATTGCTAGGAGGATTTTTTTTCTTTGTTGTATAGATGTTTAACATTGCTCGTATAAAAATAAAACATTCCATAATGCTGCATTCTGCGTCATACAAATAATAGTAAAATTTCCTCTTATTATTAAATGATTCCTGAAGCCCGGACATGTAATAGATTCTAATTGACTGGTTTTTAATGTGCAATATATTATATACTTATTGAGTTCAGGAGAATGCTATAGTGCATTAAGAAGATTCTTGTATCCCGACGTCTCTAAAAATGTTAAACTAAAAATGTATAAAACTTATATTCTTCTATTACACAAATGCATTACTTGTGTAATACAAGTTTTCATAAGTAATGCCACGAGTGATTTCCAATTTATCTATAGAATTTGGAAATCAAGAGTGGCATTTGTTAGGACTATTTAACGAATAAAATTAAGCTGTTTACTCACAAATCATTATTTAACTACAGTTATTTAAAAATATTTATATATTTAATGTAAACGGCGATGTTTGAAAACAAATGAGGAACGATAGGTACGCATCATTTGCTTCTTTTGTTTATCACTGCAACCAGATCATACTATTTTGCCAAAGGAACGCAATATTGTAAGAATGCTCTCTAGTGGAGAAAAAATGAAACACATCAAACTGTATATTAATTCATTTCTGATGTCGTATGATATAAATATGACAATTATATTTTTCTGGATTATTACCTGGGAAAAAATACATTTAAGAAAGTGCAAACAGTGGTTTCTTTTTTTGGTGGTATAATAAATTGCTACAAATGTTTTTATATTAACTCCTGCAAGCGCTATGTGTTGACATCTATGCACTATATATATATAATCTGGTAGCCGTATTTCTTGTAGGCTCAGTCACTGCAAAATAATGGTCAGACCTGTTCAGAATATTAAAAAGGAGGAGCTTTCTTTAATATGGTAAATATAACACTGCTAAATATTTCGTGAAACACGACTCTGATTGGTTGTAAAACAGAAATAATTGAAACGTGATTGGTCATTGACTCCCATTTGGGGCATGAGTTGAATAGTCATCAAGAAGATCCTATTTATTAAACAATATAATATACTATATATAGTAATATATACTATAATATAGTGTTATTGTATTGAAAATGAATGCGAAATTTTGTTCTTGTTTTAAGAGAGGAGTAAAGATTGTATTTGGAAATATAGTGCGCAGGAACATTTATGGACCTAAGAGAGACGATCAGACAGGTGAATGGAGAAAACTACAATGAGCTACATGATCTTTGTGGGAAACCAAATGTAATAAGAATAATTATATCTCGTAGACTGCGATGGGGGAGTATTATTATTATTATGTATTAGGGTGGAGATACCAAGGGCCAACGCGCACATTCTTTTGATGAACAGTGATAGATTGGGATGGAAATAAACAATAAAACTAAGTAGATGGTTACACATAGAAGTATGCTATATAATGGAAATTACAGTTTATGAAAAAAATGAAAAAAAATTGGAAGAAGTGGCTGAATTCAAATACTTAGGAACAACAATTAGAAACAGGGATGAGGTGCAGAAAGAAATTAAACAAAAGCGCAATTCTGGAAACGCATTACAGGGATTCTAGTCATTCAATTCATCTCAAAAAACGTTAAAGTAAAAATATATAAAACTAGTATGCTTCCAGTTACATTATAGAAATGCGAAACATGGACTCTTACTTTAAGGGAGGAGAAAATATTTTGAGTATTTGAGAAATAAGTTCTTAGGAAAAAATTTAGATCAAGGAGAGACGAACAGATAGGTGAATGGAGAAGACTACATGATCTTTATAGGAAAACAGATATATTAAGAACAGTCTCATATGCTGCGATGGGGAGAGCATGTGGCACGAATGGTGAATGAAAGAAAAGCATGGAAAATCATTCTAGCAAATCCAGAGGGTAAGCGCCCAGAAGGTAGGCCAAGAAAGATGTGGAAAATAATGTTAACCTTGATATAAAGGAGGCAAATTAAACAGGGGATTATTAGAATACAACTCAGAATATGGATGTGTGGAGAGCTTTTGTCTGCACGGATTTAATCTACGGGTTCGATAGTGCCAAGTGAATCATTTAGTTAAGACTGTGACGGGGATGACATGTGACTCAAATGAGAAATGAAAGAGGAGTATGGAAACATTTGTAGAAAAGCCAAGGAAAGACCCTAGTAGATACGCCAATAATGAGATGGAAGAATAAATTTAACCATGATTTGAGGGAGACGAATTATGCAGGGAATGATTAAAAATACAAGATAGTTATATGGAGAGCTTATGGCTACAAGTTCGCAATGTGTTAGTTTTGGAGTTCGGGTAATATATTAAGACAATATACTGCTTACTTTTTTGATTACACTGGTCGACAAGGTTTTCTTCACAAGAAATCTGATTAGTGAATCTAGTGCATTTTTCATACTGAATTCAGATATGTAGTCAGAATTTTTCCATCAGGCACAGTTTTTTTGTGACAGCTATTTTTTTATAATTGATTTTAGCATTTTCTTTGGCCTGTCATAGGAACCTTTACCTTATATGAAGAGTTCCCTGTACAATTATATGCAGATATGACCCTAACTCATAACTCTGATTCTGACCTAGCTCAAACTGAAAATGATTCAGATGGAAATAAAAATGATCTTACATAAAATATGCCCGAAAATCACTATCTTCCACTCTCTACGTAAGTCAGAATGAGTTAGAGTTAGATGGATTTTATTAAAAATTATAAAAAAATGTAAACGAATATCACAGAAAACTCTTGCCTGATAAGGGGGAAAAAACTGAAATGACATTTAAATTCAGGATGAAAAGTACTTCTAAAATCTCATATTTTATTCTTGTGACAGAAAAAAAGTTCATTTTTGTCGACCAGTGTAATTGATGTTGAAGCATCTTTGAAATATTGTTCTCATTATTAAATCTATTATCCGATTTATGTTTGGATAAGAGTTTATTGGAGATGTTGATGGTCCTTTCTAGGATTGAGATTTTAAGAACTAAGCTTGTATATCAACAAATCCCATAATGGAATTTCTATTATTGTTAACTGTGGGATGGTGAGTTAGTATTAATTGCTGGCATTCCGGAGCCGACGCATGATGGCATTCACTGTTCGTGTGGTCAAGGTAACGCTTCACCGCCACTTTGATGCCAGTCTCTTCTCTTTATGTGGAGCGAACCAAAACTAGATATCCACACAAATTATTTATTACACTGCATATACTGCCAGAGTTTAATTCGCTCTCTAGATTTTAAAAACTGCACAAAATTTTCCTTACCAGTTACACCACTTCAATAAAATGCTAAGATATTAAGAACCTGATATATCAGTTATCCTCAACAAAATTAATGTCTGTTTGAAAAACTTCGTGAAGTAGTTAAAACTATGCAGGCCTTTCAGAATCATGTTCCATCTTCTGCATTTTATTTGGTGAAAGGCCTACATAGTTTGAATTACTTGAAGTTTTTCAAACAGAAATTTAATTTAGTTGAGGGCGACAGATATATCAACTACTCGTTTTAATATTTAAACATTTTATCACATAAGACCAGCCTCATGGTCTGACTACTGTTCATGAGGTCCCGGGTTCGATTCCCGGTCAAACCATAGGAATTTTTCCTTAACTGGAATTATTCCTGTGGTTGCCCATGGTCTGGAATTAAGGTTAAGTTTAGGTTAAGGACTCTCCTGACTCTTCATTATCATTTACCATCCATCATATCATCGGGGTAACGTAACTCCGCCTTCTAGGCGCCCCAACTTCAGAAGTGGGTTACAATTAAGCCAATGCCAGGAGAGAACACCAGAAATGTTTAAATGACAACCTGGACATTGGAGAAAAAATACATAGTCTCAACAGTGCTTTACAATGAATCATTTTAGAAGTATTGACCACTTCAGTATTTATAAAAACGTAACCTCTTCAGACTCTTATCTTATATGATGCATGAGTATTTTTTTCTCACTTGGTAAACAACTCCAGATCTCTGTGATTGATTTTTAATCATGTTATATAACTGCTCATCACCAACTAGGATCCCTAATGCAGTTCTTCGGTATCGCCCACGACGAGGATGATCTGGATGTGCACAAAAACGACTTTTAGACCCTATCTAGTTGAGACCGAAACAGGTCAACATTGGCCTATATTCATGAATGGTGTATGATGATGATATAACTGCTTCATGCTCGTACTTTTACATTAATTCTAATTGTTTAAGGTTTTGTAGTAGTATTGCGTAAATTGTAAAAAAAAATGGAATCCTCTTTAGCATAAAAAACAAAATAATAACTCTCCCAATCAGTTTTGAGCTCACTGGAAGATCAATTAATCTGGATACCAAGAAAAATATTTGCTTTCAAAATTAATGTTATTTTGTACAATAAATCCAGTAAACACAGAAATATAATTTTATTTGTATTAATTTCACTTCAGGATTGGAGAGGTTATGGGGAGTGTAGCACAGGATCGACATTAGAGTCTACTATACTATTCTGATAAATATGTACAATTTTACATACTGGTGATGGAATATGTTTGTGAAAGGCCTACATTATAAAATGTTTGACATAGTTTTTAAACTAAAATTTGTTTTAGTTAAAGACGCCTGAAATATCAGATACTAATTTTAAATTTTTAACCTTTCACTGTTCGTTTGTCTTCTTATCTCATTCTAGTCCTTCCTATCACACGCTCTACTCAACTAATGGTTTCCCACCAGGGTTGCCAAAACCCAATGAGAAAAAGTGGCTAAATTGACTTCTAAAATGGCTAGAAATGGCTAAAATGCAACTTGTATCTATGGAGGAAGCTGTATTTTAAAAACTTAGATTATGGACTTGCGAATCTGTATCGCTGAAATACAATTTTGGCAATTATTTTTCTTTTCACTATTGGAATTCTACAATTATAATGCAGTGACTAAATTATGCATGTAAATTCTAGTTTAAGAAATAAGTATCTCTTACGACGAAAGATCATGCGATTCTGAATTTTAAAAACATTTAATTTCTTTCACTTTAAGTTTATCTAAGTTACATTTTTTTATTCTATTCTCACTAGAAATTATATTTCTATGTGATATTCTTTGTTTATATCTTACTGTCACTAAGTGACTACCCCCTCGTATATATATTACAAATTGTAGACTTGATCCTGTTCTGTATTAATACATGATCTCTCTGACTGATTAGTAATACCATCAGAGCGGAAGTCCACGTTTCTTTGGGTGTGTTCTTCTTTGGAAAGAATGTATTCATTTTGCTTTATCTCTCTCTCTCTCTCTCTCTCTCTCTCTCTCTCTCTCTCTCTTGTGGCAAAATCTATTAATATCAATCAGTTATTAACAGATAATTTATATGAAATAATTAAACTACAATAAGTGGCTAGAAGTAGCTAAAGAAAATATGACAAATGGCCAGAAAAGCTATTTGTAGCTTTTTCACAAATTTGTAGCTAGTTATGTTTTCAAAATGGCCAAATCTAACCACAAAATGGTTAAATTGGCAACACTGTTTCCCACGCACCTTTTATTTTTTATTTTTTTTTAATGAGATCAGTCCATCTTCGTTTGTTTTCCGCGCGATCTTTTGCCAGTTTGAAGATGTCATATTGTGATTTTCTGTATCCATATTTTGTCTTTAAATCTTGCAATTATATATATATATATATATATATATGTGTGTGTGTGTGTGTGTGGTTATTGTCTGAATAAAGTGCTAAAATTAGCGAAAAAAATAATGAAAAACTGAGTTTGAAATAACCTTAAATATGATATAAACAACTTTTTAACGTTGAAAGATAGCTATGAATTATGAGTAGAACAGGATTAAAAACATACATAATGCATTTTAGAGGAATAGAAATCAATAAAACTTGAAGCTTTATACGATTTATTTTTGTGATATACTAGAATTAAAACATTTCAGAAAAAATCACAGAAATTAATTGAAAATAATTGGAAGTCTTCACAAAAATATAACTTTCCGATGGAGGAGAGATATCTCCAAAATTGTAAAAGATGAGTTATCTAAATATAAATACTGATTTTTTCCCCCCAACACCACAAAAAAAGGAACTTATGGGACAGAGTAATACTATTTTGTATTGTCAATGTCATTATATTTCATAGGGTATTTCTTCGTAACTCAAAATTTTGAGTTTCTTGCTGTGTAAATATACGTATATAATAGAGATATATCTTTTTAATAATAAGGTAATGTCCCTTGCCTCTAATCCTGAAGGTGCGGGTTCAAACCCAGCCAGGGTCGACAAGCCATAGGTCCCTAGTATGGATATTTTCGGGCTTGTAAAATAACCTCAACCCTAAATTAGTGCCTCTGAGCAAGATTTAAACGATCTTCACCATCCAAACAGTACCTTAGTTACCCATTAGGTTCTCTCATTGAGGCGACATTCTGATCACATGTCACTCACTGACATCTATAGAGAAACAAAGCGTAACTAAATTTAAGATACAGGCAATAAACTCCCGCTAGAGGAGCACCAATATCTCTATGCAGAGAGATATGGGGTTTATACATTACACATAATACTCAATGTATAGTTGATAAAGGGAGTTTTGGTGGGAAGATAACGAATGGAATTGAAAAACAAAAAGAGGTGATAAGGGAGACAAAGTGTGGTCCAAGAAGTGAAAGCAATGTGGGCAGAATGCCAATAGACAAGATTACCAAATATATATATATATATATATATATATATTACATGAAAAGAAAAATTAACGCCTGAACCGGGATTTGAACCCGAGACCTCTAACTCTATAGGCAACGTTAGCGCGTTATCATCTTTGCCATTCAGGCACCCAGTACAAACATCATATATATATATATATATATATATATATATATATATATATAATATGAAAAGAAAAAAGAATGCTTGAGTCGGGATTTAAATATATATATATATATATATATATATATATATATATATGGCCCCGCGCCTGCTTAAAACATGGTGCCTTGGCACAGAGCTATGGAGCTTGTGCTGGTTCGACTTACTATTTGGAAAGAAATTTTCTCATGAAATTTCGGCCAGTATGGGACCGGCGTTGCCCAGCATCGTGAGGTATTTGAGTAGCTACAATAAGTAGTGGTTCCAGGTTGAGAACATCAGCGATAACAGCTGGGAATCTCGACATGCTATATGCCATCGTGACACTGCCTAGATGTCTTTACCTCTATATTTAACACTTGTGGTTGTGAGGCCGGCAGGCGGCTGGTAGGTCAAGAGCCTTCTAGGCCTTGTCACTTCATGGAGTGGAGTTATATTTATTTATTTGTGTGTGTGTCAGCATAACACCTGGAGCATATCTTACCTAAACTTGTACACATATGGATTAAAAACTAGAAAAAATTGTAAGGGGTAAGAGATTCTTAGGGATGGAATGAGAGGAGATAATGCGCTACAAACTGGAAGGTCGAGGTTTCGAGTTCCGGTGGATCAGAATTTTTTTAAACTGATCCAAATCTCCTGGGGGCTCCAAGGCCCTGAGATCGACTCAGCCTCTAACAGAAATGAGTACCATATGCTTGTTATGGGGGTAAAGACGGCTGACAACAAGTTACGATTGTCTAGAAAGGTGGAAGCATTAACCTCCTGTAATCCCAGGGCCTGTAGTGAGATCACTTTATCTTTATCGGCTTCGGTGATCTTTGTTTATGTTTTTTGCCCTTCGTTTCGAGGTCACGGTTCCAAACCCGGCTGATGTCGATGGATTTTCAGATGGAAAAATCCAACAGACTAGTCCTCCGAGAGGGAGAATCCGCAGGAGCCTTGGAACCCGAGTCTGGATATTTTCGGGCTCGTAAAAGAATATAAGCCGAAATTAATGCCTCTGAAGAAAAATTAGCCGATCTTCCCATCCAAGTAATACGGTACCTTCCTTGCCACTACATGTTTCATTGAGGCGATGAGCTGACAAAAGTCATTCACTGACATCTATAGGGAAATGAGCATAACTAAATTAGCTTGGTCAAGAAACTACCGCTAGGGGAACACCCATGTCTCCATGAGGGACATAGAGGTATATACTAAAATATTAAAATAATTTGTTAATCTACTCCACAAAATGGATCCAAATTGTTTGCTAAAAATGTATTCCAGTGAATACCTAAGGAGACAGAGGAAGATCTTATAACGCTGCAAAAATCTCCAACATGTTGACATATATAAGCATATGATCAACTGAGCCTAAATACTCTTAAGTGCCTGCTGTATTTCGATTGCATTAGATATTAATTTAGGATAACTTGCCTGAATATTTGAATTTCAATACTACTAATTCACTGGCTCTATCGAACCCATAGGTTCATAGCCGCGCGAAAATAAGCTCTCCATATATCCCTATCCTGAGCTAATGTTTTGCAATTATTACAAATAATGGTTAATGTTACATAGCATAGAATAAATCTCATCATAATTGCCAATTGTCTTACTGATAGAAGTAACTATTTAAAACGAATTTCAGTACAATACGATTAGAGATTGTTTTAATATGAAATTTATATAACTATTTTTTCCCTAATTCTTAATTCCGTGTTCCTTTTCTTGTTCTCATCTTCTTATTCCCCTTCAATTTTTTCTTTATATATATTTTTTCTTTTTCTTATTCTTCCTCAATTTTTTTTCTAATTCGTCCTCCTTTTTATATCTGTTTATGATTAGAAGTTCACTATAGTTGTAGGGCCTACATGGAGATTTGTGTCTGCTCCTTCAAGTTCACTGACTTGCTAAAGTGGTAAGAATACTAGTGCCTAAAGATGAAGATTTTTGGTTCAAATCTCGGTTTAGGAATATTTTTTCTCTTTCATTACATATTAGAATTATCCGGAACAACTCTTATTAAAATGGTGTGATTGGGAGATTTGCCATCTTTAAGTGTGAAGTATACGTAGCTATTGAATCTCTAGATGACAGCACGTATGATTATCAAATAAAAGCGCACGACTCCGCTGACCTGTAAACTCGCGTTAACACCACGCCCATTTGATGCTGGAACTTCTAAAACCATGATTTAATCTGGGTGATATACCGTAACCTGTTCTCCATTCCAATATACAGAACTATTCCCATAAGATAATATTTAAAACGAATTTCAGTACAATACGATTAGAGATTGTTTTAATATGAAATTTATATAACTATTTTTTCCCTAATTCTTAATTCCGTGTTCCTTTTCTTGTTCTCATCTTCTTATTCCCCTTCAATTTTTTCTTTATATATATTTTGTCTTTTTCTTATTCTTCCTCAATTTTTTTCTAATTCGTCCTCCTTTTTATATCTGTTTATTTGATTTTCTTCTTCCTCTTTTTCTCTTATTTTTCTCCTCTTTTTCTCTTTTTTCTGCTTCCTTTTTGTATTTGTTTGTTATTTTTTCTGAGCTACGGCCAGATGTAAAACCTTGGCTTCCTGAATCAATTCTCTTCAATCTACATCATTAGTGTCTTCCTTTTCTATGTCTTCGCTCCTGCTTCATCCACGGAATATTTTGTCTATCCACTCACCCAACTGCCTTTTACAACATCCTATCGTATTCTCATTTGTGCCACAGTTCTTCACCTTGCCGATCCTATTCCATTAATCGTGCCAATGTAACACTTTATTAGGTCTTTCTCTTGTTGTGGTAACTATGAACTGGATAGTTTTTTCTTTCACATAATAAAATACAAGATGATAAAATTGTGTGTTTTTGTTTTGTTGCAGGTATATTCATTCTAAAGAGAAGCCGTTCAAGTGTGGAGAATGCGGTAAGGGTTTCTGTCAGTCGCGGACGTTGGCCGTGCACAAGATCCTGCACATGGAGGAATCACCACACAAGTGTCCTGTGTGCAGCAGAAGTTTCAACCAGCGTTCAAACCTCAAGACGCACCTGCTCACTCACACAGATCATAAACCCTACGAATGTAGTTCATGTGGTAAAGTGTTCCGACGTAACTGTGACCTTAGGCGTCACGCACTTACGCATGCGGTGGGCGACGTCCCTCCAGAGGTGCTCAGCGCTTCGGAGTCCTCTCTCAATAAAGAACCATCTCCTTCCTCATCCCCGCCTCCACCGCCACCTCCGCCCCCTCCTCCACCGCCTCCAACGACTCGATGTCATCATCACGAACCCATCCCATCCACATCGTCGTCGTCTTCCTACACGATGCGACCTCAGCCACCTGATCCCCCGCAATTACCACAACTACAAATTCGAAGGGACCTGCTTTTAAAACCTGCAACGATAACAAGTTCGGAATCTGTCCCCGGACCGAGTATCTTCCGCAGAAAAGTGCCGGAACCTCCGGATATACGATCCAGGCCGGAACCTGAACCAGGACCTTCAACTTCTCGCGATAAGCCAGTGGTGCCACCTGCGAGGAACCCATCTACAAAAATGCACGGGTTCAGCATAGAAGAAATCATGAGACGCTAGATGTGTATTGTTATTTTATATTGTTTACGATCTCAAATAGTGTAGGCATGTATAGTGTAGAACCAATAAAAACGTGGATTCGTATAAATCAAAGAGGTTTTGTCGCAACGCCGCTTCGCCCCATCCAAGATCCTGTTCCGTCCAGTGCCCCTGAAGGCACCGCGCATGCGTCCAAGAACAAGTTCCAGTGCCCCGCCCTAACTATATGTAGAGCAGCCAGAGTGCTGCCAACCTTACAGAACTTTCTATACAACGATTCCCACGGCTGGACTGCATTCCAGTCAACAAAAACAGAGCGAAAAGTTTCTAATTAAAGTAGAACCCGCCCCGACATAATTAAAACATGGGCATAAATCTGACCAATCAAATTGTGCACTTTTTTAACTTGTGTATTTTTTTCCTAAAGCCAGTATCTTGTGATTATGTATGCGGCGTTTTAGGAAAACAACTATTAAAATGTAAATTTTCTTAATAGCCATTATAATGCTTTAATTTGGAGATTAAAAATTGCTTAAATTCTTGAACAGAATTACTGTGACTTTTCAGATAATTTCATGAATTATACTGCTTTGCATTTTGGCTATCATTTAATTAAATAGTGGCATTAAAAAAAAGACATGCTATATTTATTTCAACATTCAAAAAGAAAAAAAAAGTGGACATTTCTGGTTTAAATTTAAAAAGAAAAATACGCTTTGGATATTTCAACGCTTAAAAATCGGAGGTGAAACATACATTTTTTGTTTAAGTAGTGTATGCTGGCAGATTTTCAAAGCAAGAATTAGAGAGCAGGAATAGTTCAACAATTGAAAAAAGAGACATTTCTGCTATCTGTTAATTTATTTACATTTGAGGAGGTCAACAAAATGTTTCAACATTGAAAAAAAAAAATAGAAACAAAGTAAAATGGTAGGTATTGGATTGTCAGATAATGAGAAACCAGATGTAATAAGAACAGTTAAATCTCGTAGTCTGCGTTGGGCGGGACATGTGTTACGAATGGGGAATGAAAGAATGGCATGAAAACTTCAAAAGCAGACAGACAGCTCCCAGTAGGAAGCCAAGAATTAGGTGGGAGAATAACATTAAACTTGATTTGAGGGAGGTGCATTATACAGGGGATGATTGGAAAACAGCTCGGGATGGAGAGCTTATGTCCGCCATAAACCTATGGGTTTAATAGAGCCAATGAGGTAGTTAAGACAATTGAATCACCCAATATGAAAAGGCCACAACTCCAGAAAACTAAATCTTACAGGAAAATGTGTTTTGTTTTTCCCTTCTCGTTGAATTGGATTGGTTTAATATTTGTAATTTAACAAAGTTGCAGTTAGAATTAGGCTATTTTCCGAAAATAACTAAACGTGTGACCATCTTAACTGTAGTTTAAAGCAATAAGGGGGTGAAATGTAGGGATCTTTTTATATTGGGTGATTAAATTGAATTCCTATGTACACTTATAAAAAAGGAAAGAAGAGCAGTTAAATTTAATTAAATTATTTATATAGTGTGTTTAAATGTTTTAATAATTGCAATTAAGATATTAAATATTCTGCTTTTGATATATGAGATAATTGTAATTTTTTATAATCCCTTAAATTACAATTCTAATAACTTCTAATCTAATTTTTAAAATAAATATCCTCAACTCGTGTCCAACTCAGGGTCGGGTCGAGGGATGAGATGAGATGAGCCCCTATATATAGAGGTCTGTGAATTACAAGAATGCCGACTGACCACGCCTGGCGCACCATCACAGGGGCAGATGAATGAAATGAAACGAAATGGATGAGATGAGTATGGAGAAATGGTGGAATGAAATTGTGGCAGGGAAAAACGGGAGGAACCCCGAGAAAAACGTGCCCAAGCTCCGTTTCGTCCCCCACGAAACCCATATGGAGACTCGATCTCGGGACCCCAGCGGTGAGATGCGAGCGTCTAACCGCTTGCGCCATGGAGCCGCCTCCAATCTAAATTTTACCCCTTTAAAATAATGTTTTATGGTATTGTGTAATTCTGGCTACTGTAGTCTGTTTGTGGGGTCTGTGGTGTATTGTGTGGTAAGAGGAGAGGACGAGTTGCAGGTATTAGTCATTCAAAATATCTCTGCAGGCGGAAGAATTACGAAGCTCTATTTGTTGCTAAACGTGACGTCATATAACGCAGTGTACACTGTCGGCATCCCACATCCCATTCCCCTCTGCACTCATAGATAGAAGTGTCACGTGTTCTATTCCTGCATAACCACGACTGCAGTGCCCTCCGTCAACAACTGCGCTTACTCCTTAAACGGGTAATACTGCCACCTACCACCCTCCGTTTGGGGGCACGTCGTAGCGTAGTAGTTAAGGCACTGAGCTACAAGCCGGAGGGTCGAGGGTTCAAGTCCCATTGGGGTCAGGATTTTTAAACTGACCCAAACCCTCTGGCGGCACTATGGCCCTGGGGTCGACTCAGCCTCTAACGAAAATGAGTACCAGACGCTTGTTCTGGGGTAAAGGCGGCCGTCACGCAGGGCTGACAACCCGGCTGACATAAAGTGCCGATTGTCTAGAAAAAGTGGGAGCCTTAACCTCCCACTACCCCAAGGGCTCACTTTACTTTTACACTTTACTACCCTCCGTGTATTCTTGAAGTACGAAAACATAACAGTTAATATATTGTGGAGTACATTGCGTTTCCTTATTTATTTGTTCTGTGTTAGTGAATATTTTTGTTGTCTAGTAAGTTTAGGGTGTTCATTATACAATAGCATTTTTTATAACCCTTTATTTTATTATTCTTAATTCAATGAGTATTATTAGTTGTAGGCACTATAGTCACTTTATGGTGTTATAGAGTTGCACAGTTTTTATTATATAATTTATTTTAGTACAGTGCATACTAGAATAAAAAACATTGTCCCAGTTATATTATATGGATGCGAAAACACGGATTTCTACTTTAAAGGAGGAAAAAAGTTTAAGAGTGTTTGAAAATAAAATTCTTAGAGCAATTTTTGGATCAAAGAGAGACAGGTTAATGGAGAATACTACTTCTCCAATTTCCTTGATCGTTAATTGGGTGATATATGTTGTTTATATGTATATATGTACCGCGTATCTACAACACACGACCTAAGGTTTTAAGTAATTTCAGGAAAATCACATTATTCAATCTACCGTATCGGTATTCTTTCCTCACGACCTGCTGGGGTAGAGCTATGAAATATTCTTGACACTTTTATTAAATATAACTCTGTAGCCCTAATGAGGTGGCCTTTCGTGAGCATATTTTCATAAATATGTATAAAATATGCGTATCTAATATATAAAAATGCATGTTTGTTTGTTCGTATTTTATGCATTCATCCGATTGTGATGCTTTTTACAAAATGTTCAGGAGTTTCCCTGGATTGTTATAGGCTATAAGAGAGTTGTGATACTCAACTCCTACACCCTTAAAAGTTACCCATTGTAAAAGTAGCTTTTTTTGGACGCTTAAATGGATTACGCTGCCTAAACCATAACAAATAGGCCTACACAAAATCAATGACACAGAATTGAATATCTCAAAAAAGTCTGCAACGGCGTATGTTTATCTTTTACGGATAACTCACAATAACTATTTTTGTCTTTACCAAGAAGATCGGGATAAGTAGATTCCCAGGCAAGCGTAGCAGCGCACGGCGGGTAATTCTTTTATGAATAACTCACAATAACGAATTTTGTCTTTTAGCTCATTTATGCCAAGAAGATCGGGATAATTAGATTACCGGGCAACGCCGGGTATTCAGAACAAGGTATCTTAAACTAATTACGATATAAATTTTTCCTTCTACTTATTCAACTATGCATAAAAACACATTAATATTCGTCCTTCAGCTCATTTATGCCAAGTAGATCGGGATGAGCAGATTCCTTGGTAATCAGCACGGGGTACCTTAAAATAATTACGATATAAATTTATAATCGTTTTCCCTATTACTTATTTAACTAAACGTAAAAACATTAATGTTTGTCTTTCAACTCATTTATGCAAATATTGGAATAAGTAGATTCATGGGCAACGCCCTGTAATCAGCATGAGGTATCTTAAAACAATTACGATATAAATGTTACCTTTTACTTTTTCAACTAAAAAAAAAAACATTAATTTTCGTCTCTTGGCTCATTCATGCCAAGAAGATCGGGATAAGTAGACTCCTGGGCAACGCCGGGTAATCAGCACGGGGTATCTAAAATAATTACCATACAAAATTTTCATTCTACTTATTCAACTAAACATAAAAAACACATTCATTTTCGTTTTTAAGCTCATTTATGCCATGAAGATCGGGATAAGTAGATTCCCGGGTAACGTCGGGTAAACAGCACGGGGTATTTAAAAATAATTACTATATACATTTTTCCTCCTACTTATTTAACTAAACATAAAAACACATTAATTTTCGTCTTTCAACTCATTTATGCCATGAAGATTGGGATAGGTAAGTAGATTCTTGGGCAAAAACGAGTAATCAGCACGGGGTATCTAAAATTAATTTTACGATATAAATTTATAATTATTTTTCCTTTCACTTATTGAACTAAACATAAAAACACATTAATTTTCATTTCTTTATTCGTAGCAGCGCACGCCGGGTGTTAGCTATTATTTTATACAATCTAGTTTTTTGTTTCACGTGTCGGGTATTTTGAATTTAAATAGCCTTACTTTATTAAAAAATGACATTTCTTAGCATTTTGTATTATTTTATTTATTTCTTCCTGGATATTGTTATGTTTATCCATCCATCCATAGTAATTCTGCCCGAAGGCAGGTCCTTTCATACTATGATTGCAGCTTTACTAGGGAATTGTAGGTGTGGTAGCTTCCCGTTGCCCACACCGGTGAATGATGATGATGATGGCCATATAGTTTCGGGGACCGTTTGGACTTTAAAGTTTTCCTGACACTTGTCTTACAGGTGAGGAAAAACCCTGCTAAAAACTCACCCAGAAAAACCGCCCCGACCGGGGATCGAACCCGGGCCCGCTGCGTGACAAGGCAGCACGCTACCTCGAGACCACAGCGGTGGACGTTATGTTTATATAGTCCCTTTAAACATGAGTCCATAAATTAACCAGTTGTTGTAGTAATGTCAATTTTACTGCTTGGGTATTGCTGATAAGTAAGGGGTGAATTTCTATGACATAAAAATGGAAAATATTCATACATTTATGACCTAGAAAAAAAGGTTTAAATATGACCTATTGTATTGTATTGTAAGCCTATGTTTTCCCTTTGCAGAGATTTAGGCGCTCTCCCCCTACAGGGAATCATTTGAACCATAGTAATTTAGTTACACTTGTTTTCGTATAGATGTAATTTCTGAGTGGTCCGTGTTCAGCGTTCCGCCTCATACTGACATATAGGAAACCAAGGTAGTACTAGGACGGGAAAATTCGGTAAATTTTGCTTAGAGGCCTTTTCATTCAGGCTTAAGGATTTTTTACGAGCCTGAAAATCTTCAGACTCGGGACCCACGGCTTAAAGTCCCTCCCGGAGGACTTGCTCCTTGGATTTTTCCATCCTAAAAATCCATCGACCCCCGGCCGGGTTTGAACCCGGAACCAGAGGCAAAGAGCATAACCACTAGTCCACCGCGGCCGATTAAATATGACCTAAAAAGACAAAAATGAATTTTTTGCCCATACTATATTAATTGTTCATTCATATATATTTTCAATTGTATCATAAGAAAAAGGAAATCATCTTCTATTGTCCAGTGCAAATGTTTGCTACCTGTTATCAGGAACCTTCGAAACAAGTGTACTGTGAAACTGGCGATTTTTATACAGATACAATGTTGGTTATTTCCAATTGCCTGATGAATTGGCTATTAAAAACCCAAAATATGACTTTATCATAGAAATAAGCAGAAGTATGACTAAAGATCTGAAAAAGTGAGAAATATTACTTTTAAGACCGAATAAAAACCACTTAATCTTAAAAATAAGGCATATAAAAATGTTTTTACTTACTTGAAGCTTAGAATATAAGCTTTGGTAAAAATATGACGTGTCATAGGAATCCGCCCTTTACTGATAAGTAAGTGCCAATTCTAACAAAACCATCACAGTCTTATTCAACGTTTCATGTTATCCATTACACTAACCTTAATTGGTGAAACAATAATTTATCCTGTCAGTTATTTAACTGTTCCGGACCGCAAAGAAAGCAAGATCATGTAAAACTCTAAGTTATTATTATTGTACATTATTTTGTAATTTGATGCAAATATAAGTAATTTTTTTTCCATTTGTTTTTCCATTGGTTTATCTATATACATATATAAACGAACATATACCTGTTTGTCCTTTATAGACTTCTAAACCGTTCAATCGATCTTCGTGAAAATTTGTATGTACAGGGTTTCAGATGCGGCGAGTGTTTAGCCGTTATCTTTTTTCTTTCTTTTTTCGTCTAATGCCACCAGGTTGTCTTTTATGACATTTCTTGTTTTCTCCCCTGGTATTGGCGGAATTGTAATTCATTTCTGGAAGGCGGAGTTACGTTACCTCGATGATATGATAGGTGAAAAATGATAATGAAGCGCCAGGAGAGTTCTTAACATAAATTCCAGACCATGGGCAACCACAGGGATAATTCTCTTTAAGGAAAAATTCCTATGGTTTGACCGGGAATCGAACCCGGGACCTCGTGAACTGTAGTGAGGAACGCTGACTACTAGCCCATGTATTATGTTCTAAAATCATTAGGTGTAGGGGTTCACCTGAAACAAAAATGTAAAAATCGCAATTTTCGATATTTCACAATGAAACTCGGAATTTCGTATTAAAATAAACCAAGGAATGTATATCCAAAAATCAGCGAAATCCGTCTGTTAGAAGTGGGAGTTTACCTGCAATTTGAAATTAAAAAAAATACTCTAGAAACTGGCATGTTTGGTTCGTCGCAATGTATATCATATAATTAATTAACCCTCGATATTTAATTTATTTAGGCGCAGCAGCGCACGATCTCGAAATTAAAATTCAATTACATCCTGGATTCATAATGGCAGATACAACAAAGTGACTGCAGATTTTTTTATCAAGAATAATTGAAGTTAAATTTTAATTTCCTTATTTATTATAGAAGATGAGAAAACTACTTCAAACATGTGTTCAATTATTTAAAAATAAATTCAGACTGAACGGTTTAAGATATCTAAAAATACATAGGCCTATACATTTATAAATATGATTAACACAAAAAATAACAATGCCGGGTAATTAAATCCAAAGATATATTTTGATTCATACCCAATTTTTACGTCTCTTCTCAGACGACTCCTTATAACTCCTTATAATCTAGAGTTAGCTCTTCCTTTCTCTGAATCCTTCATCTTTTTATATTTTTTATTAACACAGAAAGACATTCATGCACACAGATCTTTATGTAGTGTGAGAAATTCTATTTACAAAAAATCACATTTCTATATCTTGAAATTGAATTCCGCTACACGAGAGAATATGAGGGGACACGCCGTAGCATAGTTGGTTAAGGCAATATATTTACAAACCGGAAAGTCGAGGGTTCGAGTCGCGGTGTGATAAGGTTTTTTATACTGGCCTAAACTATCACGACCGTGGGGTCGATTCAGCGTCTAACGGAAAAAAGTACCGGTCATTTTTTCTAAGCGTTAATTTGGCCGTCAAACAGGACTGACATCGTGCCGATTTTCTAGAGAGATGGATGCCTTAACCTCCTACTACCCCAAGGGCTTTTTAAAGTCTGTAGTGTGATCAGGTGATCACGTTACTTTTTTAAAGAGTCAATATGTCAAATATTCGAACTGATTGCCGAAATATCTACTTTTTAAAATTTTAAAATAAAGGCTTTTAAAAAAGAAGGAACAGACATCAAACATTTATTTCTTCCAAACTGCAGAGAAAGAGAAACACAAATCTAACATTCCTAGAAAGAGAAAAGTTCAAATTTCACTGTTTATGCATTCAATATGAGCACCCTGTGTTACACGACAAATACCAAAACGGTGGCTCATTACTTGCCACACACGAATCAGCTGGTCTCTAGTTATCGAATTCAGAGCTTCAACAATTCGATGTCGCAGATTTTCAAGAGTGTCAGGCATAGGGGCGATAAGATCACGGTCTTTTACGTTACACCACAGATAAAAATCACACGGGGTTGGGTCTGGTGATCTGGGAGGCCACCGGCGATGAAGTTGATCTTCTGCTCCACCTCTTCCAATCCAAAAGCGCCAATGGAACCGTGATCGCAACTTCAAGCAACAGCGCCAATGCGGCAGTGATCGGAACTTCGAACATTTCTCTTTCTAGGAACGTTGGAATTGTGTTTCTATCTTATGTAGTTTTGAAGAAATAAACGTTTGAAGTCAGTTCCTTCTTTCTGTATAGCCCAGTATAAAATACTTAAAATTATTTTTTAGAAACTTACCAGTTCGTCCACATACAGAGTTTTCATCTTTCGGCAATCCATCTGAAAAAAAAAATGTCGCAATAATTAGAAGACGTTCCACCGCTGTGGACTAGAGGCGATTTGTTGCCTCACACGCAACGGGTCCCGGTTCGATCTATGGTTTGGACAAGTTTCCTGGATGAGGTTCCTTTCAGGGTTTTTTCTTACATGTAAACAATTATCGGGAAACTTTAAGATGAAATCGTTTTTTGAACATCATCTGGACATAATAAAAATAATAAATTAAAACAACGGTAATATAGTTAATATACCCGATTTTTAAAATTAAAATTAGCCATGTGCAAATTAATAAATTTGTTTTCCTTGTTTAATGTCTCTGTTTGAAGATAACTTTTACATGTCCCATGCCACCCGGGCTTTAGAGAGACATGTCCTGTCAGGAGAGCATTTTTAAATATGGATCATATACATATTTTTTGACCATACAACAATATTTAAGTCAAGACATGTCATTCGTTAATACATTCATGCTAACGAAGGTAAATATGGTCAAATTGTGTTCGGGACTATTTTGCCCCTTAGGTTTCCCGACATTTGTCGTATTAATAAAAAAAACTTAATCAAAGAAACTTACCCCAACACAACAGTGGATTAAAATTGTTTCCAATATAAAATAATAAAATTAATATTTGATAGGTGCTGTCATCTTCAACTTGGTTAAAATATTTTAAAACCCGAAGGCTTTCCATCATCAGCAGAAAGTTTTAGGCTAAAATGAGTAGCCTAAAATCTTCGGCTGATAATGGAACCAGTTTTCGAAAGGCCTTCAGGTTTAAACGATTTTAACCAAGTTGAAGACGATGGCACCTATCAGGTAATAATTTTATTATTTTATATATACCTTAGGTAGCGTGCTGCCTTGTCACGCAGCGGGCCCGGGTTCGATCCCCGGTCGGGGCAGTTTTTCTGGGTGAGGTTTTTATTGGGGTTTTTCCTCACCTGTAAGACAAATGTCAGGAAAACTTTAAGGCCCAAACGGTCCCCGAAATCATATGGCCATCATCATCATCCTTATCATTATCATCATTATCACCATCATCCTTCACCGGTGTGGAAAGCAACGGGAATCTACCACACCTACACAATTCCCTAGTAAAGCTGCAGGCATAGCATTAAAATGCTATGATTGCAGTGAAGGACCTGCCTTCGGGCAGAATTACTATGGATGGATGGATATATACCTTAACATGATTTTATTAGTATTAAAATTGATTTAAAATATATTAAATAAGAACATTTACGTATTCGCCACGTTTATTTTGAGACGCTTGAAAGTATTTAATGTGGGAGACTAGGAAATTAACGCAAATCATGAAAGCTGTATCAGGGAGTAAGAGAATAAGAGGAAGATATTTATGGATACATTAGAGGAGACAGCAAAAAGGAACGGGTAATGTATAGGAGAATTGAAAAGGATGGCAGAAGACAGAAGGATATGGAAGAGATGGATAGAGGAAACCCCGATGCTGTGAGGCAAAAGGGCGAAGAAGAAGAAATTATTTATTTAATGAAATGATAAAGTTCTTAGGAAAATGTTTGGACCAAAGAGAGATAAACAGACAGGCGAATGGAGAAGACTACATATACAGTGAAGTACATGATCTTTATATGAAGCCAGATATAATAATAACAGTTAAGTCTCGTAGACTATGATTAGGACATGTGGCATGAATGGGGGATGAAAGACATGCATGAAATCTTCTTGTAGGAAAACCAGAAGGAAAACGCGCAGTTGGTAGACCAAGAATGAGGTGAAAGAATAACATTTACTATGATTTGGGGGAAGTAGATTATACAGGGAATAATTGGACAACTTTAGCTCAGGATAGGGATGTATGGAGAGCGTATGTCTGCGCGGCCATGAACCTACGGGTTCGATAGTGCCAGTGAGTTAGTATTGAAATGATACAAGTAATGCTCTAGGTACCATGACAGAGGCAGTTTTGATTGCCCTCTGATGGCCGTGCTAACAATGATGACAAAAGAATATATAGACTTTAGTTTTATTTTATTAATTTATATGTACATGAATTTGTTTATTGTGTTTTGTGGAGATTATGAACCTGATTGTGAGATGGTTTGGTAAGTAACCCGCATGTTAAACAGGCATGCGGGAAATGCTAATGCTCTTTCAAACAACGTCCTCAGTTTTATATCGATATTGTGCTGTAGTGTATGATAAGTCTGCGGTTTCCAGCTGCATGTCCGTATTAACCTAATACATTTTTCAGTAGTTCAGAATATCTGTATATTATATTAATCCTGCTGAAAGTCATATTATTGTCATAAATAATGCCACGAGTGATTTCCAAATCATCGATAAATTCACGAGTCACGAAGTGTCGAGTGAATTTATCTAGATAATTTGGAAATCAAGAGTGGAATTTGTTACGACTATTTAACGGATAAAATTAAATTGTTTACTCAAAAGTCATTATTTAAATATAGTTACCGGGGTTTTAAAATATTTATATATTTAATGTAAACGGCGATGTTTGAAAACAAATCAGAAATGTGAGGTTATGTATATTCACTGCAACTCGGATCATATTATTTACTGCCAAATAGAATCGCAATATTGTAAGAATGCACCCTAGTGGAGAAATAATGAAACACATCAAACTGTATATATCAACATTATAAGTTATTAATTTATTTTTCTAGTAAACAACTCAGTAAAATCAAGGAATCTGTTCATTATTTGCTATATTCAGTGCATTTGTTGGAGAATAATAATGCTCTGAGCTGTTCAGAATAATAAAAAGGAGGAGCTTTCTTTACCACAAAAGCAGGAGCTGATAAAGAGAAATCGATAAAGGGCGAGGTGAATCACGACTGTCTTTGCTTGTAAAATAAAATTCATTGAAACATGATTGGTCATTGACTACCATTTGGGGCATAAGTTAAATAGTCCAACTAATTAGCTCTAGCGGTAACGGTTGTATCTTGTATTCAGGAGACCCAAGATTCAACCTGGTGTTATTTTTTCTGGGTTCTTTAGGTTGTTAAGACAAATACTGGTTTGGAATTTAATTATCAAGACTCATATCATCATGTTCACCAATTCATTGTACCGTAACATAATAACATTTAGTAGATGAGGGATTCAGTACAAATGACAGTCTACAGTAATAGCCTATAATAAAAATTCACAAAAAAATTGTAGCAGTACATCGATAGTAATTCTGCCCGAAGGCAGGTCCTTCACTGCAATCATAACATTTATTTCATGCTATGCTTGCAGCTTTACTAGGGAATTGTAGGTGTGGTAGCTTCCCGTTGCTTTCCACACCGGTGAAGGATGATGATAATGATGGCCATATGATTTCGAGGACCGTTTGGGCCTTAAAGTTTTCCTGACATTTGTCTTACAGGTGAGGAAAAAGACCGATAAAAACCTCACCGAGAAAAACTGCCCCGACCGGGGATCGAACCCGGGCCCGTTGCGTGACAAGGCTGCACGCTACCTCGAGACTACAGTGGTGGATTATTGTAGCAGTAATCTATGTGAATTACGACCTGAGGAATATAAACCTATATTTTTATTTTTTATTCGAAGAAAGTACAGAAAATACCTGAAAATTGAATGATAAGTTCAGATAGAAATAACCTAAAAAGTTTGGAGGATATCTATTAATTATTATATATCTAGTAATTCTGCCCGAGGGCAGTCTTTCACTGTAATCATAGCATTTTCATGCTATGCTTTGCAGCTTTACTAGGGAATTATAGGTGTGGAAGTTTCCAGTCGCTTTCCACACCTGAAGGTTGATGATGATAAGGATGATGATGATGGCCGAATTATTTTCGGGGACCGTTGAGCCCTATGCTTCCTGACATTTGTCTTATAGGTGAGGAAAAAACCTCGCCCAGTAGCCTGTCCCGACCGGGAATCGAACTCTGACCCGCTGCGTGACAAGGCAGCACGCTACTTCGAGACCACAGCGGTGAACAATTAAGTAGGTCTAAAACTCACGGGAATTTGCTAAAAATAAAATAATCCACATAATTTAAAAAAAAAACTAATTAATTCGTTTTATATCATTTAGCATTAGCCTAAGTGTTATTCCAAGATCCATAGACTGTCATTTGCGCTTGTTTAGTCATAGTTATAATAATTTGTACAATATAACTATGTGTGCTAAGATAATCTAACAATAGTTAGGCTGTGGGTAATCTTATAACTATAACATTTTGCGATGCTAAGTTTTCAAATACGCATGTCTAGATTCTCAGTATTTTTTGTTTGTTGTAATATAAAGACAGACATTTTCTTCCATCCATCTATCCATCCATCCATAGTAATTCTGCCCGAAGGCAGGTCCTTCACTGCAATCAGCATTTTCATGCTATGTTTGCTGCTTTACAAGGGAATTGTAGGTGTGGTAGCTTCCCGTTGCTTTCCACACCGGTGAAGGATGATGATGATGGTGATGATAATGCTGATGATGATGATGGCCATATGATTTCGGGGACCGTTTGGACCTTAAAGTTTTCCTGACATTTGTCTTACAGGTGAGGAAAAAACCCGATAAAAACCTCACCAAGAAAAACTGCCCCGGCCGGAGTCGAACCCGGGCTCGCTGCGTGACAAGGCAGCACGCTACCTCGCGACCGCAGCGGTGGACTAATATTTTCATCTAGCGATGAAAAAGGGAGTCACTGCCACCGGTATGCATAAGTCCTAATTTTCGAATATAGTTCCAATCAATTTCTGTTCTTTTACCCATATTTTTCAAGCTTAAATTTAACTAATTTTATTGAAAGCGCAAAGAAACTTATTTAAAAAACTGTTAATAAATTATTAAGATAAGCCTAAATGAATTCTCAGACATATTAAAAAAATATAAAGGAATTAATTAGTTTGATATATGGGTAATGTAATCTATTCAAATAGTTAAACACAAATTATTTCAGTTGTGTTAAATAAATGTCGATCACGATCTGTTATTATGAGAGGGGAGAAAGAAATAACGAATATTTAAAAATAAAATGCTTGGGACTTTTTTGTTAAACTGAAAATATGGACCTATAAAACTATTATTCTCACAGTTATATGGCTGCAAAACACCGACTCTTTATTTAAGGGAAGAGAAAATATTAAGAGTATTTGAGAAAAAAGTTCTTAGGAAAATGTTTGGACCAAAGAGAGATGAACGGATTGGCAAATGGAGAAGATTACACGATAGTGCGGTAGTACATAGTCTTTATGGGAAATCAGACGTATTAAGAACAGTTAAGGGATGGGCAAGATATGTGGCACGAAGAGGAATAAAGGAGGGTCATGGGAACTCCTAGTAGGAAAACCAAAGGGAAAGCGCCTCATAGGTAGGCATGGGAGAATAACATAACCACGATTTGAGGGAAGAAAATTTACAGGGGAGGATTGGAAAACATTAGCTCAGGATAAGGATGTATGGAGAGCTTATGTCCAAGCGGTTATGAACTTAAGGGTTCGATAGTGCCAGTGAGTTAAGGTTCTTTTTTCTTTCTTTGTTTTTATCGAAGAGAGATGAACACACGGGTAAATGGAGAAAACAATCTAACAGTGAGCTACATGGTCATTCTGGGAAATTATGTAGGCACAAATAGGAACAGTTAAGTTTCGTAGATTGCGATGGGCAGGGCAAGAGGAATGAGTTAGTTGGATACTCGTAAAACCATTATCAAACGGAGTGCATCATGTTTTGCCGCAGAGCTAAACTCGCTCTTGTTCGAGTCTCTTAGAGGGTAGAAATTTTCTCGTCGAATTTCAACCAGTCCGGCCTTTGCTTTGAGCTGAATCAGTAATAATAAATGTCCCCTGATCGCGTTACGAGCGCTGTGCAGGGTAAGGATAATGACAGGGCTGCTGTCTCAGAGAATGTATAATTATAAACCAAAAGGGAGAATAATGTTGGGAAGACCATTGAAGAGATGGAAGGACCAATTCGACCTATAATGAGATCGGAACAGGCCATTGGGCTTAATCGTTGTTGTTATTGATGATGATGATTTCAATCAGTGTTTGAGATCACCTAGCGCCGTGAGTAATTTGGGGTAGCTACGAGTAAGTAGCAGAAAAAAACATCTGTTACAGCTGGGGGACCACATGTCACCACTCTACTGGCTACATGATCTACCTCTGGGATTGATATAGCCGGATGGTAGGTCAAGGACTTTCTGTGCTTGTCGCGTCATGGAGTATAATTTTCATAATGCCACGAGTGATTTCCAATTTATCGATAAATTCACGACTCACGAAGTGAGGAGTGAATTTAGAATTTATCTAGAGAATTTGGAAATCAAGAGTGGCATTTGTTAGGACTATTTAACGAATAAAATTAAGCTGTTTACTCACAAATCATTATTTAAATATAGTTATTTTAAAATATGTATATGGGTTATTTAATGTAAACGGCGATGTTTGAAAACAAATGAGAAACGATTGGTACGCTTCATTTGCTTCTTTTGTTCATCACTGCAACCAGATCATAATATTATTTATTGCCAAAGGATCGCAATATTGTAAGAATGCACCCTAGTGGAGAAATTTATAACCGACGTTATATGTATTAATTAATTTCTGATGTCGTATGATGTAAATATATCAATTATATTTTTCTGCAACGTTATTTCCTGGAAAAATAATTCGTTTAAGAAAGGGCAAACAGTGGTTTCTTTTTTTTTTTTGGTGATACAATCAATTGCTACAAATTTTTTATATTATCTCCCGCATGCGCTATATGCTGACATTCATGCACAATATATACAATCTGGTAGCCGTATTTCTTACAGAGTCAGTCACTGCAAAATAATGCTATGACCTATTCAGAATGTTAAAAAGGAGGAGCTTTGTTTAATATGATAAACTTCGGTTGATAAATTCGAGGCGAAACACGACTGTGATTGGTTGTAAATAAAAAAACCATTGAAATGTGATTTGGCCATTGACTCCCATTTGGGGCATGAGTTAAATAGTCCATTAAAATTGATTAGTAAACTGTTGGCAAAGATTTATCTATAGGATGTTTAATCTCGATCTGATTGAGGGTCTTTCCACTTTTCAGCGGTTGCCCTTTTACCAGCCGGCTGCTGGCCCTTCACATCCACATGTGTCAATCACAGAGGTAGATGATCAACAGCCAGTGTATGGGTGACATGTGGTTAGCATGTCGAGTCCCCCAGCCGTTATAGCTGGTTCCTCAACCTGGAGCCGCTACTTATTGTAGCTACCCAATTGCCTCACGATGTTGGGTGGGCACCGGTCCCATACTGGCCGAAATACCATGAGAAAATGTCTTCCCCCATGGAGACTCGAACCAGCGCAAGTCCCGTAGCTCTGCGCCAAGGCTTCCTACCTTAACCGCTCGGCTACGGCGCGGGACGTGATGTTTAATCTAAAATTATTTAATGTAGTCCTAATTAAATACCAAATCTATGGGTACTTGCAGATATATTCGTACGCCTTTTACTATTCTCTTTCCGATACTAATTAATTACGTTCTTTAACAGTTAAGCTCAATATAGTTTTACTTCGATTCTGGGAGTCAAAGAGTGGACAAATGTTTCTCAGAGGCTTCTTATTTCAGGTTTGATTTATTTTACCTGCTACAACTTTAGGATTCTGGGTCCACGGTTTTAGTTTCTTTCAGAAGGAAACCATAATCAGGATTTTTGCTACCTTAAAATCCACCTATTCCAGCCGGGCTTGCAACTTCGGCCCTCGGAATAAGAGGGTAACCGCTAATCCACCAAAACGGACCTATCTTTTCAAAAAGTATGAATTATAGCACGTAGATAAATTCACAAAATCGCAGAATGCAATTTACATAAGCAGACCTAGATTTGGTATCAATATGAAATTAATAAAATTATAACTCAAACTTAACACCTATTTAAACGTTAACCAGACTTACAATTGGGTGACACATAATCTTTCGCCTTCTATAGGCTATCCTATGCTACGATATTGAGATAAAATGTAGAAAATAGAAGTTTATAAATTAAGTAATTCTAACAATTCAATAAAAGAAAGAAAAAATTGGTAATTGAACACTTTGGTGAAAAATCGGATGTTTATCCATTGAAACGTTTTTCGGCACCCGATTGGTAAGCCAAAAGTTTTCTGTCGTGCCATGGAGTTGTTTTAATAAAATTCAGTTTTAAAATGTAGACACATGTGATATAATTGGTTAGCGGTTGCCGTACTTTCCTCCTGTTCCAAAGTTTGTGATATCAAATACGAACGGGATAATCCTGATCATCGTGGTTTCCTTAGGAAGGGAAGTAAGGTCATATTTCCGGGTCAGAGATTTAGAGCATATAAAACAACCTCTAATTTGAATAAGAGACCTTGAGCAACATTTGTCGGCCGTTTCATCCTCAGATATTAATTGTATCGCTTATGACCCTATGTATTTATAGAGGAAATTAAATAAAACACGTATGGGATACATTTCTAAGGCTAAAAGAGGCTGGAAATATGGGAGGAGTAATCATTTTATTCCATCAAAATATGGGTATATTTTATCCCTGTAAACCCTATAAAAAGCACTTATATGTTTCTTTAATGGACTTATCTCCTTTTGCACTAATGTCTTCAATTTAAATTCATTACAGAAAAGTCTGAATAGTACAAAATAAGTTGCAAAATACAAAAAAAAAAAATAGGAGGGGGGCAAATATAAAACTTTATCATAATATCTGATAGATCATGAATATCGTATCTGTACACCGTGGAATTGCGGGTAATGAAATTGTAGATTTGCTGGCTAAAAAAGAGATACAAATCCTTCAGCTATTTCCCTGCACAATCCCATCATCAGCTATAAACATACTCTATGCATGATAAAAGCTTTTGCACGTTGTTTTAGATAATTAGTTCAAAGACAAATTTTTTGTACAAAATACCTGAAAAATACATTCCCAGAATGAACCAGAAAAGTAGTTCTGGTAACTGTAGCCGCCTTGGTGAATCCTAAGGCGCGTGTCAGGAGGTAACTTTGCCGAGAGAAGGGGAAGTAGTAGCCACGCAAAAAACATTTTCATAAGTAATGCCAAGAGTGATTTCCAAATTATCGATAAATTCACGACTCACGAAGTGAGAATTTGGAAATCAAGAGTGGCATTTGTTAGGACTATTTAACGAACAAAATTAAGCTCTTTACTAAAAAAAAATAATTATTCGAATATAGTTACCGGTGTTTTAAAATATTTATATAGTTAATGTAAACGGCGATGTTTGAAAACAAATGAGCAATGTTGAGCGTTATTGTATATTCATTGCAACTCGATTCAGAGTATTTATTGCCAAATAGGATCGCAATATTGTAAGAATGCACTCTAGTAAAGAAATAATGAAACACATCAAACTATTATAATCAACATTATTGGTTAATCATTTATATTTTGATAAACAACTCAGTAAAATCACTGAATCTATTTATTATTTGCTATATTCAATGCATTTGTTGGAGAAAAACAATGGTCTAACCTGTTCAGAATATTAAAAAAAGGAGGAGCTTTCTTTATCACAAAAGCAGGAGCTGATAAAGAGAAATCGATAAAGAGCGAGGTGAAACACGACTGTCATTGGTGTAAAACAGAATTCATTGAAACGTGATTGGTCATTGACTACCATTTGCGACATGAGTTAAATAGTCTTATTGATTATAATAATAAAATAAAGTGTTATAAAAACAACATTATTCTATAATGAACACTCCAAACATATGAGAAAACATAAATGTTCATTAATACATAACTAGTAGATAACACAATTCAACGTGTAGTAACTATTATGTTTTCAAAATGAGTGTAGTTGCTGGCAGTACCTGCAACTCACCCTCCCCACTTACCGCATCATAGGGTATGGAACCCACGAATGCGGCTGCAGCAGCCAGAATTGAACTTAAAGCTGTTGCATTATTCGGCACTGAATTGGGCACGACTGTCAAGGTTACTGATGTGCCAAAATGTGGGGGATTTAAGCTTTTTCCTTTACTTGGTTGAACTGAGCATCTGTGGTCTAGCGAGCCACCATCTTCGCCCAGAAGGTATCTTAGGAAGTGGACATTGTATTCTCTGCAATATTTGAATGCCTTGTATGTTGATCACATTACTGTTGGCTATCAGTTTTGTGAACAGATACTGGGAATTTGAAAAAAAAAATAGCTTGCTTGCCTCACGTCATCCGTGTCTTACAAGGACACGATTTACCGGGAGAGGAATTTTAACTTTGGATCATACATATACTTTTTTTGACCACACAAGGACATGGATGGCCCACCTGAATGAGTGCCACCTCTGAATCAACGCAATCGTTTAAGGGCAAGACACAACATTCACTCATACATTCATTCTAAACAAGGCGAATATGATGTGATGTTCATATCATGTTCGGAGATATTTGGACTTCAAAGTTTCCTGATGATTATCATAAGTAATGCCACGAGTGATTTTCAATTTATCTAGAGAATTAGGAAATCAAGAGTGGCATTTGTTAGGACAATTTTACGAATAAAATGAAGCTGTTTACTTACAAATCATTATTTAAATATAGTTATTTTAAAATATGTATATATTTAATGTAAACGGCGATGTTTATAAGCAAATTAGAAACGTTGTGTTTCACTTGTTGATCACTGCAACCAGATCATATTATTTATTGCCAAAGGATCGCAATATTGTAAGAATGCACCCTAGAGAAAAAATGAAACACATCAAACTGTATATAATTAATTTCTGATTTCCTATGATGTAAATATGTCAATTATATTTTTCTGGAAAGGTATTACCTGAAAAAAAATATGTTTAAGAAAGTGCAAACAGTGGTTTCATTTTTTGTGGTATAATCAATGCTACATATGTTTTTATATTATCTCCCGCAACTACGATAAGGTTACATTCGTGCACTATACAGTATATACAATCTGGTAGCCACATGAAGTTACTGGAAAATAATGCTATGCCTATGACCTATTCAGAATGTTAAAAAGGAGGGGCATGATTTTACAGTGATAAAATTAAACTGATAAAATCAGGTAAAAATCGACTGTGATTGGTTGTAAATAAAAAAATCATTGAAATGTGATTGGTCATTGACTCCCATTTGGGGCATGAGTTAAATAGTCTTACAGAACCTCACCAAGGTAATTTGTCCTGACCGGAGATCGAATCCGGCCCGCTGCGAACGATGCAGCGACGACGTTAGCACGAGACCACAGAGGAGAACTCATATCTCTTCATTAAATAAATAAACAGCTGTACATTTAAATTCTTTCTTACAGCCACAAATGAATTATGCATTTTGCTATATCCGTTCTCTAATTATTATTTATTAGTAGAGCCCGGATTTGTGGGTAAATAAATCTTGCTTTTCTCATTTTTTTTGTTAATATCCCGATCAAGGCCCGAATAATGAATATTCAATGTTTTATTTCACATAAAAACACATTTTTTAAAGGATGTATGAATAAATGTTTTCGACATTTTCCTTATACAGTAAATACATATTTTAATACTTTTCAGATGTTATGTAAATAAATATTTTAAACAATTTCTCTATAGTCTACGGCTGTGGCCTTGGGGTAACATCGTTGCCTCGTACGCATCGCGTGCGAGTTTGATCCCTCGTCATGATACTTCCTGGGTGAGGTTTTCTCGGGGTATTTCCTCATATCTAAGACAAATGCCGCGAAACTTTAAAACCCAAAATGGTCCCAAAACATCATTTGGCCATCACAACCATTCATATATTCACCTGGTTTCATATGAATGAGTGAATGGCGTGTCATCTCTTCAGTTTTCTTGTTGTCTCGGAAGTGGACCTCCCATTAAGCTGATAACTCACCCATGGAGGCCCTCCATGTCCTTATGTGGTCAAAATAAAATAATATAATGTGTGTGATTCGTAGTTATAAATCCTCTTCCTACAGGTCATGTTCCTGTAAGGCGCGAGCGACTTGGAGAAATAAAAGTTCTTATAAAGAGAGATGTTTAAACTAAGGTAAAAAAAGAAAGAGATAATTTCTCTACAAGTGCATATTTCAGTGTCCCGCGCCGTAGCCGAGTGGTTAAGGCAAGATGCTTTGGCGCAGAGCTACGAGACTTGCTCTAGTTCGAATCCCCATGTGGGAAGAAATTTTCTCGTGGAATTTCGGCCAGTATGGGACCAGTGCCCACCCAGCATCGTGAGTCATTTGGGTAGTTACAATAAGTAGCAACTCCAGGTTGCGAACACCAGCAATAACGGCTGACATGCTGACTATATGCCACACCTAATCTGGCTTATGATTGTCTATCTCTGTGTTTAACACATGTGGACGTGAGATCCGCTGCCAGCTGGTAGGCCAAGGGCCTTCTAGGCCTATTGCGCTTGGAGTTTTTTGAGCATATTTTTTATATTTTTCTCATACATAGGCCTATTACAACACAAAACTTTATCTCTACTTGATGCCTGCTAATTCAGTTACATGTACTATAGGGGAAACAGATATTCTTCATTTTATTCTTCTTCCATAGCATTACGACATTTTGAGTCTAGCCTTAGCATCTCTAATGACAGATGCCCACTCATTCCAATTTACAGCTTTCTTCCTTCACTCCTATCTCTCATAGGTCTTCTTCTATATCATCAATCCATCTAAGTCTGGTTCTTCCCTCTCCTTCTACCATTCCATCCATCCATCCATAGTAATTCTGCCCGAGGGCAGATCTTTCACTGCTATCATAGCATTTGCATGCTATGCTTTGCAGCTTTACTAGGGAATTGTAGGTGTGCTAGGTACCCGTTGCTTTCCACACTGGTGAAGGATGATGATGATATGATAATGATAAGGATGATGGCCATATGATTTCGGGGACCGTTTGGGCCTTAAAATTTTCCTGACATTTGCCTTACAGGTAAGAAAAACCCCCGATAAAAACCTCATCCAGGAAAACTGCCCCGACCGGGGATCGAACCCGGGCCCGCTGCGTGACAAGGCACCACAGCGGTGGACTTCTTCTACCACGAAGAACAGAAATTACACCATACAATTGATAATGCGGGCTAAGCAGTGACGTAATACGCACTCTAGTTAAGTTTTTTTTTTTTTTGTATTGTTAGAATCATATAACTAAAGAAGTCGGGTCTGATATTTAGCTGAAATTGATGAGTTCCAACATTCATTTTTTTTAAATACATTTTACATGTTTTATAATGTTTTTATTTTAATATCATGATTTTTTAATGGCTGGTGCATATTTTTCGAATACTTAGCACACGCAAAAAAATATGCTACCCAGTTCGCAGTAAAATTGTTATTAATAATAAAATATTAGAACAAACCAATACATTTAACTATCTCGCATACCAAGTTACATACGAAGAGGAAAAATATTTTAGTCAAAAAATTATAAAATTTAACAGAGTAACAGGAATTATAAATAATATTTTCAAGCCAAACACAGTACAGCAACACACACGTACTAGAATTTATAAAACACCGGCCAGACCCATATTATGTTACGGCAATGAGGCCTGGACAATTCGCAGTGTAGATGAACAAAGACTAACTGCGGCAGAAATGAAATTTATGAGACGTGCTGCAGGCTAGTCAAGAACAGACCATAAAAGGAATTCCGAGATTCTCAAAGAATTACAAACAGAATCAGTCATGGAATATGTACAAAAATACAGAAACAACTGCAAATCTCACGTAAGAAGAATGAGCAGAATAGGAATACCACGTCAGATCTTAAATTACCAGCCACCAGGCAAGAGATCTTTGGGCAGACCCTTCAAACGTAGGATTGAGACCGTAACAGACCACTAGGTCTATCACATGAAAGGAAGAAGAAGAAGAAGAAGAAGAAAAGTAATATTTGGTGCAAAGAGAACCTGGCCTCTATTTATTATTGATGTCAATAAATTGTTTCTTAGAACCGGGTTGTTCTAACTTCATTTTTAAAAACACAAAAATATGTATATGTTTTAACCATGGTGTTCTAACTCATCTTTGTATCAGTTTCACTCATAAAATTATACATCTTGTTTCCAGAAAGTGTTAAATCCTTTCTTTAATATAGTAGTAAAAATTTTGAATGGGATATGTGATATCCAAAACTTAATTGAGCTCTCCTGAAAAATTAAAAACAAATGGAATGAGAACAACCTGATTCTGAGTAGGCGAAATATAAAATTATATTAATCATCATCAACATCATCATCATCATCATGAACAAATTCGTTTTAGGCCATGTGGCCTGTACGGTAAACCTAGCGAAGATGGTCTTGATCTTTCCACCGATGTTTTGGTCTTCCTTGGTCCCTAGGTCCAGTTGGGGTATATTGGAATGCCAATTTTGGAAGTCTATTTCTTGCCATTCTCCTCAGATGATTTTTCCATTCTTGTTGGTATCTTTGTATATTTTCATTTAAACTTGTTACTCCAAGTTTTCCTCTGATAATAGTGTTCCTTTGGTGATCCAGTCTATTAACTCCTAACAATGATCGTAAGAAGCGCATTTGGCTTACTTGAAGTTTATGAGAGTTTCTTTTATTTAAAATCCAAATTTCACTTCCGTATTTTAGAGCAGCTTTTGATGTGATGTTATGTAATCTTAGTTTTGTCTCTGTCCTCATCTGTTTACCAAAATGTCTTCGTATTACCCCATTCATTTTATTATATTTTTGTAATTTTGAATCAATGTCACTCTTCCTAAGTAAGAGAAATCTGACACTTGTTCTATAATTTTTCCATCAATCTCAATTTTCACCCGTTGTATGTTTTTTCCACACATTGCCATTGTTTTGGATTTTGAAGTGGAAATTTTCATATTATAGTTGCTGGCAATTTTGAATAATTGATACGCTGCTATTTGTAAGCTATCTTCGGAATCTGATAATATTATTTGATCATCAGCATATAATATTGTTTGAATTATTTTATTCCTAGTTATTGAAATTCCACTATTTACTGTTTTTTTCCATTCTTGCACTATTCTGTTAATATATATATATTAAATAAGAGTGGAGATAGTTCACATCCTTGTCGAACACATTTGCTTGTGTTTATGTGTTTTGTTATTTCTCCATCTGGTAATTTAATTTTGATTTTAGAAATTGTATTAATGTATATCGTTATTGACATAATTTAATGTATTTAAAGGTAAATTTACGTCCAAAATAGTATATATATGTAAATATTAAGCTCATTAGATCTGGTAATAAAAATAGAAGGGTTTTAACGAAAAACGGCGAGAACATCCCTCTGAAATGAATTGTGTGGTGCAGCAGGCAGGTTGAGGTGGTGTAACTGCCGGGAGCGGATGGCGCGACTGGAGAAGCGTGTTGCAGACCTGGAGGCTCGGATGTATTGTGAGCTGCAGACCCCAAAACCAGTTTACACAACCGTATCCTTTCTTATACCTACCATATGCATATTAGATCATTTCACCTTCCATATTTCAAGCTCAGGTGTAAACCCAAACCACACATTCACATTATTATTATTATTATTATTATTATTATTATTATTATTATTATTATATTATTCTTGTTGTTACGAATACATAGATTATTTTACAATAGATATTTTAATTATTTCATAGATTATTTTAATTATTCCATATAAAACAGTGGTGAAATATAAAGCATTTCGACATATTTCAGGATAGAATTTTGATTATGGCAGGAACAAAGTTGCAAGGCTAAATGTAAATCTTTGCATTTAGACTATAGGAATGTTAGTACAGTTAGTTATAGCTGGGGGAGCAGAAGCTTAGTATGCAAACCTTGCAAAATATGGGATTCGTGTTTGTTGAAGCAGTGAGCTGATGAGTAAGTCTACATAACATTTTTCTTAATAAAATTTGCCTAGGACAATTAGAAATGGAGTCAAGTATTTTAAATAGTTTAATACTATATTTTTAAGAGTAAGAGTTATTAGTTAATTATTAGAATGTAAATTAGGGTATATTCGTAAACCCAAATCTCCCTCTCTCGAAACTCAAGAAAGTTAGAATGTAGGTTTTCTATAAGCTTAGATTAGCTATTTAGGGTTAGGATACTTAGTGTTATTGTAATCATTATACTCTGGAAATAAAATAGTTAAAATTAAGAATCCATTTATTTATGTTCGAAAACACGTATGCCTTTATAAGTAATACATCCACATACTAACGCTCAGCTAGAACCTCATGCTACCAAAAATCTAAGTCCCGAAGGTCCTTTAAGCCCTAAGAAAGCCAACAATTCGTAACAATTATTATTATTATTATTATTATTATTATTATTATTAAAACTATATATATGGTCGCACATGGAAATGAATCGTTTCATGGAAATGGATAATTAATAGTAAATTAGAGAAATTTTGAAGAAGTGGCCGACTTCGAATACTTGGAAACAATATTTATAAACAAGGAAGAGATTCCGAAAGAAATTAAACAATAGGCTTAATTCTGGAAATGCATGCTATTACACATTATGGTGACTCCTGCCATCCAAAATTCTCTAAAAAAATATCTTAAAGTGAAAATATATAACATTGTTATTGTTCCGTTATATTAGGCCTTTACATATGCGAAACATGAACTCTATGGGGAGGAGAAAAGATTACGAGTATTTGAGAATAAAATTATTAGGAACATTTTGAAGATGATTTCCGTGCTGTAAGGCCGTGGTCTTCGAGGCTTGAAGTTCCCCGACGTTTCGCCAGAGACTGCGTCTGGCGAAACGTCGGGGAACTTCAAGTCTCGAGACCACGGAGTAGAGCTCGGAAATCTTCTTCAAGATCATCATAGCAACTCCGGCCGTGAAAGCCTAAATCAATACATTATAAGGAACATTTTTGTATCAAAGAGAGACGAAAAGACATTTGAATGGAGAAGGCTACTGATTGTTATGGGAAACAAATTATAATAAGAACAGCTAAGTCTAGTAGACTGCGATGGGCAGGACATATGGCACGAATGGAAAATGACAGATAGGCATGGGAACTCTTAGGAAAACGCGCAGTAGGCCACGCATGAGGTGGGAGAATAACATTAACCAAGATTAGGAAAATCAGATATGCAGAGGATGATTAGAATTTATTAGCTCAAGGCATGCAGAGCTTATGTCCGCGCGGTCATGAACCTCGGATTCGATAGTGCCATTATTTTTAAGATTTTAAAAGGAATAGGCCTAGACCTACTTTTTTCAGTTATATCTAATAATTCGAAATACCTATATCAGAGTTTGCAATCGCTTAAAATACTAAAGATTTCGAGGTTATAACTTCCCTTCTTAATAAATGTTCCCTTTTTCAGCCACGTCGGTCTTTATTATCCCTTTCTGACTATTTAACATAAAACCAATAATTTGCGATATTGTGTTATAGAAACCACACAAATGACAAACTTAAACAGAGCCTAACAAAACACTAGCGAAGTACTGTAATTTGGAGTTCGGAATCATAATCAATTATCCACTGCTGGTATCTATTGATGTAGAGCAATAATTTTCCTTGTAAAAATACATATATTGCACACTCAGAGAGATAGAATATAATCTTTAAACATATTGAGAAGTTGAATTCAATTAAGTATAATTATTCTTAATACAGTAAAGTTAAAGTAGCAATGATTATCAATCCTTTTTTTTTATTTACTATCCCCTATTAAGATTTATTTTTGAAAAAAAATTAATACAAATTTTCTCTCTATAATTTGGATTATTATTACTATTATTATTATTATTATTATTATTATTATTATTATTATTATTATTATTATTATTTATTTTGTTTAATGCAGAGGCTCTGATTTAAATATCATTCACATATTACGAAAGTCCCGCGCCGTAGCCGAGTGGTTAAGGCAAGCTTTGGCGCAGAGCTACGTGACTTGCGCCGGTTCGAGTCCCCCTGGGGGAATAAATGTTCTCATGGAATTTCGGCCAGTATGAGACCGGTGCCCACTCAGCATCGTGAGGCATTTGGGTAGCTACAATAAGTAGCGACTCCAGGTTGAGAAGACCAGCTATAACGGCTGGGGATCCGACATGCTGACCACATGTCACCACTACACTAGCTAGATGATCGTCTACCTCTATGACTAACACATGTGGAGGTGAGGCCAGCAGCCGGATGGTAGGCCAAGGGCCATCTAGGCCTGTCGCTTTTGGAGACTTACAGTAAAAAAACTACAAAATAGGAAAAGAAAACACATAGAAAAAAATAATAGTTATAAATCAAATTTGGGGGTTTACATCTATTCATCTTTTCTCCTGCCTCCCAACATTTGTTAACTATGTTTTTACTTCTCAAAGCAAGGCACACAGATAGGCCTAGCTAAGTGTTGTAAAGTCTATGATAAGTTCGATTTGCATAAGGGACAGTGGGGACTATTGGAGAAGCCAATGCGGAGTAGCTGTTTGGCCAGGCAATAATGGTCAGAAGCCATTATTATTATTATTATTATTATTATTATTATTATTATTATTATTATTATTATTATATTATCATTATTATTATTATTATTATTATTATTATTATTATTATTATTATTATTATTATTATTATTATTACTATTTTAACATAGGCCCTATCTAGGATCATAGGATTATTGTTAACATGTCAAAATCGTACACATAAAGAAAGTGCAATTAATGCATGTTACTGTTCAGTTCAAAGCGTCCTGACTACTTCTCGACTTTTGTCTATAAATCTAAATATTTAAATTTTTAAAACGATAATCTTGCCTGTGGTAGACCCTATTATATGGGTGTGAAACATCCTATCTTGCATTGAAGAAAGAAAGCAAACTATATATTAAATAATATAATACCTATTTAGGCGTATTAGGAATGCTAATGGAGAAAGCTTCACAATGTCCTAATACTGACAGGGTTAAGTCTAGGTTATTGAGATGGCTAGGCCATGGTTGTCACCAGAATTTCTTTCAGAAATTTAGTAGGAAACCTCTTGATAAAAAGTCATTAGGAATGCCTAAAGAAAGGTGGGAGGATAATATTCTGACAATCTTAGGGTAAGGGATATTGCAGATGTGAACTGAATTCAGCTTGCTTAGGGTATTTTTATTTTTTATTTTTTTTTATTTATTTAGCCTGGTGGAGTTAGGGACTAACGAAAGATTTTAGTAGATTTGAAAATGGACGTGCTGCTTCAATAACCTATAGTCTATGGAATTAATTGATCCATTACCATAATTACGATATGTCAATATATCAATCGATTCCGGTGGACTAGTGGCTCCGTTACATGGGTTCGCGGGTTCAAACCTATCCGGAGTCGATGGACTTTTACAGGACGTAAAAATACTCAGTGCCTCACGCTTAAGACATTCTTACTTTGGCGCAGACCTGCTTGATATGCACTGGATCAAGTCCCAATGGGGGAACATATTTAGGATAGTGGCAGATCGGTGCTCCCTCAGCATCATGAGAAACCCAGCTATAACGGCTATAATGAGAATCCCGACGTGCTGATCACATGTCACCCCTATACTGATAGGGTTATTGTCCACATTTGGTTGTAAGAGCAGTAGCTATCTGGTAGGCCAACGGCTTACAAGGCCTACATTTACATAAATGCCATTCATTGCTACAAAGTCTATCTTGCCACGGTGTCTTGTAATAAAAATCCGGAGTATGACTTCTTCGGAGAGGAAGTACATTTATAGTAGATTTACGACATTAAAAAGATCTTCAAGACTGAAATATATAGCTTCTTAGCAAAATTTGCGAACATGTGACTCCCACGTTTGAATGATACGCTTATTACATGATACTTTAAAGAACGTTTTTAAATAAAATACTACTTAATTAATAGGCCTATACTTACCTAAATAGCGTAATGTTCATAAGCCAGAGTTTAAAAATTCATGGCTTGGAACCATTGACTACCAAAGTGACGATACAAGTTACCAGTAATGTCTGCTGGATATTAAAACTGTCTGGATAAGGGACCTTTGTTTGTACCCTAGAGGTTTCGTTTTCTTAATTTCGCTTTTAGCCATTTCAAATCTATAGATACGTCAGTTTTTGATGGTCGATCATTATATACTTTTCCTGCTACTTAAAATAAAACCAGTTTTTTAATAGATCACAACCATAAGTTGCATGAAAATAACATCAAACATCTGATTATGACGTGCCAGAAACCCGCGGGCAGGAAATTTCATGACACGCACAGGCTGTGTTTCAAATAATCTACAAATGTTTAAAATAACACAACTCTAAAAATTCAATCAATAAAAAATTCCTTTAAAATATGTTTGTAAGTTTATACCCGTAAGTCCCTCAAGAAACACTGATTGCTTCTCTATTGGTAGTTTCTTGACAAGCATATTTAGTTAACTTATTCTCCTTGAGATGTCAGAGAATAACATATGTCAGTACAGCACCTCAATGTGACACCTAGTAGGCAACTAAGATATTACTTGGATGATGGGAAATGTCGGTTAAATTTTGCTTAGAGGAACATTTAGGCTTGATGTTACTTTAATTATTTCACTTGCAAGCTGCAATAAAAGAACAGACCAGCGCCCATCAACAACCCCAACATAGTGCTATGAAAAGTTATCAAAATGCCATGAACAATCCAGTTCATAGATCAATATTGAAGACACTGGAATAAACATTACAAATTAATGGGCTAAAGTGAATAATATCTCATATAAAAATCAATGTTTGTTGGTTTGTTTGTTCGTATTCTATGCGCGGCCATTACGTTGATCCGATTTTCATGGGTTTTTTTTTTTTGCAAAATGTTCAGGAGATTCCCGGGATGAATATAGGCTATAAGAAAGTTGTGATATTCAACCCCTTCACCCCTAAAATCACCCTTTGTAGTGAAAAACGTGAAATAAAGTCCCTATTTTGACGCTTAAATGGCTTACGCTGCCTAAACCATAACACATACACTCAAATTAATTGTACACAGAGAGTTGCAATTAAATCTGAAAAAACTTCTAACGAAAAACAGTATATGTTATATTGTTTGTGACGGTTAACTCACAATAACCCGAGGATTTTTGTCTTTCATTAATACCAAGAAGATCGGGGGAAGTAGAATTCGCGGGCCAAGCGTGCTCTGGCATAGAGGTCTGACGAGTTGAGGATAGGGGTTTTTGAAAAATCTTCAGGAGACTCCAAAGGGCGTACTGAACATAAGCTATAAGAGAGTTGTAATACTCAACCTCTTTACCCCTAAAAATTACCCTTTGTAGTGAAAAACATAAAATAAAGTCCATATTTTGACGCTTAAATTACTTACGCTGCCTAAACCATAACAAATACACCAAATTAATATACACAGAATTGAACATCTCAAAAAACTCTACAAAAAAGTATCCGACACCATACGTTTATCTTCTACACATAACTCACAATAACCATTTTTGTCTTTCATTGATGACAAGAAGATCGGGATAAGCAGATTCCCGGGCAAGTATAACAGCGCACGGCTGGTGGTAAAAAGACACAACATTTATTTAGGAGTAGCAGCGCATGCCGGGTATTAGCTAGTAATAAATGTATTTGAAATAACAAGAGACTGGTTCGAGAAGATTAAACATTTTAACATTGACAACGTAAATTCTTTAATTAAATGAAATAGCTAATAAATACAATATAATTATTTCCGATGATAAAACAAAAGTAATGACATTTTTGGATCTTGCTCAATTAGAAGGAAAATAGTATTAAACAATAAAATCATAGAACTAGTGAAATCGTTCAAATATTTAGGTTGCAATGTTACCTACAGTAAGAATCGAGAAATAGATGATAGCCTAAGATAGATGATTTTAACTATTTTTGTGGAACAACACGCCGGACTTTAGGTAGTAAAGTTTGAAAAGAAACATTACTAAAGTTTTACAAAGTGACGACTTTATCAGCTTTACTATATGGATGTGAGAACTGGGTTTTGAGAAAGAAAGATGAGGAAAAAATTGAAGTTGTTGAAAGGAGGTTTCTAAGGTTTGTAGCTGGCTATACATTATTCGATAAAAAGAGAAGTGAGGACGTTACACCTGAACTAAAAATGCTCAACATTACAGACATTATAAGAAGACATCAAGTCAATTGGAGGGAACATATACAGCATATGCCAGAAACATCAGTTACCAGAACAATACATATCTACGATCTTCGCGGAAGAAGAAGAACAGGAAGACCCTGCGGACCAGTTTTGATTGGAGTTGGAATGTATCTTATGGCCCATACCGTAATATAGATGATGAAATGAATAACTGCAAGCAATAACTCAAACACTGTATAATAAAGAACCAATTTTCCACATTTGAAAAATAGCTTTTGTAAACCAACAGGGTAAAACGCAGGTTGCAAGAACTTATTCAAATACAAAAATAAAAAAGCCCGAAAATCTTCAGTCTCGGGACCCACGCTTAAAGATCCTTCCGGAGGACTTGTCCCTTGTCCTTTTTAATAAAATAAATTTGAATTGTGAAAAAGTGTTTAAGAGAAGTACGAAAGGCGTAAACAGGTAATGTTAAATGAATCAAAAGTATGTTACATTTTTTTCTGGAATTCGTTTAATATAGTACTCTACGGCACAACGGGCCTAAAAGGTCCTAGGTCTACACATTAGCTGCAAGTCTCACATCCACATATGTCAAACAAAGATATGAATGGTTATGCTGCCAATAGAAAACTGAGATGTCCCATAGTTTAAAATTCAAAGCTCTTTTTAGCATCTATCTTCTTCCATTATCATATGACCTTACCATAATATCTGCCTAGTTTCTTTTCTCTCAGCACTGTAAAATATCCTTCCAATTCATCTACCAATTACTGTATTCAGCACATTTTGAAATTTAGAGATCCCACATGCTCTACTTAGGAAGTTCATAAGTACCTACTGTCTCAATTATCCTTTTATCTTTCCACGATAGTTGCCAACACTCAGACTCGTACGACAATATTGGTTACACCACAGCACTCTATATATCATCATCTTTGTATCAATGTTTATTCTATTTGACCATTATTTAACAGGACGGAGAAATAAATAATTCCGAAGACGTTTCTGCAATAAATTACTGAAGATATAAAATTAAAATTATAATGTCTTCTTCTTCTTCCTTTCCAGGATTAGATCAATGCGACCTGTTCCGGTCTCAAGTCCATCGTTTCCTTGGCCATCCCAAAGATCTTTTTCCATGTGGTTTGTAGGTGTTGATCTTTTTGGGTAATCTTGTATTGTCCATTCTGTCTAAATGTTCTTTCCATTGATATTTGTGCTCTTCTAGTTTATCGAATATTGAAAATATCTCCGGTTCATTTATTATTGATTCATTGTATAATCTATCCATACGTGTACATCCTTTTACGGATCTTAAAAATTTCATTTCAGTGTTGAATGTGTGAGATATCCATATAAAAGAACAGGAACAGCCATAATTTTATAAAACACGCGCTGAGTTTCTCTTCGAGTCTTTCGGAGGCTTCTTCTTATGGTGGCCACACATCATTTGATACCGGTTTAATTTATTATGTATATCCCAATCGTAGCTATATGTTATAAAATTATAATGTAAAATTATAAAATTGTTACCTAATAGTCCACCCCCTCAGCTTTGTGAACGTTGATTATCTGTAGGCCTTTCGGGACTAGTCTCATCATCAGCAAAAGGAGCAGCAGATAAAGGCATATCTCCTGCTTCTTCTGCTAATGATGAGACTAATCCCGAAAGGTCTACAGAGAATAAATAGCTCACAAAGTTAAGGAGACGGACCTATTAGGTAAAACATTTATATTATATTTTAAATGATATGACTAATACCTCAATACCTTATCATTAATTTTATTAATATTGACTTCTGAAGATAGAAGTTATATTTTGAACTATATATATATATATATATATATATATGTGTGTGTGTGTATATATATATATATGAATTTTAGAATATATTCAATGTAACTTGGTTAAAACATTAAAAAGCTTTATAGTATGATTTAATACAGCTTTGCATTGCATGTTAAATGTTGTGAAACAGGGTTCAGTTAGAGGGAAAAAATGTACTTTCTCTTTATGGAGTTTGAACTCGGTTCCCCGAACATGAAGGTGTGTATATTTGTACTTTAACTAAAGCATGATCCGGAGCTGGAAGCCACGCCCGAGGAAATCCACGAAGCTCGAAATATATTGACAAGTGAATGCGAGGCGTACCGTGAAGTTGTTGATATACAGCGCTATGAACCTGCAGACAACATTAGAGACAGGTGAGTCAATTTAGCCATTAACAACCACTAAATTCACATTAGGATGTAACTTAACGATGTAAAGGTGTAGAAGGTATTCTAAATTTCCATTAAAACTCCTAAGACCTATACAGAGAACCGATATAACAATTTTCAATATCAATTCATTAATCACTGGGAACTGGTACAAAATCTAACAAATAGGCTGTATTAAGATCCTGGCTTAGGCATACTTCTTATTTTGACAGCATTATAGGTAATTAGGAATATGAATTTAGAGGTAATAAATACATTTAAAAAAACTAAAAAACACACTTTATTAGAAAACCGAACTAAAACATGAAAAATAATTTTAATTTCCAACATGCTTGGGATAAAATTAAAGTGATAAAAAAATAATCTCCAACACATCTAGAATAAAATTAGAGTTATCTAAAAAAATAATTCTACCATCATAACCGCGGGGTGCTTTTTATGGTTTTTACGTTTTCTTCTTAGAGACTTTACTTTTACCAATATCTGTTTATTATCAAATATATTAATTGATATAGAGCATAACATGCATGTGAGGTTAAGGCTCCCACTTTTTTCTAGGCAACCGGCACTTGATGTCAGCCGGGTTGTCAGCCCTGCGAAAAGGCCGCCTTTACCCCCGAAATAAGCATGCAGTACTCATTTCAGTTATAGGCTGAGTCGGCCCCAGGGTCATGGTGTCACCAGAGGATTTGGGTCCGTTTAAAAATCCTGACCTCACCGGGACTCGATCGCTCAGCTTCCGATTTGTAGCGTATTGCCTTAACCATTGTAAAAAAAGAGCAAAACAAAGACAAAGTCCGTCACGAAGGAATTATGAATTTCTCAGTAAATCGAATCTATAGTTCGATTTTACTGGTTTATAGAATACTAGCGTACCCGGCAGACGTTGTCCTGCCCGAACGTTCAATTCTCATGTCATGGGCGGACGATAAAAAAAAGTTACTTTTTTACCATAAAATTCAGAAATTAGGACATAATTAGATATTATTAAATAAGTTCGCAAGAAAACCTCTTACAGCCTTCTGTTTGTGAATGATGACGTCACATAGTCATGAACATTAGAATTGTACCCTCCTTTGCAGATAAGTTAAGAACCGTCATATAACAATTATATTAGAGTAAAAAAAAAGATGAATTGATTAGAGTGAATCAAAACAGCTTTTTTTTTTCTTTTTTTCCAGCTAGATTTCATTTCTGACCCATACTGGCCGACATTCCATAAGAAAAACTTCTACCCCCATAGAGACTCGAACCAGCGTAAGTCCCGTAGTTCTGCGCCAAGACTTTTTGCCTTAACCACTCGGCTGCGGCGCGAGACTCTTGGTATCAATCAAAGACAAAAATGGTTATTGTGAGTTATCCGTAAGAGATAAGGGACTCTTGGTATCAATGAAAGACAAAAATGGTTTTTGTGAGTTATCCGTAAGAGATAAGCATATGCTGTCGCGGACTTTTTTGTAGAGCTTTTTGAGATATTCAATTCTGTGTACATTAATTTTGTGTATTTCTTATGGTTTAGACAGCGTAAGCCATTTAGGCGTCCAAAGAACTACTTTTTTCTCGTTTTCCACTACAAAGGGCGATTTTTAAGGGTGTAGGAGCTGAGTATCATAACTCTCTTATAGCCTATGTTCATCCCGGGAATCTCCTGAAAATTTTGCAAAAAACCCCATTACAATGGGATCAACGGTATGGCCGCGCATAAAGTACAAACAAACAAATATACAAACAAACAAACATTAATTGATATATATAAATATTATATATATTATACTATATATATTATATATATAAGATAATAGATATTTTTTGACATTTGGCAATGGAGGGTAGGCAAATATGATATGAAAAGAAAAAAAGATGCTTGAGTCCGGGATTTTGAACTCGAAGTTCAAATCCCGACTCAAGCATTCTTTTTTCTTTTCATATATATATATATATATATATATATATATATATATATATATATATAATACATACGTATAAACCATATGTATATATATATATATATATATATATTAAATTCTGCCCGAAGGCAGGTTCTTCACTGCAATCATAGCATTTTCATGCTATGCTTGCAACTTTACTAGGGAATTGTAGGTGTGGTAGCTTCCCGTTGCTTTCCACACCGGTGAAGGATGATGATGGTGATGATGTTAATGATAAGGATGATGATGATGGCAACATGATTTCGGGGACCGTTTGGGCCTTAAAGTTTTCTTGACATTTGTCTTACAGGTGAGGAAAAACCCCGATGAAAACCTCTAGAAGAACTGCCCCGACCAGCGATCGAACCCGGGCCCGCTGGGTGACAAAGCGGCATGCTACCTCGAGACCACAGCGGTGAACATATATATATTGTTAATTAAATAATATGTATAGAGTGACGTTTCGAGAAAATGGCTGCCACTAGAAGTGTTTTTAAATTTGAGGTTTAAGGTAAACTCCCACTTATAATAGCCGAATTTCACTGATTAATGCATATATCGAGTTTCATTACAAAAATCGAAATTTGTGCCTACTAGGCCGATTCTTAATTTTTTCATGTGATTGATCCTCGCTACTAACGGTCCATTTTGCTTACTTTCATCAACTGATTGATATGTGCCGAATTTGGTTCCGAAAAAGCAAAAATTGTGATTGCTGGAGTGTATAGAGTAGGATTAATGAAAACTTGTAAACATTTTTCAAAAAATATTTTTATAAGAACAACTTAGTTAGCTTCATTCCTTCCGAATTACCTAAAAATGAAATATACGTTAAAAAAAAGTCGAATGCAAAATAGCCATCTGAAAATTATTTTGTGGCGCACTGGACTGGTCAATTTCTCCTTGGATACCATTATAAGCAGTACAACTCATTAGACTTTGCGTGCTAAAATATTCTATCAGCACTAGGACCAAAAATTATATGTCGCTTGTTGTTATTTTTTTCTTCTCTCCAAAGAATAGTCTGCCGTGCTGGCTCAAATGATAGCATGATTGTTTTCTGACTAGTGCGCCCATGAGAGATTCCTGGCGGGATTGAACAATTTAATTGTTAAATTTATTAAAATAAATTAATTTAATTGTAAAATTCTAACTTTCGGGATCAGGAGGAGTGCAGTGGTGGTATACAATTTCTAATCGCTAGATTGGCTCCAGATTCCTGCATTAAATTGCAAATCCCTCCGCAGTACATATATCGAGAAGGCATATGATACTGTTGATAGCAATTCATGTATCAGACGGGACGTTAAGCCTTGCGACCCCCTTGTTCGTTTTCGACAGAAGTAGGTTACACAAACACATAAATATACCCTCATCGTACACTCCTCTCTGTACACAATACAGGAATACATAATCTATGTACAATGGTCTGCCAAAGCTATGCGTAAAATTGAAAATATTCCACATTAATGCCATCTATCCGCCCAGCACGTAAAGTGCAGAGGTGCCATTAGAAGCACACACACATCTACTGTAGATCATATGGTAATGTTTTATTTCATTTGTTTAGAATATATATTTGATTATATTGTCGTGACCTGGCCCTCGGGTAGATCAGACAATTTGAAGGTAGGATTCGTTGTGAGTCCAAGAACTCCAGTGAATGCAGAACTTGATTTAACATATTTATTAAAGACGATGATTAAAAAGTTACAATATTGTGTCTCTAACTGTCATAGAGACGAGGTCGGAATCATGAAGAATAAGCCCTGATGCCAAGGGCATCAGCCGTTATAAACCCTCTGATAAGCGGGCGTGGCATGGACGCTGAGTTGGAATGTATCACCCTCATTTCCAAATAAGGACATATCTCTTCTAAAGTTACGTATGAAGACTGGAATTTACCAGCCATGTTATCTTACTGTATTCAACTAGGGGATGGAGAGTAATCTTTTCTTGACTCGACGCCCCTGTATTAGACTGGGGGATGGTGAGTAATATTATCCAAACTCAACGCCCCTGCCTGTTTCAACTTGAATATCCACATGTAATTATTATTATATATTAGAGTGTCCAGTACGCAATTTCCCTTCATAATATAATATAATATAAATACATTCTGATTGTTAATTCAATACTTTAATATATGTATATATATATATATATATATATATATATATATGGATTTTATGCTATTGGCTAACAGTGCAATAGTTAATTAGTATATGCGGTAATAATGCTACAGCCAGCACAATATTATGAACTGGAGAATATAATGGAATGGGTTCTAGTAATGAAATTCTATCCCAGAATTTGCCTAGACGATTGAGAGAAACCTATATATATCCATCCATAGTAACTATGTCCGAAGGCAGGTCCTTCACTGCAATCATAGCATTTTCATGTTATGTTTGCAACTTTACTAGGAAATTGTAGCCGTGGTAGCTTCCCGTTGCTTTCCACGCCGGTGAAGGATGATGATGATAATGATGAGGATGATGATGATGGTCATATGATTTCGGGGACCGTTCGGGCCTTAAAGTTTTCCTGACATTTGTCTTACAGGTGAGGAAAACCCCGATAAAAACCTCACCCAGAAAAACTGCCCCGACCCGGGATCAAACCCGGGCCCGCCGCGTGACAAGACAGAGCGGTGGATTGATGTATATATATATATATATATATATATATTATATATATATATATATATATATATAAGGAAAGTCTGTGTCGGTATTTGAAAGCGGGACCATTAGAATACGAATCGCAGACGCTAAACCCCGAGCCAACTCACTTGCTTACGTTAAATGTTTATTCAAGCCTGTACCTCTTAATAGTTTAAACATCTCTGAGAAATGCACTTACACCTTTGTTTTGTTTATTTAAATACCACATATAATACCAAGGTTTTCTTAAAACAACTGCTTTATTTCAATGTATTACACTGATGTAATTTTCGATACACCGGCATAATACAAATAGTCAATATGTAAATAGTTTTAGACATTATATAGAAATGAATTACAATGATCAAAGGAATTCTCCACATCTTTACTAACAATCGCCATCAACTTTTCAATCGAATACTAGATTGCAAAACTTATAACCAGATCGTCAAAATAACCAAGATGTACCGAATGTTCTCTTAATGAAGTCTCAAGCTTTGTCATACAAACCTCTAGATTTATTTGACAACTATTTATATTTGGCTTGTTTGACTTTAATAATAATATTGCCGAAAGAATTTCAGTTTCAAGAAATCCCGACATAAATCAAACATAACAGTAGGCCCTACTTTATAATCAATGGTAAACAGAAACATTTCTGCCTGAACTGGGAATCGAACCCTAAATCTCGAACTTTGCGTGCTGATGATGAAGGTTTGGAACTGCCCGAGTTGAATAGAAACCCTCTCCACATTACTGGCCTCCTCGTTGCCAAGATGTAAAATAAAATGAAAATAAACAAATAAATATATGCTATTCTGAAATTATTAAAAGGATTTAAGGATGAATCTGCATACAAAACTAAATGGTGTTTCATGGGATCAAAAAATGTAATACCTAAAATAAAATTTTAGTATAATGAATACAATGACATATGGTGCAGAAATAAGGGAATTAAAATAAAAAGAATAGGTAAATTATTAAATTCTGCAGAAATAGACTTTTGGATAATTTCAGCTGGAATTTCTTACTCCTGGCGCGACAGGCCTACAAGGCCCTTAGCCTACCAGCCGGCTGCTGGCCTCACATCCACATGTGTCAATCACAGAGGTAGAAGATAATCAGCCAGTGTAGGGGTGACATGTGGGCAGCATGTCGAGTCCCCCAGCCGTTATAGCTGGTTTTCTCAACGTGGAGCCGCTACTTATTGTAGCTACCCAATTGCATCACGATGCTGGGTGGGCACCGGTCCCATACTGGCCGAAATACCACGAGAAAATTTCTTCCCTCATGGAGACTCGAACCAGCGCAAGTCCCGTAGCTCTGCGCCAAGGCTTCCTGCCTTAACCACTCGGCTACGACGCGGGACGCTGGAATTTCTAGAAGAGCTAAAATAAGAAACAGTGCAATAATTATTAATATGTGAATGTTAAAATATCGATTGCTGGTTAAAAAAAACAATTAAAATGCTATGGTCATGTAAAAAGAATGAAGAAAATGACTAGATGTGTGCCGCCTGGTATACAGAATTACATTCTGTTACCATTTCAGCACTGGCCTATAGAGAATTTACTGATATGTTTAGTTACACTTATAGTAGCGTCCAGATCATAACTGTCAGTGCTATCTATAGTTCTTTGCCCGGGCCCATCAGAAGCAGAGATTGATTCATCTTTCCTACTTAGATTCATTAACATATATTAATTAACAATAATTCCTGAAACACACTGTAGTAATTTATGATTCGTTATTAAACTCAGTATATTATTTTCAACCATGAAAACTAGATGTAACCTTGAGAAAGCTCGTTGACATGAAACGTACAAGACAGCAGTAGCATGACTAGCAAATACAATAATTAGACATTCTTATTTACTTAAAATAAGATTTAATATATATATATATATCAATTGTATATCTGAAGTTGAAATATATAAAAATATTAAACATAAGTTATACTTGATCATTCTAAAGTTTAAAGAAAACCATAATAATAACAAAAGTAATAATCTTTACACACTCAAACACCCATGCATGCCTTTTTAGTCCCGCCTAGGGTACTCTACCCTGGCTTGCCGGACCAAACTCAAAACAACGCAGCTCTCCTTGAGCTCACGTCCTTCAGACGATAACCAAACTAATGTTGAATGAATTGAAAGATTGAATGAATGATACAGCTTACCACTTGCTTGGCCTATTTGAGAGTTCCGAGGTATAGGGGAAGTTGCGCACTACAAACAGAACAAGAGGGAGGGGAAGGAAGGAGAGTGGGAGTAAACGCAAATAGAAAGGAAATTGACATAGTTCATTGATCTCACTGTAGAGGGAGGATAACAGTACAGATGTTTCGTACCGAAATAACACATTCGGTACAGATGGGTGCCACTCGGTAGAAGAAGAAAAGGACCTGCAAAAATAACGTGGATTGATGGTGTTTTAACCCTTAATTTGCAATGTGTCCTATGAGATAAAAGAAAAAATTTCTTTACCTCGTTTCCGGAACAGGGATGAAATGCGATGAAGACCCTTTCATTGTAGGTCTGCGAATTACAAGGATGCCGGCCGACCACGCCTGATGCACCATCACAAGGCAAGATGCATTGAAATGAAAATAAATTAATAAGATGAGTGTGGAGAAAAGATGGAATGAAATGGCAGGGGAAAACCCTGAGAAAAGCCTGTCGAGATTCAGTTTCGTCCACCACGAATACACATGAAGTAACCGAGACTCGATCTTGGAGACCCATGGGCGATACGCGAACGGCTAACCGCTTGCGTCACGGCACCGCCCCTATCAGATACATTATTCTAATATATATTAAATATAGTCCACCGCTGTGGTCTCGAGGTAGCGTGCTGCCTTGTCACGCAGCGGGCCCTTGTTCGATTCCCGGTCGGGACAGACTCCTGGATGAGGTTTTATCGGGGTTTTTCCTTACCTGTGAGATAAATTTCAGGAAGCTTAGGGCCCAACGGTCCCCGAAAATCATCCGGCCATCATCATAATCCTTATCATCATCATCTTTCAACGGCGTGGAAAGCAACGGGAAGCTACCACACCTATAATTCCCTAGTAAAAATGCTATTATTGCAGTGAAAGGCCTGCCCTCGGGCAGAATTACTATGGATGGATATTAAATATTAAATGAAAATGTAGACAAAGGAATAAGTGGACATTTTTTTATTTGGGTTGATTTACACAATATACAGTAATAACTAATAACGTAAGTTACACATGATAATGTTTTCTCTGATGACCCACACATTTATATAACTGACATGAGAAATTAATGTTTTTCCAATATAGGGGTTAAGCGACATGAGAGAAAAGGATTGGACGATGAAGATTGGAATGACAGAGAGAGATGCGGAGAAAATGATAGTAGATTGATTGAGTACAGGAAGATGTAAAACCTGCTAAATTAATAAAACACAACAATGTTCCTGTTTAACGGGCTGGGGGTTTGTGACTAGTATTATTTTCTTTCGTGCATGGCAAATGCAGAGCAACGTTTTTTTTTTTTTTTTTCTCCAAGCGCGACAAGCCTAGAAGGCTTTTGGCTTACCAGCCGGCGTTATGTTAAATCTAATTACAAACGTGAATAGAGAACAAATGTTGAATAAATAATGGAAATGTATAGAAAGATAGGATACAAAAATGTGGCTGATGAAAACAATTACAATGTTTTAAAATGAATCTAAATAAAAAAATATAAATTACTGATACAATTAAACTCGTGTATTATTTACAAATAAAATAATCAGATCATCTCTAACAGACTTATTGAAATATAAACATAACGAAACTCTAGTCTTTAAATAAGGGCATAAGTTACAATAACAAACATACCCATGCATATCCAGCTTAATTCTATTCTACTGGTTGCATAATGATTAAGGCTAGGATTTATATGTAATTCTAGGAAACGGATTTTTATGCGCTAAAATAGAGATATTTTATTTTTTATGTAGTAAAAAATGGAAAATATGTTTAAAAGTGCTATATATTTTGTATAAATGTTAAAAAAATATGTATTATAAAAAATATTCACCAATCTTTTTGAGACAGTGGAGGTTAAAAAAAATCGCTTTTGCAGCGGACAATGAAACTTTTCTCCAAATTTTTCATCACAACTATATCAGTTATCTTGGAACAATGCACGGTTCCAGGAGAAAGACTGTTTAACAAGTCACAAACGTAGTCTTGCATGTTTTATCAAAGGAATATCACTGATACACAAATTTTCAATTTCACCAATGTCTACTTGCTCTTCAAAAATTTAGAAATGTTACGCTTAGTATGAAATTTCCCACTTTTTTGACAGCTAAGAGTATTTCAATTACAGGTAAAATATCTCATTAAATTCAGCTCATTATATTGCTGCAAACGAGAATGAATACTTGGTTTTTATTTTTGGCATCATATTACCGCTTTACTTAATGTATCGGTATTGTATAAACGGTCTGATATAATCAAGACAATTGACTTACTGACAAGAACATTAAAGCCAGTGAATTGCGTCAGTCTAATCAGAAATAAGGAATTTCTCTTCGAGCTAGCATGGAGCGAAGGACATTATGCGTCGCAATATGCTTGAGAATTAAATTCGTTCACACCGTTCTTTCAGTAATATGAAAAATGCACGTGTTTTTGAATTATTTTAAAAATTAGAACAAAAAAGGTATAACATGATTCTAGTTAAATTAATTAAAATATGTTTACATTTAAAAAATATTACAAAAATACGTATTTTTATGTGAAATAGAATTTCGTATACAGATTACATTGCTCTGGTTCGGAATTTTTGTCTTGGTTTCAGTTTTCTATCTACAAAAAATATTTACATAAATATCTACCCTAGTAATTAAATATATATGAGCATATATTAATACATATTTTATACATATTTCATCAATTAATTTTACATATTTTTATATTTTTTTATGAAAAACAACATATTCTGTATCTTAATTAAAATAATAATATTTCATTAGTGAGATAATTTTACACAGCCTGTATGATATTTGTTCACAATAGAAACTCAAGCACCTGAGTATACTGAAACAAATTTTTCAAGCTATCCACAAGATCCTGAGAAAGGGTCAGGGAAGAATTTCATTCAATTAACATCACAATTACAGATACAGGAAGGCCTACAGGAATATTTTAGCGTTTCCTCCAACTCGATCAGCTTTAAGTTTGCAATTATCGACAATTGAAAATTAGAAATATTCCAATTGCTTTCAGTCATCTGATAACTCTCTTAATTTAGAAATTCAGTTGATAAATTTATTTGTTGAAATTCTCTCATTAACGATTGGTATAAATCTGTTGAAGACTTGTGTATAGGCTCCCATATTGTACGAACTTATTTAAATCCCCACTCTGTTATGAATCAAATTGTAGAAATATACAACTCTTTTTCAATGTGTTGTCAAGCATTTTGTAGTTCCCCTTCCTCCATTTATTCATTCTTAGTCTAATCTTAATTTAATGTTCAATCAAACATTATATAAAAATTGCATGCGATATGACGGCGCAATTATTTTGTTCCGTGCCGTAGCCGAGTGTTCAAGGGACTTACGCTGGTTCTGGTTTTCATGGGGAAGAAATTTTCTCATGGAATTTCGGCCAGTATGGGACCGGTACCCACCCAGCATCGTGATGTATTTGGTAGGTATAATAATTAGAGGCTGAGGTTGAAAAAACCAACTACAACGGCTGGAGAACCCGACATGCTGACCACATATCACCCCTGCACTTGCTGGATGATCGTCTACCTCTGTAATTAACACTTGGCTGGTAGGCCAAGGGCCTTCTAGGCCTGTCGCGCTATGGACTTCTGTATTACATATTTTAAGAAATGTCCATGCATACCAATACTTTACCTAATATTATTATATTATTACATAAATATGTTTTTTTCCCAAATGCCCTAGGTTTGTCTTTCGACATTCCTGGTTTCTCTCCTGGCATGACGTACTTGTAACCCACTTCTGAGGTTGGGGCGCCTGGAAGGCGGGGTTACGTTGCCCCGATGATATGATGGGTGATGATGATGATAATGGTGCGCCAGGAGAGTCCCTAATCCTAAGCTTAACCTTAGATGAATATGAATGATGATTGCGATGGCCATATGATTTCGGGGACCGTTTGGGCCTTAAAGTTTTCCTGACATTTGTCTTACAGGTGAGGAAAAACCCCGTTAAGAACCTCACCCAGAAAAACTGTCCCGACCGGGGATCGAACCCGGGCCCGCTGCGTGACAAGGCAGCACGCTACCCCGATACCACAGCGGTGGACTTATATAAATATGTAGGCCTACATATTTTACATATTATTATTAGATAAAAATCCCCAACCCGAGTAAAACAATACACTCACCTGGAAGGTTATACAGGTTGATTCAAAAGGTTGTGCACAAATTTCAGGGGTTTGTAGAGGGGTCAAAATACAACAACTTTTGATTAGTAACTTATGATCTGGAAAGTAATCCTGGGTCAGTAGAAACCTGGGAAAGTTAGGAATCTCAATGCGGGTCTAAGCATATTTTTCAGAGAGGCACTTGGTTCGATACACTACTTTATGAATTTATGAAAAGCTACGTCTGGTGTCATACCGTTTAGTGCAGTACAGTACTTGTGTACTCTTCTGTTCGTACGCTCTGTAGGTTTTTTTTAATTTCAGTACGGGATCTGGAGTGTATTATAGAGGTCCACTACATCATTACTTTGAAGATCTGTGATTTTTGTGAAATGGAATACACATTGTCAGAACTTCCACACATGCATTTCATGTATGGTAAAGCAAATGGTAATGCACGCGAAGCTCGACGCCTGTATAGCTCACAATATCCGAACAGATGTCAACCATATCCTCGAACATTTCAAAACGTTCACCACCGACTCGGGAGATAGGTTCCTTGCGTTCATGGCATCATTAGGCCGGTCACATACGATTGGAACAGTCGCTATGGAAGAGGAAGTTCTTGCTCACATGCCTATATTCAATGTGGTGGTAGGCATTTTGAACACCTAGTGTTATAAAACCAAATAGGAAAATAAATTTACACTTGCTTACGTGTGTGCTCAAAATAATTTCTTGTCCATTCAGACATTCTAGAGCATGTACTGACCCAGGATTACTTTCCAGATCATAAGTTACTAATAAAAGTTGTATTTCGATCCCTTTATAAGCTCCTGAAATTTGTGCGCAACATTTTTAATCATCCTGTATTCGCCTGCATAGCAAGGGTGCATAGAACCAAACATAAACGTCGACTCTACTTGTTGCATTCTCCATTCCGGTTATCAGTTATTGAGCATAAAATAATGCTCAAGTGACGTCATGATAAAGAAGGGATATGGAAAGACATAACAGAGAAACACAGTTCACTGTATATTATAGTTAGGAATGCTTCCTTATTGGAAATTTGTATCAGATGATTCTTGTATGTTGTAGATTTGTGTTTCAGATTGCAGAAGAAAGTTAGCCCAGCTTCTTGGAACGAGATAGCGGGTGCTCGAAGTCAACTAATGAACGAATGCAGAGTATTTACACCGCCATTTACAAAAGTGCGTGATGTTTGGGAGCTTCTCATCGTCGGTCTTAGGGAAGAAGATGAACGTCTGTTTGCCTGCAAACTGCGCATTACCAGCATTACATTACATAATTCTGCACATTAATGCAAACTTTATATTATATCATATATTTTTTTCTTTGATAAAACTTTTACAGGTAATTTATAAAAACTTGTACTGTGATTTAACACAGGATTTTTTATTTATTTTTCTTCATCATCATCATATTCCATACACAAAATTAGACCATTATTAACCTGTTTCGGTTCCGCCTAAAATATTTCAGAAGATGTTTTGTGGACATCTAGGTCGCAAACGTCCCTGAAGGTATTGTGGAGCATTTCTTCTAACTAACTCACTCACTCACTGGCACTATCGAACCCGTAGGTTCATGGCCACGCGGACATAAACTCTCCATATATCCCTATCCTGAGCTAATGTTTTCCAATCATTCCCTGTATAATCTACTTCCCTCAAATCACACTTAATGTTATTCTCCCACCTCATTCTTTGTCTACCAACTGGCCGTTTTCATACAAGAAGCTTTCATATGCACGTCTTTCATTCCCCATCCTTGCCCATCGCAGTCTACGAGACTTAACTGTTCTTATTATATCTAGCTCCCTATAAAGTCCATGTAGTTCACTGTTATGTAGTCTTCTCCATTGACATGTCTGTTCGTCTCTCCTTGGTCCTAAAATTTTCCTACGAACTTATTCTCAAATACTCGTAATCTCCTTCCCTCCCTTAAAGTAAGAGTCCATGTTTCGCATCCGTATAATGGATCATTTCTTCAAGTGTCCTAACTGCTGTCATATATATGTTCAAACAATTTATCTCTTTATGCGAAGTCTTTATAGTTTTTTCTCAATACGTGAAGCCGCTATTTATTGTAACTACGAAAATTCCTCACGATGTTGGGACTCAACCAGTGAAAGCCCGTAGATCTGCATCAATGTATGTTTTAAATCACTCGGCTACGGCACGGAATGTAAAAGAATCTCAAGCTTGAAGTAAGAGGTCTCTAAGCAAAATACATCGGCCATTTCACACTCATATTTGAATTGCGACATTAATGAACCTAGTTGTTAAAGAGTGTCGACAATACACTAAATTTAAAACTAATCAACTTATCGTGTCATATTTAATTCTCGCGCCATAGCCGAATGGTTAAGGCAATACACTTTGATGCGGAGTTACTGGCACTGGCACTGGTTCGGGTGTCTATGGGGAAGAAATTTTCTTATGGAATTTCGTCCATGGGACCTGTGCCCATAGTTAATGTTCTCGTGAGGAATTAGGGTAATTACAATAAGTAGCGGCTTCAGTTTGAAAGAAAGGCTATAACAGCTAAGGGACCTGATATGCTGGTCACATGTCACTCCAACAATGATTGGATGATCATCTATCTCTGTGATTGTACATGTGGATGTAAAGCCAGCAGTTGGTTTATAGGCCAAGGGCCGTGTAGGCCTATCGCGCCATAGAGTTTATTTTTATATTTTATTAATTTTGGATCATATTTATTTAAATATAGTGTATGGGATAAATGCTTGCATATTTAAATAACTTGATATAAGAGGGAAAACAAGCTATTCCCAAAATTAAACAGTTTATTGCGTACTCTGATCATGTCCTATTAACATCAAAATACAATCTGTTGTAATTCCTACATTTTTAAAATTGAAGAAAGAATCTTTGCACAGTTTAATAATAATAATAATAATAATAATAATAATAATAATAATAATAATAATAATAATAATAAAGTTATACCACAACAGGTGTTATGAGATGAGATGGCAGGAGAGTAAGACAAATTGACACATGATGTCATCCTAGTTGTCAATCCTGCGTGACCCCCAACTTTACCGTCGGAATATACGTCTGGTATCAGTTTTCTTTAAAGGCTGAGTCAACACCACAAACCATCAGAAAGATTAGGGTAGTGTAAAAATTCTGACCTTGCTACTCCGTTGCCTAGCGGTCAAAGGAACCAATACTTTGGCGCAGAATTACGGATCGGATCCCTATGAGGGAAGACATTTTTACAGATTTTCAGCCAGTATGGGATTATTGACACCCAGAATCCTGAGATATTTGGTTAGCTATATTAGGTATCATGGCATGATAGCATACAGAAACTTCTAAACAATCTGAAAGTGACATGGGAAATGGCCAAGAGGATGCCCTTAAAATTAGAAAGGAATGAGAGGTTCTTTGTAAAACTCACCTACAAGTACTAGGGTATAAAAGGACTGGGGAACCCGATATAGTAAACACATGCCCCCCCTATAATGGCTGGATGATCGTCTACCTCAGTAAATCCCACATGTGGTAATGAACCAGCTGCTGGCTGGTAGGCCAAGGTCATACTAGGCCCGTCAAACCTTATTATTTATTTATTTTGTAATCTTAATCCTACCGGGAATCAAACCTTCCCGCTTGTAATCGTATTTCCTTAACCGATTATACTATGGCGTGTCCTCTGAAAAGCAAATGAAAGGGTAAAATAATAAATTATTCCGGGGGGAGGGGGGAAATTGGGTTGAGTGCTATCGGTAATAAATTGTAGAAGGTTGTTGTTGAGAACAACACATTCAAGAATTGAATTTGTAACGCTTTTGGAAGAAAAACTAGAAGATGAAATAAAAGTAGACGAGGAAGAAAAAATAAGAAGGAAGAAGAGAAAGATGAAGGAGAAGAAAAATAAGAGGAAGAACGAGAAGAAGAGGAAAAAGACGAAAAAAGAGGAAGCGGAGAAAGAAAAGACGAGGGAGAAGAAAAATAAGAGGAAGATGAAGAAAAAAATAAAAAGGAGAAATTAAGACGAGGAAGAGGAAGAACAAAATTAAGTGGAAGAAGAAATGATAATTAAGGAGAAAATAGAAAAATAAGATAATCAATTGAGTTGGTGTTTACTTGATGAAAATCCATATTTATTAATTAAATAAAAATAAAACGTAGTTTTATTCTTATTTAATTAATAGAAAAATAAGAGTAAGAAAAAGCATAACAATAAGAGGAGGAACAGAAAAATTAAAAAGGAGGTAGAAAAAATAGGCGGAAGATGAAAAAAAACACATAAAGAGGAAGAGGATGAAGTAAAATAAGATGTGGGAGACGAAAATAATGGGAGAAAGAAGACGAACAATAAGAGGAGGAAGAAAAAAAATTATAGAACGAGAAAAAAGACAAATAAAGGAGGAAGAAGAAGAAAAAAGACATTAAAAATTAGGAGAAAAAAAGAAAAAGAAGAGAAAGAGGACGAAGAAGAAAAAGGAGAAGACTGTGAAGAAGAAAAGAAGAAAGAAAAGGAATTAGATGAACAGAAAAAGAGGAAGTAGAAAAAACGGCAGAGAGTATGTGTAAGAAGATGAAGAGGGAAAACAAGAAAAAAATAGAGAAGAAGAAGTGGTTGTACTGTATATTCCTAACATTTTAACTGATATAAATCCACAAGCCAATAATAAACTAGTAAAAGTATGTGAATAATACGTTTTACGTTGCGCTATGGAATGAATGAGAGAAACAAAGTAAGATTAGATTTTCGTGAGGTTCCGGAGTGAACACCCTCCATTGAGAGCCCGTCCGGTGACCGTGATATAAATAACCGTGAAGACCATGGAACCTGCTCTCTCTCCTCCCCCACACATGTGGCAACGCCGCACATGTACGATGTGGGTTATCACTGCCGGCAAGAATCTGTAGCAGAGTACACACAACCCCAAAATGTGCACAAATCTCTAAGCTCTTCCTCACACCCTCTCCCTTTACACTTTAGTAATAATAATTTATTTATATACAGACTTTCATTATTTACACATCTTTCTGTGCCTAAAATTTTATTTTCCTTCTCCAATCCTCCCTATCCATCCACTCCAGCCCTCTTGTTCTCATTCCAGTTCTTATATCTTGCATCCATGAGTTTCGAGGTCTTCCATTCTTTTTTTCTTCCAGGTGGACACAAATTTCAATGTTTTTCTGGGTAATCTTTCTTCTTGCATTCGTAGTACATACCCATATCTATTTAAAAACTTATTTAATAATAATAATAATAATAATAATAATAATAATAATAATAATACTTACCTACTTACTCACTGGCACTATCGAACCCGAAGGTTCACGGCCGCGCGGACATAAGCTCTCCATACATCACTATCCTGAGCCAATGCTTTCCAATCACTCCCTGTATAATCTACTTCCCTCAAATCATAGGTAATGTTATTCTCCCACCTCATTCTTGGTCTACCAACTGGGCGTTTTCCCTCTGGCTTTCCTACAAGAAGCTTCCATGCAAATCTTTCATTCCCCATACGTGCAACATGTCCTGCCCATCGCAGTCTACGAGACTTAACTGTTCTTATTATATCTGGCTTCCTATAAAGACCATGTATTTCATTGTTATGTAGTCTTCTCCATTCACCTGTCTGTTCATCTCTCTTTGGTCCAAAAATTTTCCTAAGTACTTTATTCTCAAATACTTGTAATCTACTTTCCTCCCTTAAAGTAAGAGTCCATAATAATATTATTATTATTATTAATAATAATAATAATAATAATAATAATAATAATAATAATAATAATAATAATAATAATAATAATACTAATAGTCCATTAAACAATGTAAATGGACAGTTAGTGAGTGACAAATGAGGGAAATTGTAAAGAAGTGATTGAATTCAAATAATTAGGAACAATAATTACAAACAGGATTGAGGTGCAGAAGGAAATTAAACTTAGGCTTAACTCTGGAAACGAATGCTGTTATTCATATTGTCATAAGTAATGCCACGAGTGATTTCCAAATTATCGATAAATTCACGACTCACGAAGTGAGGAGTGAATTTATCTAGAGAATTTGGAAATCAAGAGTGGCATTTGTTAGGACTATTTAACGAATAAAATTAAGCTGTTTACTCACAAATCATTATTTAACTATAGTTATTTTAAAATATTTATATATTTAATGTAAACGGCGATGTTTGAAAACAAATGAGAAACGATAGGTACGCTTCTACTGCTTCTTTTGTTTATCACTGCAACCAGATCATACTATTTATTGCCAAAGGAACGCAATATTGTAAGGAGGAGCTTTCTTTAATATGGTAATCATAACACTGATAAATATTTGGTGAAACACGACTCTGATTGGTTGTAATACAGAAATCATTGAAACGTGATTGGTCATTGACTCCCATTTGGGGCATGAGTTAAATAGTCATTCTAACTTCACTCAAAACAACGTTCAAAAATATTAAAAAAAAAAAGGTTATTCTTTCTTCTAACTTCACTCAAAACAACGTTCAAAAATATTTAAAAAACGGTTATTCTTTCAGTTATATGTATGAGAAACGAAGTCTGTTATTTAGGGAGAAGTAAATACTGCGTTTATTTGAGATTAAAGTTCTTACGAGAATGCTTATACGAAGGAGAGACGAACAGGAAGGCGAATGAAGAAGACTACACAACAATGGGCTACATGCTTTTTTATGGGAAACTAGTTGTGATACGACCAGCCTCATGAGTTAGTGGTCAGCGTTTAATGACTACCGTTCATGAGGTCCCGGGTTCGATTCCCGATTAGACCACAGGATTTTTTTCTTAAAGGGAATTATTCCTGTGGTTGCCCTGGTCTGGAATTTAGGTTAAAATTAGGATATGAACTCTCCTGGCCTTCATTACTATATATCAACCATCATATCATCGGGGTCCACCGCTGTGGTCTCGAGGTAGCGTGCTGCCTTGTCACGCAGCGGGCCCGGGTTCGATCCCCGGTCGGGGCAGTTTTTCTGGGTGAGGTTTTTATCGGGGTTTTTCCTCACTGTAAGACAAATGTCAGGAAAACTTTATGGCCCAAACGGTCCCCGAAATCATATGGCTATCATCGTTATCATTATCATTCTTCAACGGTGTGGAAAGCAACGGGAACGCTACCACACCTACAATTCCCTAGTAAAGCTGCAAGCATAGCATGAAAATACTATGATTGCAGCGAAGGACCTGCCTTCGGGCAGAATTACTATGGATGGATATATATATTTTTTTTTTCAAATGCCCCAGGTTTGTCTTTCGACATTCCTGGTTTCTATCCTGGCATGCCGTAATTGTAACCCACTTCTGAGGTTGCGGCGCCTGGAAGGCGGGGTTACGTTGCCCCGATGATATGATGGGTGATGATGATGATAGTGGTGCGCCAGGAGAGTCCCTAATCCTAAACTTAACCTAAGATGAATATGAATGATGATGATTGCGATGGCCATATGATTTCGGGGACCGTTTGGACCTTAAAGTTTTCCTGACATTTGTCTTACAGCTGAGGAAAAACCCCGATAAAAACCTCACCCAGAAAAACTGTCCCGACCGGGGATCGAACCCCGGGCCCGCTGCGTGACAAGGCAGCACGCTACCCCGAGACCACAGCGGTGGACAAACAAAAATATATTAGCAGTATAAGAAATGCTGCTATAAGATACAGTATCGGGAGGATATGAGAATACTCCATCGAAAGAGAAATGATGGGTTACAGCAAGAACTCAATGTGCAATCACTGATAAAAAAAAAGTATCCACATATAGAGGCTAGAGGAAGACAACCTTGATCAAAAATCGCCCGATCTTCAGGTTAGAGGTTGATATATGGGCCAATTCCTCACTCATCGTATAAATTACCGACTCTTAAGCCTCGGAAACAATGAATTTATGGTAAGCTACAATTAATGTCTTAAATAAATTATCATATGTAATGCCACGAGTGATTTCCAAATTATCGATCAATCCACGACTCACGAAGTGAGGAGTGAATTTATATAGAGAATTTGGAAATCAAGAGTGGCATTAGGACTATTTAACGAAAAAAATTAAGCTGTTTACTCACAAATCATTATTTAACTATAGTTATTTTAAAATATTTATATATTTAATGTAAACGGCGATGTTTGAAAACAATTGAGAGACGATTGGTACGCTTCATTTGCTTCTTTTGTTCATCACAGCAACCAGATCATATTATTTATTGCCAAAGGAATGCAATATTGTAAGAATGCACTCTAGTGGAGAAAAAATGAAACACATAAAACTGTATATTAATTCATTTCTGATGTCCTATGATATAATATGGCAATTACATTTTTCTGGAATGCTATTACCTGGGAAAAAATACATTTAAGAACGTGCAAACAGTGTTTTTTTTGTGGTATAATCAATTGCTACAAATGTTTTTATATTATCAATCGCATGCGCTTTCTGTTGACATTCATGCACTATATATACCATCTGGTAGCCGTATTTCTTGGGGTTGGTCACTGCAGAATAATGATATGACCAATTCAGAATGTTAAAAAGGAGGTTCTTTCTTTATTATGATAAACTTTAGTTGGTAAATTCTAGGCGAAACACGACTGTGATTGGCTGTAAATAAAAAAGTCATTGAAATGTGACTGGTCATTGACTCCCATTTGGGGCATGAGTTAAATAGTCATAAGTAATGCCACGAGTGATTTCCAAATTATTATCTAGAGAGTTTGGAAATCAAGAGTGGCATTTGTTAGGACTATTTAACGAATAAAATTAAGATGTCTATTCACAAATCATTATTTAAATATAGTTATTTTAAAATATTTATATATTTAATGCAAACGGTGATGTTTAAAAACAAATGAGAAACGTTTGTTGCTTCACTTGTTCATCACTGCAACCAGATCATATTATTTATTGCTAAAGGATCACAATATTGTAAGAATGCACCCTAGTGGAGAAATTTAGAACCAACATTATAAGTAGGCCTATTTATTAATTTCTGGTGTCCTGTGATATAAATATGTCAATTATATTTTTTCTGCAACGTTATTTCCTGGGAAATAATTCGTTTGAGAAAGTGGAAACAGTGGTTTCTTTTTTTTTTATGGTATAATCAATTGCTACAAATGTTTTTATATTATATCCCGCAATCACTATCAGCTGACATTCGTGCACTATATATACAATCTGGTAGCCGTATTTCTCTGGGTGTCAGTCACTGCAAAATAATGCTATGACTTATTCAGAATGTTAAAAAGGAGGAGCTTTCTTTAATATGATAAACTTCTTTTATAAATTTGAGGTGAAACACGACTGTGATTGGTTGTAATTAAAAAATCATTGAAATGTGATTGGTCATTGAATCCCATATGGGGCATGAGTTAAATAGTCTGATGAAACCTATACTCCACAAGCCTTACGCAATTGAATATATGTCTCTATATTACATGTAAACAAATAAATTAATTATGTAATTAATACAGTAAATAGAATGTACTTCGACAGCACTAAATGTGTATTTAGAATTTAGATCAATTTATTTCCATGCCAAACTGTTAAGACAAATTACAAATTATAAGGTTTCCTTTCAACTACCAATAAATAAAAATATCAGACAATAGTTGGTCAGTACGGAATAATTTGTTAGACTGTTATTTATTTATATAAAATGGTTAAAATGGTCAATTGTACATTAATTGAATTTACGCCGTTTAGAAAATGTAAATATCAGCGTACTAATGTTCAAGCTATAGTGCATACAATTAGGCCTAGGCCTATATATAATGTGACTTCCTTTTCAAGTTCAGGAAATAGTTACACTTTGAGGTGTTTATTTCAAACAAAAGGCTTATTTTTAGAAATACGATGAATTGACAGATCTTTTTTTCTTTAATTACAGTATATCAAACTGAGACCTGAAATTCATTTTAAGTTTTAAGTACACCGTAATGTTTTGCTATAAAAAATTGTAAAATTTTAAAGACGCCAGTTCAGTTTTTATATTTTTTGCAGATTTCATACGGAATAACCTTAAAATATTTTGTAGATTTATATTTCAGTAGCAATAATAATAATAATAATAATAATAATAATAATAATAATAATAATAATAATAATAATAATAATAATAATAATCCGATCCGATTGAGGGTCTTTCCACTTTTCAGCGGTTCCCCTTTTACCAGCCGGCTGCTGGCCCTTCACATCCACATGTGTCAATCACAGAGGTAGATGATCAACAGCCAGTGTAGGGGTGACATGTGGTTAGCATGTCGAGTCCCCCAGCCGTTATAGCTGGTTCCTCAACCTGGAGCCGCTACTTATTGTAGCTACCCAATTGCCTCACGATGCTGGGTGGGCACCGGTCCCATACTGGCCGAAATACCATGAGAAAATTTCTTCCCCCATGGAGACTCGAACCAGCGCAAGTCCCGTAGCTCTGCGCCAAGGCTTCCTACCTTAACCGCTCGGCTACGGCGCGGGACAATAATAATAATAATAATAATAATAATAATAATAATAATAATAATAATAATAATAAGATTTAAGGGAAGTAGATTATACAGGGAATGATTGGAAAGCATTAGCTCAGGATAGGGATGTATGGAGAGCTTATGTCCGCGCGGCCATGAACCTTCGGGTTCGATAGTGCCAGTGAGTAAGTAAGTAAGTAAGTAAGTATAATAATAGTATATTAGTGTTAGTATATTAGTTTATTACTATTATTATTATTATTATTATTATTATTATTATTATTATTATTATTATTATTATGCTTATTTGTAAAAGATGGGATTCCTTTGGCTATTGAAGAACGTACGGCTACGTACGTACAGTAAACATTTCTTATGTGGCACGAACACTGCATGACTTCATCTTTCTTACTCACTGCGAGAATCCCGGGACTTCTCATTCTCGAGCCCTTGTTACCGGTACGCGAGAATCTCATAGCCGCACTCCCTCCAAGCCGCTCTCGCTTACGAGAGCGAGCGGGAGTAATACTTTGACCTCCTTTAACCAGTACGCTAATTAATATACACTCGAATATTATCCTTGCTCCTACGTCTAGGTTTTGCTAATTGTCTTTTCCTGAGGATTTCCCAACATCGTTAGTTATTTAGACTGGCAACCCAGAAATGTAGGAAGTTGAACTTTCAATCATGGTCGCCATTGTTGTAAGTACGACAAAACGCACTATTGCGCAAAAAATAAATTGAAATATCTTTCTTTTGTAATTGTCTCTCAACATATTGATTGACGGCTCCTGATATTTCATTTCTTATGTCTTAACTCTGCTAGTTTATATATATATATATATATATATATATATATATATATATATATTGCACGCCGTAGCGTAGTGGTTAAGGCACTGAGCTACAAGCCGGAGGGTCGAGGGTTCAAGTCCCGTTGGGGTCAGGATTTTTAAACTGACCCAAACCCTCTGGCGGCACTATGGCCCTGGGGTCGACTCAGCCTCTAACTGAAATGAGTACCAGACGCTTGTTCTGGGGTAAAGTCGGCCGTCACGCAGGGCTGACAACCCGGCTGACATAAAGTGCCGATTGTCTAGAAAAAGTGGGAGCCTTAACCTCATACTACCCCAAGGGCCTCCTGAGGCCTGTAGTGGGATCACTTTACCTTTACCTTACTATTATTATTATTAGTATTATTATTATGTATCCTATATTTTCTCTGTTAAGTGGAAGAGACGTGCATATGACTTTAACTGTACCAGGGTAAATAAATATATAAAATAAAATCTGTAAATTATTTTGTTTTTATCATCATCATCATCCGGGTATCAGGGCAGCTGCCGCCATCTTCTGGAAACCAAACGCCATTTCACTCTGTTCATCCATTGATCTTCCTCCAATCCTTTAATATTCGTAACTGCTTGTACCCTATCTATCCAAGTTTTCTTCGATCTTCCTTCTACCTCCTTTCTATTGGGATCCATTCCATAACAATTTTAGGCAATCTTTGCTTTGGCATTCCTTTGACATGGCCATACCACTGTAATCTTTTCTTTTCTATAATGTCTATGATGTCCGGCTCCTCTTGTACACCCATAATATCCCTTATTTCTTTATTTCGTATTCTATCCATTCTAGATTTTTCAGCTTAAAACATCCATTTCTGTACTTAAAAAATATTATTTTCATTTCCCTGGCAGGAATTTGCCAGACTTCAGCAGCATATGTTAAAATGCTCTGAATATTTTTTTGTTCTTAACTTAGTGAAAAAATAATAAATATTAGTTTGTTTCTATGCGAGTAGCCAATCCAGTTCCGTTTTAGCGAATTCTGATTGAATGAAGCTATCGACGTTATTCCCATGAAATATTAAAAAAAAAAAAATACAGATTTTTACCGATCTAGCAGCAGACAGATAAAATGATAATGACCAATATATATATATATATATATATATATATATTACATTTAGCAATGAAGGCTAATTATGACACGAAGAGACACATAAATGCCAAACGTTTAGTGGTTGAGGTCTCGGGTTCAAATCTCGGCTCTGGTAGTTATCTTTATTTTCATGTCATCCTATGTCTGTTAACGTGAAACTGACCACAATTTTTTATTTTATCACACACTAATTGATTAATAAAGTAACTAGAAAAATCGGATTATTAAGTATAGGAGTTCATCTGAAACGAGAATTTAAAAATCGTTCTAGAGTTCGCAAGTTTCTATGTTTCAAAACATCCCCAGGTGGCGGAACGGGGAATGCCCTGCAAATATGCAAGGTAGGAGGGAAACACAATACCTCCCGCGGACCAACAGGCAAGTAGTGTCTGATCTCAGGTTAGGGGCAACTACAAAGGCGTTTGTGGTTCAGAAGGGGCGGCAACATTAGAGACAAAGACACTGTCAAAGAGAGTATGTCTCCAGGATTCCACCCAGTGACAGGTGCATCATCACCCATTCATGAGCAACACAACCTCATGGATTTGGTCTAAGAACCTTGGGATAAGAAAGAAGAAGAAAATGAGGAAGTTGTTTAAAAAAAAATCAGCGAAATCCGATCATTAGAAGTGAGAGTTTCCCGAAACCCGGAGTAAAAAATCGCTCCTTGTTTTCACGGTGGTCCGAAACTTTTAAATAAGCTGACACCTGAAATTTATTTTCTCAAATTTAACAAAAAAATATATGTTCCGTAAACCAGCAACAACAGACCATTTTTCTTTTATTAACCTCAATAAATTTTTTTACAAAAAATTTATACATTTTATTATAACAAAAAAGAAAAAAACATGAATTCGCATATATTTTCTGTTATTCACTTTGTCTTTCACTTGTTTGTTTTCCTTTTAGTATAGTGTTTATATATATATATTGTTTTCAGTTCATTTAAGTTTTCGCATTATGTATGATTGAATTTACTTTCAAATTCCAGGTACTTTTGTCTCAACATTTCCCGGAAATTTTCTGGGCTGGAAAACCTATTGCTATCCATTATTTGACAAATATTTTGTTTTCAGTTGGTGGGTCTATTCCCAACAACGTTTGGTGCCATTCATGTAGATGTGAGTTAGGCCATATTTTCTTCAAAATATTTTCTGCTTCCTCCCACACTAGTTTTGCTGCTACACAGTTGGTCAATCGGTAAAGATCATAAATTGGAATTGCTGAGGAATTCACTTAGTTTACGCAGTTCCTGCGTGACGGATTTAGATGTTTAGATTGATCCACTCGTTAATAAAACTCCCCTTTTGTAACTATTATATAATATAGTTATGCAAACAATTCTACAGTATTTAGAAATGTCTGTGGAATAAGGAAATGAATATTCAGAAAGTTAAAAATACACTCTAGCATATATGGCGATGTGTAAACAGAACATAGCTGGAATTCTCATTAGCATATACAAACCATAAGGTTACGAGCAGACTTTCTTTCCACTCTGCCTCTTACCACCCTTACCCAAGTCCAGATTAAAACGCTTAAGGGTTGATATCCCAGCAGCGAGCTAGACGGATTCATTTGAATTCCACCTGGTGTCTGAATACACTATGCCATAATATCTCTACCGCATTTCTCTTTCTCACTCTCTCCAAATATTCATATTATTTAGATATTACAGGCATTTACAAAATTAAATAGAACTATGTATTCTATTATCTAAATAGTTTAACAAACGAAATAATAGGTGAATATCAATATGGATTTAGAGGAAATAGGTTTACATTAGATCAAATGTTTACAGTAAGACATAAAAAAAAAAAAAAGGAAATATGACGGCACTGTACATAAACTATGTGTAGATTAAAAAAAAACGCATACAATACAATGAAGGGGGAGAAGTTGTATAGTATTCTGCTTGAGTCTGGAATTCCTAAAACGTTAGTTAGAATTCCCCAAAATGAAAGAAATTTAAGAATTTTTCATATTCTGGATGTAGATAATCGTGCGGCTTTACCAATAAATACATTTATCCGTACCATTATTACTGCTACGGATGTCTTATTCTAAAGTGTCTAATTGCACGAATGCAGATAGGCATTTTTACTTACTTTTTTAATTAATTATGAGTAAAGTAAGGAGATGCAATATCTCATCTCCTCTGATATTCAAATATATTGGTATACTGTGATGAAGTATTATTAGGTGATAGCAAGGAACACGCATGTATTCTATTAATTAACACTGAAAAACTGGGATTGGAAGTAAATATCAATAAAACTAAATACAAGTCACACGTAGAAATACATTATATAATGGAAATGGATTCTTAATGACTATTTAACTCATGCCCCAAATGGGAGTCAATGACCAATCACGTTTCAATGATTTCTGTTTTACAACCAATCACAGTCGTGTTTCACCAAATATTTATCAATATTAAATTTACCATATTAAAGAAAGCTCCTCCTTTTTTAATATTCTGAACAGTTCTGACCATTATTTTGCAGTGACTTACTCTGCAAGAAATACGGCTACCAGATTGTATATATAGTGCATGGATCTTGCAGGAGTTAATATAAAAACATTTGTAGCAACTGATTATACCACCAAAAAAAGAAACCACAGTTTGCACTTTCTTAAATGTATTTTTTCCCAGGTAATAATCCAGAAAAATATAATTGTCATATTTACATCATACGACATCAGAAATGAATTAATATACAGTTTGATGTGTTTCATTTTTTCTCCACTAGAGAGCATTCTTACAGTATTGCGTTCCTTTGGCAATAAATAGTATGATCAGTTGCAGTGATAGGCCTACACAAAAGAAGCAGATGAAGCGTACCAATCATTTCTCATTTGTTTTCAAACATCGCCGTTTACATTAAATATATAAATATTTTAAAATAACTACAGTTAAATAATGATTTGTGAGTAAACAGCTTAATTTTATTCGTTAAATAGTCCTAACAAATGCCACTCTTGATTTTCAAATTCTCTAGATAAATTTGGAAATCACTCGTGGCATTACTTATGATAAATGAGGAAAATTTTGAAGAAATTACTGAATTCAAATACCTAGAAACAATAGCCTAATTACAAACAGGAATGAGTTGCAGAAAGAAATTAAACACACGCTCAATTCTTGGTGTTATTATGCATTCCAGGAACTCGTCATTCCCTTTTTCTCTCAATAAACGTTAAAATAAAAAAAACTTATATTCTACTGCAATTCTGTCCCAGGGCAGGTCTTTTACTGCAATCATAGCATTTGCATGCTATGCTTTGCAGCTTTACTAAAGGATTATAGGTGTGGTAGCTTCCCACACTGGTGAGGGATGATAATGATAAGGATGAATGACCGGATGATTTTCGGGGATCGTTGAGCCCTAAGCTTCCAGACATTCGTCTTACAGGTGAGAAGAAAACCCAAAAAAAAAAAAAAAAGCTCGCCCAGACCGGGAATCGAACCCGAGCCCCCTGCGTGACAAGGCAGCACGCTATAGCTCGATACATCGGTAGACATATATATAATGGTTATTATTCTAGTTACATGATATGGATGCAAAATATGGTGTCTTACTTTAAGGGAGAAGAAACGATTTCGAGTACATGTGAGTAAAGTTTTTAGAAAATTTGGACCAAAGAGAAATAAACACACAGGTAAATCCAGAAGACTACTTAACTGTAAACTACATGATGTTTATTGGAACCATTATCCAATAAGAACTGTTAAGTCTCGTAGACTGCAATAAGCAGGACATGTTTATTTTTGTTTTTAAAGGAAGTAAAATTTGAATTAAATAAAAATTATCATAAGTAATGCCACGAGTGATTTCCAAATTCGTGAGTCGTGAATTTATGTAGAGAATTTGGAAATCAAGACTGACATTTTTTTAGGACTATTTAACGAATAAAATTAAGCTGTTTACTCACAAATCATTGTTTAACTATAGTTATTTTAAAATATTCAATGTAAACGGCGACGTTTGAAAACAAATCAGAAATGTGAGGTTATGTTCATTCACTGCTGCTTGATCATATTATTTATTGCCAAATAAGATCGCAATATTGTAAGAGTGCACCCAAGTGGAGAAATAATGAAACACATCAAACTATATATCATAATCAACATTACGGGTTATTCATTTACTTTCTTACTAAACAACTCAATAAAATCAAGGAATCTTTTCATTATTTGCTATATTCAATGTATTTGTTGGAGAAAAATAATGCTTTGACCTGTTCAGAACATTAAAAAGGAGGAGCTTTGTTTATCACAAAAGCAGGAGCTGATAAAGAGAAATTGATAAAGAGCGAGGTGAAACACGACTGTCATTGCTTGTAAAACAACATTCATTGAAACGTGATTGGTCATTGACTAGCATGAGTTAAATAGTCAAAATTAAAATTTTGTTCAATTGCATTAGGACTTGAATGGGAAAGAAAGAGTGGGATGGAAACTTCTTATAGGAAAATCAGAAGGAAATGTCCAATACGTAACCTAGAATGAAGCGTGAAAATAATTTTAACCATAATTTGAGGGGATTGAATTATACAGAGGATTATTGGGAAACATTAGTTCAGGTTAGGGATGTATGGAGAGCAAATGTCCGATGGTGATTCGATAGTGACAGTAAGTTAGTTAAATAGTTTAACGAAGTATCTTACACAGGAACTGCGTATACGAAACGAATTCTTTCGCGAGTCGAATTTATGGTACAGTTTTGCTGGTTTAAGGAATATTCTTTTTTTTTTTTTTTGCAATCGCTTGAGTAATTTTAAATTTTTTTATTTCATATTTTCGATTTGAAGAAAATACTCGAACTCCACAAAAATTACATACATAAAATGGTCTAATCATAAATAAATAAGTTCAAATGTAGTTTTATTAAAATGTTGCTCCTGCAAATAAAAAATAAGGTCCTCTTACCATTATAACTTGTGATCTATACCAGACTTCTGATCTACATCCGGCTGAACATTCGCCAGCCAAAATGGCTGCAAGAAGTACCTAACATTTTTGACGCAGTGTATAAGTTTAAGATAAATTCATATTTATTTATTTCGTAATTGGTCTCCCAGCATATCACTAATTGATTTTTCAGTTATTTTCATTTCTCTAATTATAATGATTATATTAATTTTAAATTATATCAGTTTGTACAGTTTTACTAAGTTGCATTTACATTTTTTTATGTTTGTTGTGTATTTTCTTCTGTAGCTCATATTTTTCACTTGTTGAATTTATGATTTTGATTCTACCAGTTTAAATCAACTGATTATAACAATAACAATAATAATAATAATAATAATAATAATAATAATAATAATAATAATAATAATAATAATAATAATAATATTAATCAATCCATAGTAATTCTCCCCGAGGGCAGGTATTTCACTGCAATCATGGCATTTCATGTTATGCTTTGCAGCTTTACTAGGGAATTATAGGTGTGGTAGCTTCCCATTGGTTTCCACACCGGTGAAGGATGATGATGATAATGATAAGGATTATGATAATGGATGGATGATTTTCGGGGACCATTGGGCCCTAAACTTCCTGATATTTGTCTTACAGGCGAGGAAAAACCGCGAGAAAACCTCACCCAGGAGCATATCCCGACCGGGAATCGAACCAGCGGTGGACAATAATAATAATAATAATAATAATAATAATAATAATAATAATAATAATAATAATAATAATCTAATGGTAATAATAATAATAAACTAACTCATTGACACTATCGAACCCGTAATTTCATGGTCGAGAGAACATTAGCTCTCCATAAATCCAAATCCAGAGATAATGTTTTCCAATCTTTCTTTGTATAATTTACTTCCCTTAATTATGGTTAATGTTAATTTTCCACCTTATTCTTGGCCTAGCTAATAGGCACGTTCCCTCTAGTTTACGTGCAAGTAGCTTCCATGCCCCTCTTTCATTCCTCATTCGTGCCACATGTCCTGCCCTCGCAGTCTCTGAGACTTAACTCTTCTTATCACATCTGGTTCCCCATGAAGGCAATGTACTTACTTACTTACTCACTGGCACTATCGAAAACGTAGGTTCATGGCTGTGAGGACATAAGCTCTCTATACATCCCTATCCAGAGCTAATGCTTTCCAATCATTCCCCGTATAATCTACTTCCCCCAAATCATAGTTAATGTTATTCTTCCACCTCTTTCCTGGTCTACCAACTGGGCGTTTTCCCTCTGGTTTTCCTACAAGAAGCTTCCATGCACGTCTTTCATTCCCCATTCGTGCCACATGTCCTGTCCATCGCAGTCTACGAGACTTAACTATTCTTATTATATCTGGCTTCCTATAAAGATCAATGTAATTCATTGTTATGAAGTCTTCTCCATTCACCTGTTTGGTCATCTCTCTTTGGTCCAAACATTTTCCTAAGTATTTTATTCTCAAATACTCGTAATCTCCTTTCCTCCCTTAAAGTAAGAGTCCATATTTCGCATCCATATAATATAACTGGTAGAATAATAGTTTTATAGGCCTATATTTTCGGTTTAACGTTTTTTGAAAGGAGTTGGGATATCAAAAGTCTTTGTAATGCATAATAGCACGCATTTCCAGAATTGAGACTATGTTTAATTTCCTTATGCATCTCATTCCTGTTTGTGTTTATTGTTCCTAGGTATTTGAATTCAGCCTCTTCCTCAAAATTTCTCTTATTTGTCATTAAAGCTGTCCATTTCCATTATATAATGTATTTCTACGTGTGACCATATATTTAGTTTTATTGATATTTACTTCCAGTCCTAATTTCTTAGTGTTACTCAATAGTGTGGGCGCATTGTCATTTAGTATCTCCTCGCTATCGGCCAATAATACTACATCATCAGCATAAACTAACAGTTTATTAATTCCATTGAGTTGTAGGCCTTCTTCATCCTCTAGAGATTTGGAAGGTCATGTAGCTCACAATAATATTAATTATTGTCGTTAGCCTATTATAGTTTTATTTAGCAAGTTTCACAAAGTTTTACAACTTCCTGCGCCCAATTAGTATATTGCCACTTTCTTATATATATCTATGTCATTCCAATCTCTATCGTCCAATCCTTTATATTTCATGCTGCTTAAATCAAAATCAATTCACGTTATTTTTGGCCGCTCTCATCTTCTTTTGTCAGATAGGACCCATTCTAGTATTTTTTCTTGGGAAATATGTTTTCTGTTATTCATTTTTACATAACCATACCATTTTTAATCGTTTGTATTTAATTAAACCTATAATATTGTAGTATGAATATTCTTTTTTTTTTTTTTTTTTTTTTTGCAAATGCCCCAGGTTGACTTTCGACATTCCTGGTCTCTCTCCTGGCATGGCGTACTTGTAACCCACTTCTGAAGTTGGGACGCCTGGAAGGCGGGATTACGTTGTCCCGATGATATGATGGGTGATGATGATGGTAGTGGTGCGCCAGGAGAGCCCCTAATCCTAAGTTTAATCTAAGATGAATGTGATTGTCTTTTGTTTAATTACCATTATTACAACTCTTATAGAATTTCCAGCTTAACGTCTCCAAAAATACATTATTAATATTATTATTATTATTATTATTATTATTATTATTATTATTATTATTATTATTATTATTATTATTCTGGGTGTAATATTGGCCGTCACGCAGACGGCAACTCGGCTGATAGCTCGTGCTGATTATCCAGAAACCCTTAACCTCCTATTACTGCAAGGACTCCTTTTTATAGATTGGCTACATGGGATAACTTCTTTACTACCTTAATTTTTTTAATATAGGAAAACATGGAGATAGAAGATGCCTGTATAGCACGCAAGAAATATTCATTTACAACAAAGGACGTATATACACAAGAATCATTTTAAATCTGTCCCCAATTTGAAAAAGCGTAGTTATTATGAAAAAAACCTAGTTTGCTCACCCCTGTTATAATCTAAATAGCCGGTGCTTTTAAAAATGATTACGCCTAACGAGTTGGACCAGCTTTGCCACCTGCGCTATTGGAGTTACGGGGTTCAAGTGGTTAAAGAAAGAAGTAGTTATTCCTATTTGAAAATAGTGTGAAAAAAAAAAAAAAAATGTACGAATTAAATTATATTCCCCTGATAATGGGCATTTACACAGAGATCAGATAAAACTTTGCTCTCTCTTTTTTGACATCCTGTTGAAAAATCAGGTTGACAATCTGAAAACCAAACTTGTCACCTGAATTGTTTGAAAACTATAAAAATGTTTTGAAAAGGAGTAAATAATTATAATGCCTTGAGAGCGTGACTTTCAGGAAAGTTATAGGAAGACTAGAATATCTAGTGCGAAAAAATTCATCACTTGGAAAAAATCAGAGTACATCGCTGTATGGAGTCTCGAAGTAAACCTTGGATTTCGGCCGCCAGAGGGCCTGGATTCGTTTCCAGGTATAGGTGCAGTTTGCAGTTTTTTGGGTGAGATTTATTTCGCACCTGTAAGACCAAATGTTGATAAGCGTTAAGGGTCAAATATCCCTAAAACACTATTTGGTTATCATAATCATCCAAAATATTCTTCTTCTTCTTCTTCTTCTTCTTCCTTTCATGTGATAGACCTAGTGGTCTGTTACGGTCTCAATCCAACGTTTGAAGGGTCTGCCCAAAGATCTCTTGCCTGGTGGCTGGTAATTTAAGATTTGACGTGGTATTCTTGTTTTGCTCATTCTTCATAAGTGAGATTTCCAGTTGTTTCTGTATTTTTGTACATATCCCATGACTGATTCTGTTTGTAATTCTTTGAGAATCTCGGAATTCCTTTTATGGTCTGTGCTTGAGTAACCACAGTACGTCCAAAATATTTTGTTTGTTTAAAATTAATGTGGGGGAGAATGATGTGTTTTGTCTTAAATATTCTTGCTGTTTCAAAGTGGCCTGACATTGAGCTGATCACTCATCCGGGGAGACCTCCATGTCCTTGAGTTGTCAAAAAGTATGTGATTCTGAGTTAAAAATCCTATCCTGATAGGCTCGTATCCCTTTAAGGTCCGGGAAGCATGGGACACTTAAAACTTATTTAAAAAAGGAATTTAACAAAAATGAGAAATCTTAAATATTGAAACAATAGTGAAATTATAGAAAAGAGAAACATGGAATTGTATGGACATATCATTAGAAAGAACGTACAAAGAAAAATTGAACAGGTCTTAGGCCGGTATTCAGAAACCAATCTCTACGCAAAGAGCCACTCTTTCCCCCTCTCTTTGGTTTTATGAATACTCTCTACGTCATAGAGAGGGGGAAAGAGTCGCTCTTCGCATTAAGATTGGTTTCTGAAAACCGGCCTAAGAAGAACATCGACCTCGGTGTCCTAGGACTTAAGTTCCTAACCTCTGATTCCTAGGGTTGCGATTTCAAATTCGGCACGGATTTTTTAGGGTGTAAAAATTGAAGGGACACATCCTCCGGTAGGAACTTTAGGTAGTGGAACCAGAGTATAAAGATTTTCTGGATCATAAAATAACTTCATGTTATAATTAGAGTCCCGATCAAATTTTAATTGGCAGTTCCATCAAATTAATTCCTCAGTGTCTACTTGTTGTCTCTTTGAGGTGACGAGCTAACCACTTGTTACATCTATAAAGAAATATCCGTTAGTTTGTTTAAGCAGCTCTCGAAAAGAACCACCCTTGCCTCACTTAGGGATGTAAAGGTGTAGATAGATAAAGAAGAAATAAAATAAAAGAAGATAAAGAGGATGATAAAAAAATAAATGGGAACAGTAGGGCCTAAGGTGCGTTACAAAATTATACAGTCACATACTAAAGGCTAGCCAATCTAAATAACAAATTCATTCACAATCAGAATGTTTATTTGGACATACCTTATACTGTCAAAAGTTGTAACTAAATTTAACGTTTAAACTGTAACTTAATTTAATAGAATTCTTGAATAACTTAAACCATTATTTATGTACACCATTTTCATGTCGTAAAATTAACCAACCTCAGGACCTAATAGCCAAGGAAGGAGCCAAGTTTCAAGGCAACTTTGTAAACACGATCACACATGCTATTTACAAGTTTCAGCAGCATGGACTGCTCACCTCCATATTTTTACATTCAGACCTGATTGGCATTATTGTACTGTTTTCCATCAGCATAGACAGTACGACACAAAATATCCCAGAGGATCTCCATAGAAATTAGATGAGGAAAATTTGCAGGCCATCCTTTACATGTACCCGCATTCTGCAGAAACGATTGTCATGTGGAGTTTGCAACATGAGTAAAAGGCACCTCCAATCGTCTCCCCAAAAAGTCTTGTAGACTATTTAACTCATGTCCCAAATTGAGTCAATGACCAATCATGTTTCAATTAATTTTGTTTTATAACCAATGATAGTCGTGTTTCACCTCGCTCTTTATCGATTTCTCTTTATCAGCTCCTGCTTTTGTGATAAAGAAAGATCCTCCTTTTTAATATTCTGAACAGCTCAGAGCATTATTGTTCTCCAACAAATACATTGAATATAGCAAATATAATGAACAGATTCTTTGATTTTATTGAGTTGTTTACTAAAAAAATAAATTAGTAACCTATAATATTGATTATACTGTAATATACAGTTTGATGGGTTTCATTATTTCCTCACTAGGGTGCATTCTTACAATATTGCGATCCTATTTGGCAATAAAATAACCTCACATTTCTGATTTGTTTTCAAACATCGCCATTTACATTAAATATATACATATTTTAAAATACCGATAACTATATTTAAATAATAACTTTTGAGTAAACAGCTTAATTTTATTCGTTAAATAGTCCTAACAAATGCCACTCTTGATTTCCAAATTCTCTAGATAAATTGGAAATCACTCGTGGCATTACTTATGATAGTATGTTGGATTCGTTTGGCCGGTAGGGAAGACTATATTTATTTGGTCCCCATAACTAAACATATCATTAGTGACTTACTTGCTTATATTTTTAAAATATCCGTTCTTCTTTCCGCAAACCATGTCAATAATCTGTCCCATCCGGCACATTTAATTTAATGTTTTCTCATAACTTAACAATGCTTGTTTCCATTCGGACTACCAGGTCATGTGTTGCCTTGTTCAGGCTACTCGTCGCGTCTTATGTATTTCGATCAGTCGAGGCTAACTTTTTTTTTTCTGTATGTCAACAATTTGCTTCGAGCCACTATTCCAGATAACAAAACGACTTGTGTACATTAATGTTGGGATCTTGTGTTAATCTTCCCAGGGAGGTACCACCTGCACTCTGTCCTCTGATAACCAACCTCTCTGTCGCAGTGTAAATTTAAGTGGTCTTCCCGGAGACTTTTTGTACCACTCAAAAGAAAAACTATTCACCACCCATGGGGATCTGTCAATCCTTTATGCTATATCTCTAGATGATAATCCTTCGTCCTTAAAAGCGATTATTTGCCTTTTCCACACCTGACAGTCCTGGTTTTTGTATCATTGCCTTAAATACTTTCAACTAACTGAAACGTCCAGTATACAAGTATTTTTATTCTGCTATGTACTTATACACACCCTCTACAGTAAGAATCGGAAGTAACAGGGAGTAAGAGAAGTATGACTATGTTTACATGGAACTGGTGATTGTATCATTATGCAACAGCTGGTTGTATTAATTTACAACAGGCAATTGAACTCGTGGTTACATTATTAGACAATAAGAAATGTCTTTGTTTTTTATAATGTTTTTCTGGACACATCATAGCCTACATACAGCCTAAGATAAGTTGTTAGCATATCATTCTGCCATTATTTTCAGTGTGAGGCTCTGAAGATGTCACCTACAAGAACTCTGGCAGGACTCTATTGGGAAGCAAGAAAGCAAATGGAACACATCCAAGCTAATGGGCATTAGACTACTACTACTACTAGGCCTACTACTTATTTTCAGTATAGTGTCGAAAAATATGGTGGTTTTAACATTTTGTAACTTATCTTATTATTGGTAAGATAGCAAGAAAGTAAGGAATATAATTATTCAGTTTAGAAGGTAGGCACAATAAAGGCTACAGCTCAGAAAATTCATAGAGGCCAGACACCGAAAGGTATAAGGAAAACTGAAGAAAATAACAGTGATTCTCAAAGTGTATTTTGCGGAGATCTGCCGTAAATTACCCTGAGCAACAAAAGATAAACTTTTTTTTTTGTCTCAGAAAGAAAAATATGTGATTCTGATAGTATTTTTTCTCCTGAATTCAAATATGATATCGGTTTTTCTCCATCACGCTAGGTTTCCGAGAGACAGGAATTTATAATTTCAAACACTTTAATATTTTCTACATTCGTAACTATACAATATTCGAACATTCGGACTCTCCTAGAAAGTAAGAAATGACTATTTTCTGCTATATTTCGCCTATGGAGCATCCCTCTTGATGGTCCAACAATAATCGGCCAGCATATTAGGGTTCCATTTGCCTTGATATCTCTTTTCCATAGCTGAAATCATTTGGTTTTATTTTACAGTGGAAAATGGACGAAAAAACATTTATTAAAAAATAATTATTTAAATCCATTAATTGAAACTGAAATAAAGAAAACCTGTGGGCGATGGAGAAATTCCGAATACATATTTAAAAACACGATAAAAAACTGCATTAAGTACAACTATTGGTACTCATGAGACAAAAATCATGTTGACCAGTGTTATCAGAGATTCGCAGGAGTCGTGTATTCAATAAATAATACATTAATTCTACAGTTTTCTTCAGAGGACACACAGTAGCGTAGGTGATTAAGGCAACACGTTACAAGTCGAGGGTCGAGTCCCGATGGGATCGAGATTTTTAAACTTGCCTAAACCTTTTGACGGCTCCATGACCTCGGGGAATACTTTGCCTATAAATAAAATGAGTACCAGACGCTTCCTCTGGAGGTAAAGACATACGTTACGCAGGGCTGATAACCCGCTAATATCTCGTGTCGATTGCTTGAAAGGTGGGAACCCTAACCCCATAACACCCCAAGAGCTTCCTCAGACCTGTAGTGGGATCGCTTTACCTCTACCTTACAGTTTTAAAGGCATACGATTCAATTTAAGGGGAGAAGTTGTATGGTATACTACTGGACTACGAAAATTCTAAAAAGGTTAGATAGACTTATTAGAACGTTCCAAGTAGCACAAAGAGTAGGGTGCGGAAAGCTAAATTTTTCAGATACTTTTAAAATTCACAATGGGTTCAAGCAAGGAGATGAAATATCTCATCTATTATTTAATTTTGTACTAGGGGATGATGGGGCACGCCGTAGCGTAGTGGTTAAGGCACTGAGCTACAAGCCGGAGGGTCGAGGGTTCAAGTCCCGTTGGGGTCAGGATTTTTAAACTGACCCAAACCCTCTGGCGGCACCATGGCCCTGGGGTCGACTCAGCCTCTAACGGAAATGAGTACCAGACGCTTGTTCTGGGGGTAAAGGCGGCCGTCACGCAGGGCTGACAACCCGGCTGACATAAAGTGCCGATTGTCTAGAAAAAGTGGGAGCCTTAACCTCCTACTACCCCAAGGCCTCCGGGTCTGTTGTGGGATCACTTTACTTTACTAGGGGATGATATTGAGTCTAAATGCATTAAGTCAAAGAACACGTAAATATTAGGTGATGACGAGGAGATGCTAAGGCCCAACACGCACGTCCTATTGAGTAACACTAGATATTAGGGATTAAAGTAAACATTAATAAAACAAAATGTATGGTCCCACATAGGAATACGTATTACAATGTAAATGAGGAATTAACGACAAATGAGGGATATTTTTGAAGAAGTGACTGAATTAAAATACCAAGGATAAATAATTACAAACGGGTATGAGGTGCAGAAAGAAATTAAATTCCACGGCGCCACAGGCCTAAAATGCCCTTGGCCTACCAGCAGGCTGCTGGCCTCACATTAACATGTGTTAATCACAGTGGTAGACGATCATCCAGCCATATTAAGAGTGACATGTGATCTGCATGTCGCCCAGCCGTTATAGCTGGTTTTCTCAACCTTCTTATTATAGCTACCCTAATTCCTTACGATTCTGGGTAGGCACCGGTCCCACACTGGTCGAAGTTCCACGAGAAATTTCTTCCCCATGGAGACTCTAACAAGCGCAAGTCCCGTAGCTTTGCGCCAACGCTTCTTGCTTTAATCTCTCGGCTACGGCGCGGGACAGAAAGAAATTAAACATAGGCTTAATTATGGAAATGTATGCTATTATGCATTACGCATTCTTACCATCCTAACTTCTCTAAAAAACATTAAACTAAAAATGTATAAAACTGTTAATCTTCCAGTTATATTATTTGCCTCGTACGCAGCGGGCACGTGTTTGATACCTGGTCAGGACAAATTTCTTGGGTGATTTTTTCGGGGTTTTTCCTCACCTGTTAGACAAATGTCAGGAAACTTTAAGGCCCAAACGGTCCTAGAATATCATTGGCTATCATAATCATCATTATCATATTTGCCTTGTTTAATATGAATGTGTGTGTGTGTGAATGGAGTGCTTCGTCTTAATGTTCCGCTGTCTCGGAGGAGCTAGTCGATCATTCGTGGAGGCCCTGCACGTCCTTGTGTGATCAAACAATTATGTGTGTGATTCATAGTTAAAATTCCTCTCCCGTCATGTGTCACTGTAAGGTTCGGGTGGCGTGTGGCACTTAAAAGTGCCTACAAGATGAGAGATTAAACTGCATTAATTGAATTTATTTATTTGTTATGGTCATTTCCGATGATGAGGAGGATCGATGAAGATGTGTATTTCTTTATTCTCAACCTCAATAGTTTCATTCCCTCGGAATCCGCTAATACGTCGGTAAGTGTACGGGGTGAATCATAAAATAAATATGGCTATACGTTTGATCGCGTTGTGTGATGAAAATATTACCATTACAGGAAATATGAAATTACCGTTGGAAAGGCAATTATTCAAATTACAAAAATGGAATAAACGAAAACAGTGTAGAACTTACGTCATTAGTCAAAATGGCGTTGAATATGCAACAGCAAATTACAATTGCTGCATGGGCAATAATGTATGCTAATGATCCTGAGGCCGCAAGACGGACAAGGCGTGAGTTTAACGTAGCATTGCAGCCGTTGACTGTGGGGAAGTGGAAACAACGACTGCTGGAAACGGGAAGGATGCAGAAAATCAAACCTCCTGGAAGGCATCGCATTAGCACGGATGCAGAAACAACGAAGAGAATAATTGTGGAGGCGTTCGACGCTAGCCCACAAAAATCAACCCACTAAGCTGCACGTGAGCAGCGATTTGTTTTGTTGTGTTCTATTGTTGTAATTTGAAGGATTCCCTTTCCAATGATAACATCATATTTCCTTTAATAATAATATTTTCGTCACAAAATGCGATCAAACGTATAGCCATATTTCTGAATTCATGTCTACTTAGAGGAAAGGTAAGTCGCGAGTTATTTTATAGCTCTGTGAAAATGTAGTCTTTTTATGTAGTTGCCAACATAGAGAACAGTACCAGAGTTGTATACAACAATCCGTTCGCAGCGCGGGAACACCTGTTCTATTGGAGCGGTCTATTGCCCGGAGTATCAAGGAAATGATTACCACCAAGTCTTTCCTTCATCAAAACACAGTTGCAGTGTCTTAAGATTGGTGTAAACAATAAACTATGTTAGAAAACGAACGAGTTGGATCGGGCAATAAAGTTTGAGACTCTTATTCGTGAGGTCACAGGTTTAAACCCCGGTGCCAGCCAACTTGAGGTATTTTTCTCAAATCCGTGCTTCGGTTTCAACGCTTGGCGTATAATAGCTTTTATATGTGATCTAATTTTCAATTTATGAGCAAAATATTTTTTTTTTTCCGTTAGCTAGTCTAGTAATCCGCACATTTGTGAAGTACATATTCCACTACATAAGGAAACAAGACATTATAAATTAACAAATAAAGTAATAATCTTGGTTCTACTCTTAAATAAATAAATAAATAAATATATATATATATATATATATATATATACATATATATATACCCCGTCGGCCGCGGTGGACTAGTGATTATGCTTCTTGCCTTTAGTTCCGAGATTCTACGTTTTGCAACAAACAGCTATGAAACCAGATCTTCATAATTTTGCATCATGCAGCTAAGCGCCAAATTGTTCCTGTTCTTAGATTGTTGATGCATAACTGTCAAACAAGGAAAATAACTTGCAATATCCAGTATTGTTACTTTGGCGCTACAATAAATAGTGAAAATTGATTTAAACTTTAAAAGTATTTTTCTTGATACATAATGGCTCAAAGCCGGTTAATGCATAACGTCGTCTAATTGGACCCTCTAAATCCATTAGGTGTAATAGGTCACCTGAAGTGAAAATTTAAAAATCGCTCTAGAAATCACAATTTTCTATGTTTCACAACGAAACTCAGTATATCCTATTAAAATAAACTGAGGTAGATATTATCATAAAATGAGTGAAATCCGGCAATATTAGAAGTGGGGGTTTACCTGAAATCCGAAATTAAAAACTGGCCAGCAACCGCTATGTTTGGGTCATCTCAGCGTATACCATTCAATTTATTTAACCATTTATATCTAATTTATGTCCACCGCTGTGCCTTGTCACGCAGCGGGCCCGGGTTCGATCCCCGGTCGGGACAATTTTTCTGGGTGAGGTTTTAATCGGGGTTTTTCCTCACCTGTAAGACAACTGTCAGGAAAACTTTAAGGCCCAAACGGTCCCCGAAATCATATGGCCATCATCATCATCCTTATCATTATCATCACCATCATCAATATCTTTCACCGGTGTGGCAACGGGAAGCTACCACACCTACAATTCCCTAGTAAAGCTGCAAAGCATAGCATGAAAATGCTATGATTGCAGTGAAAGACCTGCCCTCGGGCAGAATTACTATGGATGCATATCTAATTTATTTAGGCGTAGCAACGCAAGCCGAGTATCATATAGACCTATTATTTATTTATTGATTTATTTATATACTATAAGCCGTTTCTGTGGACGCATGGCTAGCGTGCAGCTTTGCCGACTGGGAGACCAGTTTCGAATCTTGACGGCTCCGAAGAGTTATTGCTGGTGAGCCACACATGGATTTTTCGGATTTTTTCTCTGGGTTATCCCGTTTCCTGAATTTCGTCCCTTCCCTCCCTCTACAGGTCATTTAATTTATCATTCATTCATTTTTCATGTCACCCTTCACCTCATCTCATGTTAGGTAAAAATAGTTTGGTTTGGCGAACCACAGTGTTGAAGATATGTGGTCGTAGGAATTTAGTGGGAAGTATACCAATGTGCTTTCTCATGATTCCGAGCCTGAGTAACAACCTAGGGGGTAGAATAGAATTCAACGGGATGGTTGTAATCCCTCCTTTCGGCCATGAGCCCAACCAAAAAAAAAAAAGCGTTATTAATGATGAATAGAGATGTAACAATTCCTTCGTAAACACGATATCAGCTTATGGTTGATGCTACATGACGTCAGAGGGAAGGAGGGTTAGAATAGTTTTCTGTGCAGTCTGGTTACTGCAACAGTTTAGAATAACCATTTTACATTAGTTACATTTCACTCCAAATATTCCGGGCAGTCAGTGCGCAACTTTTATTTTTCACCGAAGTATAGTTTGTCTGTAAGCCTGAATCTTACTCTTGTTTGCATGTGACCGCTATTCAGAGTTCAGAGACACCTCTGCTGTTTAGTTGAAGCTTAGTCAACCTCGCGTCATCGGAAGGAGAGCTTTCATCTCTAGACATGTGTCAGGTCAGGATGAAGACTAGTAATGCTGGGAAGCGAAATAAATCCTTCATGTCGCAGTGCTAGGCAGTTTGTCCTTCCAGTTTGAATAGAAATAGAATTATATATAATACCTATTGAAACAATTTCCTAATGTGTCAGGATATAAAGTTCTTCTTGTATCTTGTAAGCCCATGTTTCCCTTAACAGAGACTTAGGCGCTCTCCCGCTACAGAGAAGAATTTGAACCATACTAATTTAGTTACACTTGTTTTCGTTTAGATGTCCTTTGAGTGGTCCGTGGTCAGCGTTCCGCCTCATACTGACATCTAGGAAACCAAGGTATTACTAGGACGGGAAAATTCGGTAAATTTTGCTTAGAGGCCTTTCATTCAGGCTTAAGGATCTTTTACGAGCCTGAAAATCTTCAGACTTGGGACCCACGGCTTAAAGTCTCTCCCGGAGGACTTGCTCCTTGTAATTTTCCGTCCTAAAAAATCCATCTACCCCGGCCGGGTTTGAACCCGCGACCCTCGGGACCAGAGGCAAGGATCATAACCACTAGTCCACCGCGGCCGATCAGGATATAAAGTTACTTTTAATAAAAAATATTTATAATTTTTGAAATTGTAATAATTTCTGACCATTCTCTCTTATGACGTATAGGCCTATTGTATTTTGTGAATAAAGATGAGTGTAAGATGACTCATGCAAAATGCAACAATGTGTGGTTCAAATGGTACCACAGGCACATTAACACGACAACTATTCTTTCCAAGTATCTACGACAGAATAAAATGTAAACACGTTGTTCCAAATTTTATACTAACACAATTCCTCACAATACATCCAGAGATTCAACATCAGAGAAAATGCAAATTATAATTGTGGCATTAGCAATCAAAGCATTGAACATATTATCTTTGATTGTTCTTTGTTCTGGAACGAAAGATTCGAATTCTCGTATCTACTAAATAACACCGCCTGTTTAAGTAAACCATCCGTTACAGAAGTGCTTACGACAGAAAATAACTATAATCCTAATGTACCTTAGGTGAAATATGGTTTATACATTTCGGATATTTAATAATAATAATAATAATAATAATAATAATAATAATAATAATAATAATAATAATAATAATAATAATAATAATGGTAAGATTGTCTGTGTAGAATGTGTTTTATAAGGGATGATGAAGAAAAGAAGGGAGAAGGTGAAATTCGGTACCGGCAGGTAGCCTAGCCTTGTCGAAAAAAACACCAAGGGACCGCCAGTCTTAACTTCCCCATCCGACAGAGAATCACTATTAACAGTACCACAGTCTTCTCAGCATTGTATTCAGAAGAGATTTAGAATTTAATTCAGCATTTGTTGTACACTCAAGCGATTGAAATAGTACATTACGACACATGGACAGAAGACAGTGTTTTACGTATGGGTTGAAATATTTATGCGGAAGTATATTTATTATTTATTTATTTATTTTACCTGATGGAGATAAGACAGTAAGGTCTTCTCTTCCACTTCACCAGGGTTAAATTATACGTACAATAAGAATTATGATTAATGATACATAATATATATATATATATATATATATATATATATAGAGAGAGAGAGAGAGAGAGAGAGAGAGAGAGAGAGTACACAACATAAAGTTGGCAAGCGAAATAAAGAAAAAAAAAAGAAAAAAACTGTAATTAGATGAAGTAAATGGCTTGGTAAAGAAAGTTTAAAATATAAGGGAATAATAAAAGTATACATGGAAAACGGTTATAGGCCTACATTGTCTAAGCAAATATGATGTATATAGACGAGGGCCTAATTTTTCAACGAGTAGGCCTACTTAAAAGTCTCCCATCCCTGTATTGTACAATATTTTATACTATATTTAATTTCTTACCTTCATTTAAATTAAATAAGTGAATAAAACATCAGTGAACGATTATGATGCTCACTTTAGGGCCACCATTTAGATTGTCATATAAAATAAACTTGCAGTGAAGAATTTGGGTATTTTACTTAAATCGTTCTTTGAGTGGCACCATAAAACGAAGTCTCAAAAGAACTAGAAAGGAGACACTTTTAAAATTTTATAAAACAATGGCTGTTCCAACGCTACTCTATGGATCGGAACACTGAGTCTTAACCAAAACCAGGAGCGAAGAATATAAACGTCAGATATGAAAACGAAATGAAAATATACGAAGTGAACTAAATATATTCAAACTATTAGATAGAACTGCACAATACATAGATGAAACATATTCTTCATTACAAACCACTAGGACGAAAAAATGTTGGAAGACCCACTAAAAGATGGAGAGACCAATTCTAGCATGAGATCGGAACAGACCTTAAGGTCTAATCCTTGATGCTGGTGATGAATTATTTCCGATTCGGAAAATATTAGATTAATGTGTTTTAACTGAAATATTATAAAGTGATCCCACAACAGGCCCGGAGGCCCTTGGGGTAGTAGGAGGTTAAGGCTCCCACTTTTTCTAGACAATTGGCACTTTTATGTCAGTCGGGTTGTCAGCCCTGTGTGACGGCCGCCTTTACCCCCAGAATATTGATCAGTTCTTATTAAATAAATTATTCAACAATTCTTGTGATGTCATGTTATTAATTGGTGGAACGCGACATTCAATTGTCTTCCTGAAACAAATCTACAATATGAGGTACAGTATGTGAGCTCCTTTCTGTTTCTAATTATTATAGAAACATGTTGTGAATGGTTTGTAAGGGTAAGCAACGCCTATTTAAAGGTGACGGGTTTGGAAATTACTGCTTCGGGATCGTATACATAAAGAAAAAGTCCTAACATTCCATATTTCTAGAATCATGCCCGTGTGTTCGTGCCTTTTGCATGGATTTCCTGAAGTAGTCCCCGCCCGGAGGACCGAATGGGAGAGTATTTCACCTCCGGAAAATTTTACCCCAGTGAAACCCACGTCTGCGTTATAAATAAAGGGTGTTTTTAATATTATTTACGTCAAAATGAGTGATTGCACGTTATATTTTAGTTTTTATGTGGCGAAAGTTTCGTGAGGTAAAGGGTTTGAGAATTGTAATAGTTAATTTTTCAGAGTTGTTTTTTTAATAAAGTAAAAATGTCAAAATCGAGATAGTAAGAAACATATTATATTCAAACTCCCCTTCTATATCCAAAATTAAACATGTATAATTACAATTTTCAATCCGGCGCGGCGCGGCGGGATATCAAACCCGGATCCGATATTCACGAAACAGGCATACTACCACCTGGGATACGTATCAAGAATGTCAATTGTAAATGCACACAAAAGTAGACATGTTTAGAACATCAGGAAATATTTTTCGTGGTTTTCCTCAGTTGTAAAGGTTTAAATTTCATTACTACGATCCATTTAATCCGTAAAATCTCTCTCCGCGGCTCAACAGACCTAGCAGTTGGCTTCCAGAACCGGCTGTTGGATTCATATCCTCATGTGTTAATCACAAAGGTGGACGGTCATCCAACGAGAATATGGGGTGACATGTTGTTAGCATGTCGGGTCCCACATCCGTTATAGCTGGTTTTCTCAACTTGCAGCCACTACTAATGGCATCCACCCAAATTCCTCACGATGGTGAGTGGATGCCGGTTAGATCTGGGTAAAGTTCCATGAGAAAATTTCTTGTCCCATGGGGGACACAAAGCAACGCAAGTCCCCTAGCTCTGCACCACAACTTCAATGAATTAAACCGCCTGACTGCTGATAAGAAAGACTCATCAAATTTTCTAATTGTCCGGTATTTTAACACATGCTAAATACCTTAACCTTAATATCTGTGTTAGAAGGAAATAATACGACGGTTGGGTTTGTCCTGCGGCTAGACAGGAGGGCAGACTACTTGAATGAATTTCCAAGTTTCTCTGAACCGGATTTGAGATTCAACCTTGCAGACCAGAAGCCACGAGACAACAGTCTTTCATAATCATTACTTTAGATTAATTGCATTTTCAAAGCTTTATTCTAAGAATATATTTAACAGCTGCCATCTCTCTCTCTCTCTCTCTCTCTCTCTCTCTCTCTCTCTCTCTCTCTCTCCTCTCTCTCTCTCTCTCTCTCTCTCTCTCTCTTCCTTAGTTTAACGTCTCCCTTTGTAAGTACTTCCTCGTGCCTTATGCCTACCAGGTTTTAAGGAAACTCGACCAATCTGGAGAGGATTTATAAACTCTGAATTACATAGCCTATACACTTTTTTTTATCACAAAAATACATGGAAGGCCTCCGCAGGTGAGTAATCTGTTTTCAATTCCTGATTCACCTCCGAGACAATTTTAAGAAATATAAAACTGAAGCAGAAGATGAGACTTAATTCTCGAAACGCCTCCAACAAAATTACACTGCTGATTATTTCTAAAAATTTTAACACAATGACCTAAACGGAGTTTCGCAATGTATTTTAAAAACGAGACAACACGAACATTTAAGACTAAATATACATTTTATTCATACATTCATACTAAATAAGGCGAATATAATGTGGATTATTATGATAGCCAGATGGTGATCGGGAAATAAATGTACCTCAATATTTCCAGACATTTTATTTGAAGTGAAGAAAACCCCAAAAATAATCTACAGTCAGTAATTTGTCCCCAAAGGGGATTGAACCCAGGTTCGCTGTGTCTGTGGCAATGACATACCAATACTTTTAAAATTCATTACGAAACACCGGTGAGGTCACTGTGTCATTATCATCATCATCATCATCAACAATCACGGATTAAGCCCATGTGACTTGTTCCTGTCTCATAGTTTCTCATTCAAAAGGTTGAATCATCTCTTTTTCGGTCTATCAATATTCCTGTCTCCTCTTGGTTTGTAATTAAGTATAATTTTTTGAATCCGATCATCTTTCATTCTTTGAACATGTTCTTTCCAGTTTTTTCTAGATTCTTTTATTTTATCTAAAAGTAAATATATATATATATATATTTAACTCATCTCTAATATCTTCGCTTCTTCTTTATCTAGAAGTTTGCAGCCAGCCACACTTCTCAGAAATCTCATTTCAGCTGCTTCTCTTTTAGTTAAAACCCAAAATTCACTACCATACAATAGTAAGGGGACTGTCACTACTTTATAAAATTTTAGTTTTGTTTCCATTCTTGTGTTTTTAAATATTCTTTTAATTGTGACACATATATAATTAAATTTATTAAGTTTGTTAAGGTCACTGTGTAAAAGTTAAAATATATAATTTGTTCTTGAAATCTCAATCGTCCTCAATTATTAAATGCTGTCAAATATTCAACCCTCTCTTCCAGAGGTTCCCAACCTTTTTCGACTTGTGAACTCCTTCCACAACAATCTGAGTCAAAATACAGTATATATACAATAGACATGCATAAAATGTAATTCTAAGTAAAAGGTTAAATAACCTTAAATTAACTTTCCCTTTACCGTTAAAACCTAAAGTTTTATTCTGGTTACGGCCTAAAAGTTACACGACCTGTAGGCCTAGTTGCAATAATAAATACAAGTTTTCATTGTAACTGCAATGATTCACATCTTCCTGATTCCCTTTCAAACTTCCATTTTTCAACCAGTTATCCATTTTAATGTGAACGGAAACAATGCTGATACACAACCGACAACTTAATGCATTTTTCACAAGGAAAGAAGAAGTAGACAATTGTTGAAAATACAAAATTATTTATAAGTTTGTTGAAATTCCACATTAACATATAGAATCAAAGACCTGATCGCCATGTAACCATTCTATAGTCGATACTGTTGGTAGTATTGTTAGAACACAAAGAAGCTGGCAGACTAAATTTTCATTGTAGCGAAATCAAATGCATTCCTAATGTTGTTATATTCGCGGTAAATATAAATTTATTGTAGAAATAATGTGATAAATTCCCGACGTTACACATACATAACAAAGGGCATTATAGGGTTAATTTAATTTCAAAATAATAATAATAATAATAATAATAATAATAATAATAAATATAATAATAATAATAATAATAATAATAATTGGATGATACGATAACTGGGGATTGAAAATAAATTTAGAAAAAAACATTTTATATGGGATGTGGAACCGAAACCGAAGATTTGATATTAGAAGATGAAAAGGGGTATATTAGAGGATGTGAAGAATTTGAGTATCTGGGAGTAAAATTAGATAAAGAGGATAAACAAGAAAGTGATATTAAGAACAGAATAAATAAACGTAGAGCAATAACAGCAATGATGAATGGAGTCTTATGGAACAGACATATAAACAGGAAAAATAAGTTACAAATATATAATTCAATAGTGAGGAGTACTGTCACATATGGAGCTGAAGTTTGAAAATTTAACAAAAACTTAGAACAAAAACTTATATCGATGGAGATGGATTTCTTGAGGAGAGCAGCAAGGTGTTCAAAATTAGACAAAATAAGAAATATTGAATATTGAAAAAATGAATATTGTTTATTCAATAGTAGATTATATACAGTATAAGCAATTAAATTGGTATGAGCACGTACGACGAATGCAAGAAGAAAGATTACCCAGGAAAACATTGGAATGGTGTCCACCTGGAAGAAGGAGGAGAGGAAGACCTCGAAACTCGTGGATGCAGGAAATTAGAACTGGAATGAGAGCAAGGGGACTGGAGGACATGGATTGGATGGAGAGAGACGAGTGGAGAAGAAAAATAAAACTTTAGGCACAGAAAGATGTGTAAACATTAAAATTCTGTATATAAATAAGAAATAATAATAATTGTTATTTATAATAATAACAATAATAATAATAATGCGACAGAAATGAAAGAAACAATAACAGGCCTAACCTCGAAACCCGCAATTACGGAAAAGTTTTGGCCCGCGAACCACAAGTTGGGAAAATATGCTCTATACGAAATCCTGAAGCAACAGTTAGTACCACTCCAGAAGCAAAAGTTAAGACATATGTTTCGAAAAGCCACCTGAATATTTGACAGCATTTAATAGATGACGACAACAGAGATCATAGATACCAATTTTACATATTTAATTTTTAATGACTTACCAGTAAACCACAATGGTCTACCGAAACCATATTATAATTAACAGCTGTTCATTTCTCTCTCTCTCTCTCTCTCTCTCTCTCTCTCTCTCTCTCTCTCTCTCTCTCTCTCTATCTCTCTGTCTTAATTTAATCTTACCCTTTGAAGGCACTTTTACCTGACCTACACCTGCCGAGCCCTTCAGGGACACGACCTGTCGGTCAGTTTCAGATGTCTGGTGGTTATCAAGCTCACCTCTGTTTCCGAATTTTCCGGATTCAAACTGGACGACGAATTTCTAATGCATATAAGTCCTGCATATGGCTTTCCTTCGGCAAGAAAACCCATGACGAACTTTATGATACGTAAAAGAACGTCGAGTCTGATTATTAAGAGACCTCTGAGCACACTTTGTTGCCTTTTTCACGCACATATTTGAATTTTGACGCCAATTACTGACATATTAAATATCTCCTTAAATAGACCTACAATTTCTAAATGCAATACTCGATCGAAAATCAGCCCCACCCTTTATGTAATCATTTACCAAGTATCATTGCTAGGAAGCAAAGAAAGTGCCCATAACGTTTAAATTATTATCACACGTGTATGTATGTATATATATAAACACTCCACAGAGAGATCAGCATGTTGGGTCCTCCCTTCGTTTAACTTAGTTTTCTCAAGCTGGAGACACTACGTATTATAGCTACTCTAATCCTTCATGATGGTGGGTGGGATCGTTCTTATATTGACCGAAATGTTATGAGAAATTTTCTTTCTCCATGGGAACTCGAAGTAGCGCAAATCCCGAAGCTCTGCACTAGGCATGATGCCTTAAATCGATCGGATACGCTGCGGGGCTCATGTGCGTATGCCGTTTGTTACTTTAATTGTTTTATGAAAAAACTAAATTACATATCTTAAATTATTTTTTATAATACTTGACAATTCCAACACAAATATATGTATGGCAAACTCGGCTAATTTCGTGAACACGGATTCGCTATATTTTTTCTTTCGTTTGTAAAGAAGTTGTACTGGCATGGAAAATATATTCTTCTTCTGTCTCGTAGATACTTTTTTTCTTTTTTTTTTGCTGTGTCTTCATATTTGTGATAACACCGTTCCTTGGGTGTATTTTATGTTAACTTGTAGAGGAAGTGTGATTTATGGTGCTGAGGGATGGACTTTGGTAGAGGGGCAAAAAACTAAGATCTTGGCAGTGGAGATGGATGGAATAAGACGCAGCGCCAGGGTGTCCAGGTTGGAAAGAAGAAGAAATGAAGAAGTGAGGCAGATGATGGATATGGAGGAGACAGTGGTGGAAAGGATCGAAAGATGAGCTCTTCAGTGGTATGGCCATGTCAGGAGAATGGAGGATGATAGGTGGCCCAAAACTCTTTTGGAATGGTCACCTTCTGGTAGAAGGAAACGGGGCAGGCCAAGAACAACTTGGAGAGGAGAGATCCATAGATTGATGAACGACCGAGGTCTGGAGGAGGATGAATGGCGTGATCGGCAAGAATGGCGAATGGGAATTCAGGGTAACCGCTGAAAAGTGGAGAGGCCTTCAAAAGTAAAAAAAAAAGTAAAGTAGACGAAGTGTTTTCATTCATGTTACATTTAATACTTGAATGTATTTAAATAACATTCTTGAGTATATATTCTTCGACATTAAAGATGAATGGATACAATGTCGAAAATGCGATCTGTGGTTCCATGTAAAGTGTCAAGGTTTGACTCTTTATAAGTGGGATTTCAAATGCATTGGATGTAACATGAAAAGTGATTAAAAAGTTTGTCACGAATTTACTCTCTAATACTATCACGAAATTACCCTTGTTCTTCATACGTCCAGAATAAGAGATATATAATTTATGTCATATTGGTAATAAATAAGATATATATTCGACAACTCAGCATTTATATTTCATTCAAATATCCTTAACTTTAATATTCATAAGACCCTAACCACAAATTTTCGTAATTATTAAGGTATAATAGTCAAAAAACTTAGTATCACGAAATTAGCCGAGTTTGATATATATATATATATATATATATATATTATAAATATATTTTTGACATTTGGCAATGAAGGCAAGAATGATATGAAAAGAAAAATGAATGCTTGAGTCGGGATTTGAACTCGAGTCTCTAAAGTCTGTACCTTTAGCGCTCTAACCAACTGAGCTACCCAAGAATTCCAAGACAAATATACAATTTTCTTATACATGTAGTATTCTCAATTCACACAAGAGGTAGCGGAAAGTTCTTCCGACTGCCATCTAGCGGCTAACATAACAGTTAAGCAAATTATTAAAGAGAATATTTACTTTATAGCAGTAACGCTTGTATATATAGATATTATAAATATATTTTTGACATTTGGCAATGAAGGCAAATATGATATGAAAAGAAAAATGAATGCTTGAGTCGGTATTTGAACTCGAGTCTCTAAAGTCTGTACCTTTAGCGCTCTAACCAACTGAGCTACCCAAGAATTCCAAGACAACCATACAATCTTCTTATACATGTAGTATTCTCAATTCACACAAGAGGTAGCGGAAAGATCTTCCGAATGCCATCTAGCGGCTAACATATCTATACATACAAGCGTTACTGCTATAAAGTAAATATTCTCTTTAATAATTTGCTTAACTGTTATGTTAGCCGCTAGATGGCAGTCGGAAGATCTTTCCGCTACCTCTTGTGTGAATTGAGAATACTACATGTATAAGAAAATTGTATGTTTGTCTTGGAATTCTTGGGTAGCTCAGTTGGTTAGAGCGCTAAAGGTACAGACTTTAGAGACTCGAGTTCAAATACCGACTCAAGCATTCATTTTTCTTTTCATATCATATATATATATATATATACACGCACACACTATTGAGTAACACTAACAAATTAGGACTAGATATATGGTCACACATAGAAATACATTATATAATGGAAATGGACAGCTAATGACAAATAAGGGAAATTTTGAGGAAGTGGCTGAATTCAAATACCTAGGAACAATAATCACAAATAGGAATGAGATGTACAAAGAAATTAAACATAGGCTTAATTCTGGGAATGCGTGCTATTATGCATTGCAGAGACTCTTGATGTCCCAACTCCTTTCAAAAAAACGTTAAGCTGAAAATATATAAAACTATTATTCTACCAGTTATATTATATGGGTGCGAAACATGGACTCTTACTTTAAGGGAGGAAAGGAGGTTACAAGTATTTGAGAATAAAGTACTTAGGAAAATGTTTGGGCCAAAAAGAGATGAACAGACAGGTGAATGGAGAAGACTGCATAACAATGAACTACATGGTCTTTATAGGAAGCCAGATATAAAAAGAACAGTAAAGTCTCGTAGACTGCGATGGGCAGGACATGTTGCACGTATGGGGAATGAAAGACTTGCATGGAAGCTACTTGCAGGAAAGCCACAGGGAAAACGCCCAGTTGGTAGACCAAGAATGAGGTGGGAGAATAAAATTAACTGTGATTTGAGGGAAGTAGATTATACAAGGAATGATTGGAAAGCATTATCTCAGGATAGGGATGTATGGAGAGCTTATGTCCGCACGGCCATGAACCTACGGGTTCGATAGTGCTAGTGAGTAAGTAAGTTATATATATATATATACATCTATAAAGCGTCACTGCTATAAAGTAAAAAATATTCTCTTTAATTTGCTTACTTGAGACAGGAGCTACTAGATGGCAGTGGAGACCGAGTTCACGCTACATCTCCTAATTATAAGAGAGTATATATATATATATATATATATATATATATATATATATATATATAAGAAAAATTAATGTTAATACTAGACTTGCTCGGTAGCGTAATCGGTAGCGCACTGGGGAGTCAATCCAGGTCCGGGTTCAAGTCCCGTCCGAGCATTTATTTCTCTTATCATGTCACACACACACACACAAACACACACACACACACATATATATATGCTTTATTGCAATAGCAACAAATTTTGAATCTATCTTGGTTTATGTTAAGAGCTGGACTTATTTTGGGTAGACAATAGCTATCACCACGACAGATTTCCATGGAATTCTAATTAGCAGGACCGAAGACAGCACAACACAAGTGATACTCATCAAGATAGAGATAAAATCCCGTATCCCACTGGGAATAGAACCAGAATTTCTAGAAAGGAAACTCTGCATAACACGTCACGGCCCCTGAAATTTGAACATGGTTGGTTAGGTTAATATCTCTCAGGGTCATTTACTGGAAACTTTTATAAATTTATACAAAGCATAATTACTACAGGTTTCTGCGAATGAGGTTGGTTAAGCCTGAAAGCACCGTTATAAAATTTATTTCTTGGATTTCTAGTGAGACAGCGATCAATACATTAATACGGCTATTTCATCAGGTGTAGGCGTCTATAATAGCCTCTCGGTCTACCTAACAACTCCTTAAAACAAGAATATCACTGTATTCTGAAGCAGTGGCGGTTCCTGCCTAAACTAACTGGAGAATTCACTAAACCACTCTTAAAATTGTCTTTAAACTAATTTAATGTGGCGCATGTGTAAGTATGTAGTCTATAGCCTATAAGTGTGTTTGTACCCCATACATTCGGCGTGGGACAAGCGTGCTCCCTAGCGAGAGTTAATTAACCAAGCTAATTTAGATACGCTTGTTTACCTATATATATATATATATATATATATATATATATATATATATATATCAACCAGTGATATGTGGTTAGCACATCGCCTCAATGAGACATCTAGTAGGCAACTAAGGTCGGCTATTACTTGCATGAGTCAAGGTTGGTTAAATTTTCAACATAGGTATTTTTTATTAAGGCTTCGAGTTCTTTTACGAGACTGGAAGTCTTTAGGCTCGGGACTCTCGGCTTAAAGTCCATCCCGGAGGAGTTATTCCTTGGATTTTCCCATCCTAAAAATCCATCGACCCCGGCCGGGTTTGAACCCGCGACCTTCGGGACTAGAGGCAATGGACATACCACCAGACCACCGCGGGCGGGTGTACATTGTAACTTTCAACAAACAGATATAGGCCTGATTGGAATAATTTGTATTTATTTATCTGGCAGGGGAACTTCGATTCAGACATTACGCTGCAGGACAGAAGACAGGGTGTTAGAGAACCGATGGAGTCCTGATTTTTAATCTGGGCACCAGGCACATGTTCTGGAGTAAGGGTGGCAGAGCTGACAACCTGGCTGACATCTCGTGCCAATTTTCTAAAACGATGGGAGACTTAACTTCTTAGTGCCTCAAGTAGAATTTCTACTTGGGAAAGTCTAATAATGTGGTCCCGGAGTTATCACTCTCGCATCTATTTCGAAGGTTCGTGGATACAAACTCAGCATAAAAATTCGTTATATGATCTTCATTACGTAGAAGGGGAGAAAAGCCGTTGATCTCGTATCGTAGATTTGCTGCAAGAAAAATAATATGAAGCCTGAAATAAGAGGTATCTGAGTAAAATCTAATGCATAAAAATGTTTGTTTGTTTGTTCTTACTTTATGCGCGGCCATACCGTTGATCCGATTGTGATGGGGCTTTTTGCAAAATGTTCAGGAGATTCCCGGGATGAACATCGGCTATAAGAGAGTTGTGATACTCAACTCCTACACACTTAAAAATCGCCCTTTGTAGTGGAAAAAGTGAAAAAAAATAGCTCTTTGGACGCTTAAATGGCTTACGCTGCCAAAACCATAACAAACACACAAAATTAATGTACACAGAATTGAATATCTCAAAAAGCTCTATAAAAAAGTCCGCGACAGCATATGTTTATCTCTTACGGATAACTCACAATAACCATTTTTGTCTTTCATTGATGCCAAGAAGATCGAGACAAGTAGGATTACAATAACGATTTTTTGTCTTTTAGCTAATTTATGCCATGAAGATCGAGATAAGTAGATCCCGGGCAACACCGGGTAATAAGCACGGGGAATCTTAAAATAATTACGATATACATTTTTAATTATTTTTCATTTTACTTATTCAACTAATCATGAGAAGTACATTAATATTTGTCTTTCAGCTCATTTATGCCAAGAAGGTCGGGAAGAGTAGATTCCCGGACAACGACGGGTAAACAGCACGGGGTAGCCTATCTAAAATAATTACGATATAAATGTTTCCATCAACTTATTTAACTAAACATAAAACACGTTAATTTTCGTATTTCAACTCATTTATGTCAAGAAGATCGGTATAAGTAGATTCCCGGTCAACGCCAGGTAATCAGCACGGGGTATCTAAAAAATATACATTTATAATTATTTTTCCTTATACTTATTCAACTAAACATAAAAACACATTAATTTTCATTTATTTAGGCGTAGCAGCGCACGCCGGTAATAGCTAGTACGATATAAATTTATAATTAATTTTACTCTCATTTATTCAACTAAACATAAGAACACATTAATTTTCATTTCTTTTGGCGTAGCAGTGCACGCCGCGCCGGTTTTTTTTATACAATCTGTTTTTTGTTTCACGTGTTGGATAATTTGGATTTAAATACTTTATTTGTTGAAAAATACGATTTCTAGCATTTTGTATTCTTTTATTTATTTATTTTTTCCTGAATATTATTATGTTTGTTAGTCCCTTTAAATAAGAGTCCATAAATTAATCAGTTATTGAAGTAATGTCAATTTTACTGTTTGGGACTTGCTGACAGTAAGTGCCAATTCTAACAAAACTATCATAGTCTTATTCAAATAAGGTTTTCGAAGAATACTACTATAATCCTAAATTGCCGAAACAATTATTTATCCTGCCAGTTATTTACATGTTCCGGACCGCAAAGAAAACAAGATCGTGTAAAACTCGTAAGTTATGTAATTTGATGCAAATGTAAGTAATTTCTATCCATTTGTTTTTCTATTGTTTTATGTATAAACAAACGAAATGTATGTCTGTCTTTTATAGACTTCTAAACCGTTCAACCGATCTTCGTGGAAATTTGTATATACAGGTATTCAGATGCGGCGAGTGTTAGCCGTTATCTATTATATTCTAAAATCATTGGGCGTAGGAGTTCGCCTGAAACGAACAACCGAACAATTTTAACAATCGTTCAAGCAATCGCAATTTTTTTATGTTTCACAACAAAATATCGGAATACCGTATTAAAATAAACCGAGGTATGTATTATCCAAAACCAGCGAAATCTGACCATTAGAAGTGGAGGTTTTCCTGAAATTTGAAATTAAAAATTTACTCTAGTAACTGCCATGTTTGATTCGTCGCAGTGTATACCACATAATTAATCAACCCTTAATACTTATTTTTTTAGGCGTAGCAGCGCACGCTGGGTATTAGCTAGTAATCTATAAATTAAAGTATAAAATTGTGGAATATTTACCTAAGAGTTGAGGAGACGGACCTTTTAGGTAAATATTCCATAATTTTACACTTTAATTTTGAATAATACCTCAACGGAAATAATCATGAATCTTATAAAAGTTATCTATAAACTAACCACACGAAACCGCACAAACTTCTTTTTGAATCTATATATAAAGACAACAATTAAAAGGAAAATCATCAATAATTAAAATTATAATTTAACCAATACAAATAGCTTTATCTGGAGGGCTACAACATTCAAAACCGATACCTTGTAAATCATCTGTAACCATGAACCAGATTATCATCATCATCATAGTACATTCACGAATTTAGGCCATTTGTTGACCTGTTTCGGCCTCAAGAGAAACACCATCCAAAAGTCTTTTGAGTGGACGTCCTGGTGTTCTTCTTCCTGCAGGTTGATATCTTAACATTTGTTTGGGTATTCTGTGATCTTCCATTCGATGAAGATGTTGCATCCATCTTGACTTATAATCAGAAATTTTGTTTTCTAAAGGTTCCATGTGTAATTCTTCTAAGATGTCTTCATTTTTTTTGTGATCTAGTAGTGTGTATCCTGCAGTCCTCCGAAGATATCTCGTTTCAGCAGATCTAAGTCTCTGTATATCCTTCTGTTTCAACGTCCATACTTCGCTACCATACAAAAGAGTTGGAAGAGCCAGTGTTTTATACACTTTTAGTCTTGAATGCCTTTGGACTAACTGTGGCTTGAAGATAGAATTTATTAACCCTAAAATTCTTAAAAATTTAGATATTTTTGCATTCACATCCTTTTCTTCTTCGTATGAGATATTACATCCTAGATATGTAAAATTATTCACCTGCTCCAAAATTTTATTGTCCAGTACAATTTTACTTCTGACAGGATCTACACCTTGAAATGCCATAATTTTTTATTTTTTTTTTCTGTAGATATCTACAATCCATATTCTTCTGTAATTTTGTTAAGTTCCTAGAACCAGATTATTCTTCGATATAATTTCTTGAGTAAACATCTTCGTAGGATTGGAATAACCAACTCACCAAACTGCCTACAGTGTCATCAGGAAATGGAAATGGATAAGTTATGCAACACATCAAAACACGTGAATCTGTATCATGATTCTTGAACTAACATCAAAATATTGGGAAACGAACATTATGAATGTATTGATAAATCAAGAACATTTGATAGTGGGACATGCCGTAGCGTAGTTGGTTCAAGCAATAAGCTACAAACCAGATCGTCGATTGTTCGAGTCCCGGTGGGGGTCAGATTTTAAACTGACTTACACCTTCTAGCGGTACCATGAACCAGATGTCAACTCAGCCCCTAACGGAAATGAGTAGATACTAGATATAATAGGCCTATATGCCCTATTGTGATACTAGTGATAACACTGAGCAACAAAAAAGAAACTTTTTTTTTTGTCTCAGAAAGAAAAATGTCGATTCTGATAGTATTTATCCTCCTGAATTCAAATATGATATCAGGTTTTCTCCATCACGCAAGGCTTCCAAGAGACAGGCATTTATAATTTCAAACACTTTAATATTTTCTACATTCGTAACTACACAATATTCGAACATTCGGACTCACCTAGAAAGTAAGAAATGACGATTTTCTGCTATAGCCTATTTCGCCTGTGGAGCATCCCTCTTGATGGTCCAACAATAATCGGCCAGCATATTAGGATTCCATTTGCCTTTATATCTCTTTTCCATAGCTGAAATCTCCTGAGTTAGCTCATTTGGTTTTATTTTACCCTGGACAAATGGACGAAAAGAGTTTATTAAAATATTAATTATTTTAATCCATTAATTGAAATTAAAATACAGTAAAAAACTGTGCATGAAGGAGAAATTCGAATACATATTTGAAAACACGATAAAAATCTGCATGAAGTACAACTATTTGCACTCATGAGACAAGTATCACGGTGACTAGTATAATATATTGTATGTGTCTGAGATTTTAGAAAGCCTCAACTCACAATGGAACTGCCAACCATTGCATGCTGAAACCTACCTTGAAATTTCTTCCAGAGAAGCATCGTAATGTACAAAAAATAAAAAAGTCTACAGTTTTTAGCTGAATGTCACTAAAATATAACGCCAAATCATTAATTTAAACTATAGCGAAGTAGGCCTAATACAACACCTGAATTAGTAGATTGGATAACCCTCACTACCTGAAATCTGAACCGAATCCCGCATCACCTTCCTCTGCTCTTACCTCATGCAGGTAGTCCATCCGCTCCGTACGGTGGGTTGACATTGCTGGATTCTGCCTTCGATTACTGTGCCTTGCTGTTAAAAACGGCAGATATATTTTTGGACGCCTTAGCAAATCACAACGCTTCTCTGGGAGAAATTTCAAAGTAGGTTTCGGCATGCAATGGTTGTTAGTACCCTTGTCAGTAAAATTCCCGTTAAATAATATTTAGGCATTTTGGAACATGTTCAATCAAAACATATATTCAAAAATTACCTTACCGAGTTGAGGATGACTGAAATATCAGGTAGGCCTACATATTTTAACATTTAATCTTTTTACATAGTAACCTCAGAGTGGTATATGATGCATTTTGAAAGTATTCATATATCGAGTAAAAATATCGGCCGTTCCTACTGGAGACGCATCAAGACCATCAACGTCTACAGCGCCTTAAATACAACAACTGGTAGCGCATAATCATCATGCCGATGATGGAAGTTAACTTCCGAAATACCTCCAATTAATAATATTTTACATACATTATTTTAACAAAGTTGAGGACGACGGCACCTGCCAACAGGTACATTTTAATTTTTATATTATGAAGTAAAAACTAGACAATGAAACTAAGAGTAGCTTTAATACAGAATCATAATAGTAGTTTAAATTTTGATGGAACGTCGTTTCGATTACTTTCTTGCTCAATTTAAGCACGGCATTTTGAACTGTGTAGTGCAGTTTAGTTATGAAATACAGTACCCACCAATATGTATACCTCTTTGAAACATAAGTTGTAAATTTCAGATAAATCTCGGAGATAGGCCTTCTTTTTTACATATAATAATTTACTGACTGCCGCGCTTAGGTCGGGGACAGTCCCGTCCTCGCAGAAACAGCTTTGTAGAGGTATAGCCAAATAATTTGTCCGCGATATGCGCGAACGAGCTTGGTTTAGTGACGTATGAGATCAGTTGGCAGCTGGGAGACAGGTACTGTGGTGGGGAAGCGTGCAATTGTAACGGGTAGACGTGAGAATATGATTGACGCTATCGGGGAAAGGAGGGGAAGAACGAGAGAAGAGGAGTATCTGGATGAAAACGTGCCTCTGCGATGCGGACAATTTATTTTGCTTTATCTCTACATAGGAGAACTATGCCAGCAGTAGCATTGCTGCCGAAAGGTAGGCTATCCCATGCCGGACTGGTCGAAGGCGATTAGCCAGACGAAAAAAGTACCTTGGTCAAAAGAGTGACGATCTTTCACCTAAAAATACAACCGTCAAGAAACGCGGATATGGATTCCACTGGGGCAAAACATTCTCCGGAGGTGAAATAGACCCCCATTCGGTTCTCCGGGCGGGAACTACTTCAGAGAATCCATGCCAAAGGCTCAATCACAGGGACATGATTCTAGGAACATGAAATGTTAAGATAGCAGACTGCGTTGGGCGGGGCATGTGGCACTAATGGGGAATGAAAGAGGTGCATGGAAGCTGGTTATAGGAAAACCAGAAGGAAAACGCCCAGTTGGTAGACCAGGAATGAGGTGGGAGAATAACATTATCGATAATTTGAGGTATTTGTATATTATAGGCCTACAGGAGATGATTGGAAAATATTAGCTTAGGGATGTATGGAGAGCTTACAACCGCGCGGTCATGAACCTACGGGTTCGATAGAGCCAGTGAGTTAGTTAGTTTACCTCTACATACGCATGATCCAGGGGCCAACAGCAGCTGAGAAGAGTAGGCCTAAAGCTAAAAGAAGTAGGCCTATGTCGCGATGTTGTAAAAATATGGACAACCCTGTAGATATAATGGAAATAGTAGGTCTGACACGGATCAATACGGGGACCGACATGTTCCGCAAACATCGTAAACTTTCTCAATAAGATTTAATTAAGTTTGTCAGCCTGATCGGGTGCTTACTCGCTTCCTCCAATAGAAGTAAACAACATGCACTTCAATTAGTTAATTAAATCAAATGTAGGCCTAATTATGACGCATAATTGCTTACTCTGACTGCCTCTGTGCTGTAGGCCCCTAACAGTTAACATGTCTGATTAAAACCCGCGAATTCTGGGTGATTCCCGGCAGTAATATAGAAATTCTTATTTTGGTACAAGATCTGTAACTTGACTCAACATAACTTCGTATGGATCGGGAATAGTTTTGCTTTCAGCACACTGTTCCAAGTCAGTTCTTTCCCAAGTATTTTGGGGCATAGGACCTAAGTCAATTCCGTCAAAGAATCACTTTCATTTTTAGTCAGTTCTGTTCTGTCATTTCTACCACGAACAGCATTTTCCTTCCAATTTGGCAGACTTATAAATAACTGTAACGTACCGGTAGGTTTTTAAAATAAAGTTACGTAACTTCGTGGCCCTTGGCCTACGAGCCGGTTGCTTTTCTCAAATCCTAACTAACTCGCTCACTGGCACAATCGAACCCGTAGGTTCGCGCGGGCATAAGCTCTCCATACATCCCTTTCCTGAGATAATCTTTACCAATAATTCCCTGTATCCCTCAAATCATGGATAATATTATTCTCCCACCTCATTCTTGACCTACCAACTGAGTGTTTTCCCTCTGGTTTTCTTACAAGAAGCTTCCATGCACCTCCTTCTTTAGTAGCAACCTGATATTGACACTTTGTTGATGTAGCGTGATTATTTCACTATATTTCCATCTACTGATGAGGAAGATAAAACATAAGTATTATTTATCTAATATATTTAGTATATTTGCCTTCCAATCAAAAAGTTTGTACCTTACAAGATAAATATTATTATTATTATTATTATTATTATTATTATTATTATTATTATTATTATTATTATTATTATTATTATTATTATTATTAAGGCCTTCGTCAAGGTTGTAGCATATCACCAACATTATTTAAGATATTTATACATAAAGCACTGTCAAACTGGAGCAAAAAATGTTCAGGAATTGGAGTACCAATTGGAGATGGAGCAACAGATACAATATATACATTGTTATTTGCGGGTGACCAGATAATAATTGCTCAAGAATATGAAGACATGGAGTTTATGTTCAGAAAATTATTCGACGAATACGATAACTGGGGTTTGAAAATAAATTTAGAAAAAAACATTTTATGTGGGATGTGAGCCGAAACCGAAGATTTGATATTAGAAGATGAAAAGGGGTATATTAGAGGATGTGTAGAATTGGCGTATTTGGGAGTAAAATTAGATAAAGAGTATAAACAAGAAAGTGATATTAAGAACAGAATAAATAAAGGTAGAGCAATAACAGCAATGATGAATGGAGTCTTATGGAACAGACATATAACCAGGAAAAATAAGTTACAAATATATAATTCAATAGTGAGAAGTACTGTCACATATGGAGCTGAAGTTTGGAAATTCAACAAAAACTTATGTCGATGGAAATGGATTTCTTGAGGAGAGCAGCAAGATGTTCAAAATTAGACAAAATAAGAAATACTATCATAAGAGAAAAAATGAATACTGGTTATTCAATAGTAGATTATATACAGTATAAGCAATTAAATTGGTATGGGCACGTACGACGAATGCAAGAAGAAAGATTACCCAGGAAAACATTGGAATGGTGTCCACCTGGAAGAAGGAGGAGAGGAAGACCTCGAAACTCGTGGATGCAGGAAATAAGAACTGGAATGAGAGCAAGGGGACTGGAGGACATGAATTGGATGGAGAGAGACGAGTGGAGAAGAAAAATAAAACTTTAGGCACAGAAAGATGTGTAAACATTAAAATTCTGTATACAAATAAATAAAATTATTATTATTATAACGCTATTCATTATGATTCTATCATATGTCCCGCCCTTCGCAGTCTATGAGACTTAACTGTTCTTATTATATCTGGCTTCCTATAAAGACCTGTAGTTCACTGTTAGGCCCCTATATAGTCTTATTCATTCACCTGTCTGTCTACATCCCCCATATATGTTAATCTCAGAGGTGGACTAGCTGTAGAGAGTTGTTTAAGCCAATACGCTACAAGTCGGATGAACAGGTGTTCGAGTCACGGTGGATCAAGATTTTTAAATTAACCCAAACCCTCTCCTGGGGCCAACTCAGCCTTTAACAGATATGAGTATCAGGCACATTTCTGGAGGTAAAAGCGGTCGTCACGCTGGGCTAGCAATCCAGCTGACATCTAGTACCGATCGTCTAAGAAAGGTCTAACTTCCGATCGTACCAAGGGCCTACGAAGGCCTGTAGAGGGATCGCTTTACTTTTATTCGCCATGTTTACCCTTATTGTATAAACGACTTGATTGCCTCTTATTAAATATTTATGTTGATTCAGCAATGGTCCTGGTATTGAGCTGATCACTCATCCGGATAGGGACTCCATGATCTTATGTAGTTACAAAGATGAGACAAAATGCACGATCTAGAGTTAAATACCCTCTTCTGAGAATTCGGTCCCTATAATGCATCGGGAATTGTTGAACAAGTAGAACTACTGAAATAAGTTAAACTAAGAACAAGAAAGAAAGAGTTAGGCCTATATTAGACTTTATTAAGGATTAATAATTGAAGAGCATCTTGGAGGAAGCTACATCTGTAATATTAAAAAGAGATGATTGTGATATTTCTTTTTGAGTTTACAGAAAGTCATGACATCTGGAGAGTATAAATGGAAACAGCTCATTAACATAAGGCCACGTCCCGCCCTCTAGAGAGTGATTTGGAAATCTAACTGTTGCCATAGCAACTCCAGCCGCCATCTAGTGTACTGGAACTGGAAATTATAAATTCCAGCGAACTACAATTTCAGCACCTGTGAGACACCTGGCGGTAGCTGGAGAATAAGAATTATGCTGAAGGACAGCTGGAGAAGTGTAAAACCACACTCATATTTAAGCCATCAACTTACAGAACAAGATATATTTTCTATAACAAACATTTATTTAATATAAGCTTAAAAATATAGCTAAAATTTATAAGCGAAGAAAACTTTCTTGTTTTTTCAATTTTTTTTACAATTTATTATTATCATCATGGGGGCACGTCGTAGCGTTGTTCTTTAAGGCAATATTCTACAAGCCGGAGGGTAGGGGGTTCAAGTCCCGGTAGGTTCATGGATTTTAAAAATGGCCTACACCTTTTGGTAGCATTAAATAACCTTGAGGTCGGCTCAGCCTCTAGCAGAAGTGAGTACCAGACATTTATTTCTGGGGATAAAGGCGGCAATAACGCAGGAACTACAATCCGGCTGACATATAGTGCCGATTGTTTATAAAGGTGGGAACCTTAATCTCATAGGGCCTCATAAGGTCTCTACTGGGATCACACATCGGTCTCGGTGATCCAGTGGTTATGTTCCTTGCTTCTAGTTCCAAGGTCACGGGTTCAAACCCGTCCGGATTTTATGAGTTTTTTAGAATAACAAAATCGAAGAGACAAGTCCTCCGGGATGGACTTTAAGCTGTGGGTTCCAAATTTGAAGATTTACGGACTCGTAAAAGAACCTCAAGTCTACATAATAACTTACCTCTGAACAAAATTTAATCCGTCTTCACCAATTCATTTACTAGGCCTACCTTACTTTCCTACTAGTTATCTCCTTGAGGCGATGTATTAATCACATGTCACTCATCGATATCTATAGGGAAACTAAATTAGTATGGTTTACAAATTCCTCACTAGGGTAGCACCCATGTCCCGAAAGCGACAAACAGGGCTCAATCCAAAGTGTGGATCCGTTATGGTCTCCTATCAGCACTTCATTGTTTTTCGAAATTTTAACGTCCATTTAAAATAGGCCTATAGCCTATGTAAAACTTTGATTCGGCCATATTTCAGAAGACATCTTCTCCACGGCTCTTAAGCCTGTCTTGGTTGTGATTTATTGGATAATGGAGTTAATTTATATAGTGTCTACGTCTTGTGCCATAAGTGAGGGATTTGAGGCATCCAGTCTTGGTGCAGAGCTACCAGACTTCCGCTAGTTCGAGTCCCCATAACTAATTAACTCATTTGTACTAACGAACCCGGAGGTTCATGGGAGCATGAACATCCATATATAACTTACGTATTCCGAGGTAATGTTTTCCAATCAATACCTGTTTAATTCATCTCCCTTAAATAATGGATTACGTTATTCTCCCGCATGATTCTTGACCAATCTACTGGGCACGTCCCCGGTCGTCTTCCTAAAGCTTCCCTCTTTAAATCTCCATTCGTGCCATATATCCTGTTCCATCATAGCCTAGATGAGCTTTAACTGTTTTTATTACATCTGATTTCCCCTAAAGACCAGAGCTTACTGTTAAGTAATCTTCTCCATTCACGTTTTTTTTTTTTTTTTTTTTTTACTTTCAAACCCTCGTAATCTTTTATCCTCCCTTAAAGTAAGTGACCATGTTTCGATCCATATAATATAGCTAGAAGAATGGTCGTTTTATGTGCTATTTTTAGAATATTTTTTTGAGAGAATTTTGTATGACAGGACTCCCTACAACGAATAACAACATGGTTTCAAGAGTTGAGGATTATTTTAAATTCGTTCTGCGCCTCATTTATATGTGTAATTATTGTTCTCAGGAATTTAACTTCAGCCACTTTTTTTTATTTCTCTCATTTGTAATAAACTATCCAGTTCCATTATATAACATATTTAGGCCTACACGTATTATCATATATTTAGTTTCTTTGATGTTAGTTTACAGTCCCAGTTTCTTAGTACAACTTAATAGAATGTGTGTGTTGGTTCGAATTCCCATGGGGAGAAATTTTTCTCAAGGAATATCAGTATCGTGCAGAATTTGCGTAGCTACGATAAATAGCGGTCCAATGTTGAAGAAGTCAGATATAAAGACTAGAGAACTTCACATACTGACCAAATGTCATCCTTGAACTGACTGGATGATCATATCCGCCTTTGTAATTGACACATGTGGAGGGGTCAGCTGATAGGCCAAGGATTTTCTGCGCCATAGATTTAGAGTTCAAAAATGTTTTCACTTCTAGAGTCATCCTAAAGAATCTCGTCTCGACTACTTATATATTTTTTTCGTCAGCCTACCTTATTTTTCCATGTCTCACTCCCATAGGACAATAATGGTCGTGTTTAAATACACATATTTTTGTATGCATTTGAACTTGCAAGAGTATTTTATTATAAACTAGCTAATACCCGGCTGCGCTGCTATGCTTAAATAAATTACATATGTTTTATGTTTAGCTGAATAAGTGAAAAGGAAAATAATTAGGCTACAAATGTATATTTTTAGATTTCCCGTGCTGATTAGGGGCTACCTGACTTTGCCCGAGAATCGACTTATTCCGATCTTCTTGGCATTAATGAGCTGAAAGACAAAAATGGTTATTGTAAGTTACCTGCAAAAGAATGACAGAGGATAGGATAACAAAGATGACACTGATATATAATCCTGTAGGACGAAGATCGGTGGGAAGACCAAGAAAGCGATGGGCAGAACAGATGTGAGATCGGAAGAGGCAAAGAACTAATCCATGAAGGATGATGATGATGATGATGATGATGATTTTAAAAGAATAACCGCCGTGCGTTGCTACGCTTCCCGGGAATCTACTCATCCAAATCTTCTTGGCATCATGAACTGAAAGACAAAAATGGTTATTGAGAGTTATCCGTAAAAGAAAATCATATGGTGTCGCGGACTTTTCTGTAGATTTTTTTTAGGTATTCAATTCTGTGTAGCCTATATTCATTTGGTGTATTTGTTATGGTTTAGGCAGCGTAAGCCATTTAAGCGTCCAAAAAGTTACTTGTTTAGTGCACCGATGCCCGTTTTTCTTTCTTTTTTTTTAGCTCCAACCCAATAGTACGTAGGGTTATATGTTATATACCCTAATTGTAACAAAAAATTCTCTAAATGATGGAAAAACCCCATTCATATCGGTCAAGTAGATTTTGAGTCCAAAAAGGACAGGCAGACAGGCAAACAGATTCACACTCACTTTTGTAAATAATTATGAGTTCAGGCAGTGACTAATATTTTGTTATTACTAGGGCAAGGCAATTAATGATTTTGCATCTTTTTCTTATGAAGGATGAAACATTGCTTGCGTATATGAAAATGTAGGCATTAAAAAACGGATTAAATAAAAGCAATTCATTAGGGCTTTTTTTTTTTTGCATTTTCTTAACTTTTTTTAGGAATATGTCTTTTTTGGCAATTTTTAGGTCATTTTGAGCATTTTTTACACTTTTCCAGAAGGCTGTGACATTATTTGTATTTGATTTAGGATTTTTATTATAATTCAGTATTTTTCCTTGTCAATACAATTTCTTGGAATTAAGTAGTTGTTTTGCTAACTACTACCCCTATTTTTCAAGGTATGTGCATAATGAACTTGCCCACTTCTAGGAATTTTATTCAATTTCTTAGAGCTTATGCTTGCTTCTACCCTTATTCTGATTGTTAACTGCAATTCAAAATTGCTGTAAAAGTGTACTGTGTAATTGAAATGGATTTTCTGCAATAAATGGTACTGTAATATGTATTTTTTAACTACTTTTCTTTTAATATTTTGATGTTAAGTTAAATTTTATGTAATTCAGTAATCAAGTGAGTACTTTATCTAATAAATATTATTTTTATTGGTAACTCTTAACTTTTAATTCGTCATTTCTTTATTTTATCGGTCTTTTTTTTTGCATTTTTTAGGTCATAAATGCATTTTTTATTTTGCATTTTTTACCAATTTATAGGTCATTAAATGCCTTGCCCTAGTTATTATATATTTTGATTCACTATTTTCATTTCTATCATTATCATTAGGACTAAAAGTTAAGATTGCATCACAGTTAGCGTGTATTAGGCCTATTTATCTGTTTGTATGTAGAAACATAAAACGAAGTCTCAAGGAAACTAGAAAGAAATAATCATTTTATATAACAATGGCGGTTTCAACATTACTATATGGAACGGAACACTGGGTTTTAATAATAATAAAAAACAACACTAACGAAGAATAGAAACTTCAGAAATTAGGTTTTTGAAGGGCATGGCTGGCTATATTACTCGTTTAAGGAGTAAGCGCAGTTGTTGACGGAGGGCACTGAGTCGTGTTTATGCAGGAATAGAACAACCTGACACTGCAAACTACGAAGAGCAGAGGGGAATGGGACGCGGGACGCTGACAGTGCAGGTCTAGTAGAAAGTTTGTTACCGGTGCAATATGAAAATTTATCTTTCTCCGTTGTGAATTAATCACTTTGCTTGGAGAATTTTAGGCGTCTCCATACTTATACAATACAAGCATAGGTCTATAATACAAATTGTTGTATCGACACGAAATCGCTGTTCAAGAGCGAACGATGTGGTTACAGGTGCTATTAAAAGGCAACTGTGATTCTTTGTCCAGTGTACACTACTTTATACGTCACGTATAGCAACAAACAGTGCTTCGCGATACGTCTGCCTGCAGAGATATTTTGAATGACTAATATAATAGCGGATCGGAAACTAAATGAAGATATATAAACATAAAAAAGTAAAGTGATCCCACTACAGGCCTCAGGAGGCCCTTGGGGTAGTAGGAGGTTAAGGCTCCCACTTTTTCTGAACAATCGGCACTTGATGTCAGCCGGGTTGTCAGCCCTGCGTGACGGCCACCTTTACCCCCAGAACAAATGTCTGGTATTCATTTCCGTTAGAGGCTGAGTCGACCCCAGGGCCATAGTGCCGCCAGAAAGTTTTGGTCAGTTTAAAAATCCTGACCCCACCGGGACTTGAACCCTCGACCTTCCGGCTTATAGTGCAGTGCCTTAACCACTACGCTACGGCGTTCCCCTAATTAACGAATAAAATTAAGCTGTTTACTCACAAATCATTATTTAAATATAGTTATTTTAAAATATGTATACATTTAATGTAAAGGCGACGTTTGAAAACAAATGAGAAACGTTATGTTTAATTTGTTCATCACTGCAACTAGATCATATATATTGCCAAATAGAATCGCAATATTGTAAGAATGCACGCTAGTGGAGAAAGAATGAAATTTATGATGTCCTATGTCAATTATATTTTTCTGCAACGTTAATTCCTGGGAAATAATACGTTTAAGAAAGTTCAAACAGTGGTTTCTTTTTTTTTTATGGTATAATCAATTGCTACGAATGTTTTTCTATTATATTTCGCAAGCAGAATATGATTTTATTCGTGCACTATATGGGTCTATACAATCTGGGAACCACTTGATAAAATGAAAGCGATAAAATGAAAGTGATAAAATCGTGGTGAAAAACGACTGTGATTGGTTGTAAATTAAAAATAATTGAAATGTGATTGGTCTTTGACTGCCTTTTGGGGCATGGTTGAATAGTCATTAAAAACAAACAATGGTAAATTTGACAAAACATTTCACCTATCTACCTCCAGATGGACGCCGTCTAGACATGACTTAATGTAGGGCTTAAAGCTATGGAATATATCCTGATCATAATTTCTTTTGAGTACTGAAGAGGATATGAAGTAGCGATATGGAAATACTAATAAATATTGACAGAGATAGTTCACGTATCACCCGCCGAGCGGCTACACATGTTCCCACACGTGTTATAATTTTATTTATGTTGTTTAACAGACACTTTGTGGGAACCGAACATCAGGGGGCGCTAGTAGTGACCAGACCAATAAATCCTTAAGGTGATAGTTCAGTAGTTACTATAAATTAACTAAACTCACAGTAGTGGTCCCCAAAAATCGTGAAAACATCTTCCTTCTCCAATTTTATGATTTCTTTGCATGAATTTCAGATATACCAACCTTTCACCTCTATTTCTTTTTCACACAATGTTTAAGAACCTTGGAGCTTACACTTGTGAAATTTCAGATATAGGCCCTACCAAGTGCTAATAGCTAAATGCACAGTCACAATAATTCACACCTTTACTACTATATTTCTAAGATGTTTAAAGAAATTTCTCCCTGTTTTATTTAAACAAACTCTTATAGGGTACAGAACCTTGTGTTGCCACACTTCTATTATTGTGACGTCGTATAGGAGTGAAGTGGGGGAATATCGATCACTTTAGCAATTAGTCGAACAACTGAAATATTATTCGTAAAAAAAGGAATTTAAAAACATTGAGAATTGTTTACTGAATCATTACTTACTTAATCATACATAAAAAAATACAAATATACCATCAACTAACTTGTTAAACAAATTGTATTACAGTACCTGGTCCCACGTCATAGCCGAATGATTAAGAGAAGATGCCTTGGCGAAGAGCTGAATTTTCTCGCGAAATTTTGGCTACTGTGGGACTGGTGCCCATTCCAGCATCGTGAGGAATATGAGTAGCAGCAATAAGTAGAGGATCCAGATTAAGGAAACCAGCCATGATGGCTGGGGATCCGAAATACTGACCTCATGTCACCCCTACACTGGCTGAATGATTGTCTGCCTCTGTTATTAATACATATGTATGGGAGGCCAGCAGACGACTGGTAGGCCAAGAGCATTCTAGGCCTGTCGGGCCGTGGAGTTTGTATTCTAGTACCTGGGATTGATCGGAGTCATAAATCTTTGCTGTCCCATATCCACTGTATTCTGCATGAACCTTCTGAACATGAAGTGGACCTGTATCACAGTTTGCTGTCCTGGCCTACATCACAACAGGTATCTTTCATCAGGTGCTTAATTGCATTGTTTAAACGATAATAATAATAAATATGAAATTATTGTATTGTCACGGGTCCTCTACAAGTAGGATATACAAAGTTTCAAGTCGATCCAATGATTTTAAGTGGGTGAAAATCGCGTTGAAAGATTCCGTTACATAGATAGATCGATAGATAGATAGATAGATAGATAGATAGATAGATAGATAGATAGATAGATACAGGTCAAGCTAATATAAAGCGTGTAAAAAATAAAAAAAAATATTCGAACTACGCTGAGTCACTTCTATCACTCAGGGTAACTCCGATTAGTATACCTACTGATCGGAGCCCCAATGTGCCAAGTTGGAAGTAATTTGGCACCATTTCGTACTGGAATTATATGTTGAAATTGTAAGTAATTATGTCATATTAATATTCACTTTGTTATCACAATCTGAAAAAAAAATTACTTTCATAGATGATACCTAACATAGCTGGCATAAATCATCTTAGTTTCCTTACGAGAAAAGTATACGAAACACAAAATGTCCACTTCACTGCGGAGATGCTGCTCAATTAGAATTGGCATTGTACACAATGCTTGAGACATTTCACAGAAGATGCTAGCAATATGAAAAATGCGATTAGGCCTATAATAGTGGCTTCTGAATAATATCGTGATCGGAATTATCTCCGTGATCGGAATTCCCTCATTCTACCCCTAGTTACCATGCTCGCGCTCTGGTTTTGAGGTTCGCGGTTACAAACAAGGCCGGAGTCGACATATTTTCCAAGAGCGTAAAAATTATGCATATAGCTTCCTTCGTAATGATAGTAAAGCGATGGTTATAGATTTACAATTAAAATGACCTCAAACCCTAAAAAGATGCCTTTGACAAAATATATGGGTCCTTTAACGTTCAGGTTTGAATTTTGACGCTGAAGACCCGAGATGTTTGAGCGTGTTAATAAATAAAATAATAGCCTATCTACCTACAGCTTACAGCACACAACCAATTTTTCTAAACCGCGATATAATTTTAGATGCTAATGTTTCTATAAATTTTATATAGGCCTACATATATATGTTATATTGCAGATTTTCGCGGATATAAGTATGGATATGAAAGTTTTCTTGGGTTTTCCGCGTCTTGGATTCAAGTTCGGAACTAAACATTGGATGGGTGTACGGCTTCGGAAACGGACCACACTAAAAACTGAAGGTATTTAACTACATAAGAACTAAACCTTGGAAGGGTGTACGTCCTCGGAAACGGACCCCAGCGAAAACTCCATGTATTTTATTATATAAGACCTAAAGCTGTGACTCGAACTTATCATTCCTTGATAATAATAATAATAATAATAATAATAATAGCTTTATTTTACCTGGCAGAGTTAAGGCCTTAAGGCCTTGTCTACCACTCAACCAGGTGGCATGTGGGATCATGCCGAAACGTCGGAATCAGTGGCCAGAGGCCTAACTTGAATCCAAGACGCGGAAAACCCAAGAAAACTTTCATATATATATATATATAGGCCTATAGTTATATACTGGGCAATTAAAACCTCCTAACTCCACCTTGAAAAACATGTAAATGTACGGAATTGTGCTCAGTGTAAAACAAATATTTGAAGCATAATCTGCACATAATCCATAATTCCTTTGCACAATTTGTCATCATCTAGTGGTAGAAATGCAATTTTGTCCCATCAAGTGAACAGTCGCCCAAAACAAGGTTGAAACTAGCATTTTCTTCCAAGTTAAGTTTTATTTGTATGTAAAAATCGACTTTAAAAAAAGTCCGTCAAGCAGGAACTGAGTAAACTAAGCGAATTTCTCAGCAAGTAGAATTTATTGTCCCGTGTAGTTGATTTATGGGATATATATTTCTTTTGTCAAATCTTAAATTAGCGAAACTCTAAATTCTCGCGCCAGTTAGGCTACTTAAATATATTGAACTGCAGTGAAAACAAAGAGCTATAGGCCTATCTATATATATATATATAGCCTATATATATAGGCCTATATATATATAGACCTATATATAAATTTCGGTTTCAGGCAAACCCACCCACACTTCTAAAGATCGGATTTAGGTGATCGTAGGAGAATAGGCATACCTTCCTCGTAATATTTTAAGTAGGATAGGGGCCAATACTGTGATTCATTGTAATAATTCGAAAATTGTGACCGCTGCAGCTATTTTTATTTTTTTTGTTTCAAGCGAACTCCTACTCCTAATTGTTCGATTTTGCTGTTTAATGAACTCGGCTTACTTTTTTGTTAATTGATTGCTATATGCGAATTCGGATCCGAATGAACGAAATTTTTGGCCACTGGAACGTTAACGAACTATATATATGTAGGCTATGTGTGTGTGTGTATGTGTGTTCACCATAGACATTATTGGTCGATGAAGATAAGTATGTTTCTTTTTAACTTTTCACGATAACAATCTCAACAGTTTCATTCAATCAATGTCGAATTTCTGTAATTTTTATTTTTATTTATTTATTCATTTTCCACTTCTGTAAAATTTGTGGAAATGATATAAAGAATTTTTCATCGACCAGCCATATGTGTGTGCGTGTGCGTGTGTGTGTGTGTGTGTGTGAGTGTATTTACCACAAATATTATTGGTCGAAGAAGATATGTGTGTTTTTTTTAACTTTTCACGATTACAACCTCAACAGCTTCATTCAATCAATGTCTAATTCCTGTAATTTTTAATTATTTTATTTATTTATTTTCCTCTCGTGTAAACTTTGTGAAAATGATTTAAAGAGTTTTCTATCGCCTATATATATATATATATATATATATATATATATATATATATATATATGTGTGTGTGTGTGTGTGTGTGTGTGTGTGTGTGTGTTGGTATAGCCTATGTATATAATCATTTCCACAAATTTTACAGGAGAGGGGGAAAAATACAGAAATTAGATATTGATCGTATAGTCGCCAGAACAAGGTAATAATTCTCACTTTGTAATATATATATATATATATATATATATATACACCGTATATGTGTATATGGCCTTATCGATATAAGAATTTAATTCCGTCGCATCTCAATGAATCCAGCACCAGTGGCAATGATATTTACAACTGTGGTAACAGAAGTAACGACTGCTACTAATTAATAACTGGTGGAGAATAAATTAATTACCCACCCAGTTGTCAAAACAATGATAAAACATACAATAAATATAGCGCACCTGCAGTTACGTTTTGTGGGCGTGGATCACTTAGCTGACCTGAACAGTAGGGAGCATCTTCTATACCAAAGCAAACTTTTTGTTCAGGGCGTTTTAAGTTCAGATACTCGTTAATAGATGTCCAATAAAAGTAATGAAAACAATAGACTACAAATAATATTTCTAATGAAGAGTAATTGTTTTTATGTTACTTCGTTCATAGCTCGTGTTGAACTAAATAATGTAGACTAAATGATAAGTAGGTACTTGTATAAATGTGTTCTTTCTTTCTTCCGTGTCCATAGATATGACGCCAGATCCAATAACGTTTCATGTCTCTGAGCGTACTTGAGAATCCCGCTTTAGATGCCTCGCTTTGTATGATTGTAGATGGATTAGTCGTGTAGATTAAAGTAAACTCCATGGCACGAAAGGCCTTGATTTATTATCCGCTTGCTAGCCTCACATTTACATAGGTGGACGATTATCCGAGAGTATAAAGGTAACATACAGTCAGCAAGTAAGAGCTGGTATTTCAAACTGGAATCCCTACTTATCGTAGCTACTCAAATTTGATATAAATTAAACTCCATGCTGGGAAAGGCTTTGATTTACTAGCCGGCTGCTAACCACACTGTTATATGTGAGATATACACAGATGGATATTATTCGGACAGTATAGAGGTGACATATAGAAACAACTTATTTTTCTTCCTTTCTTGTGATAGACCTAGAGGTCTGTTACGGTCTCAATCCAACATTTGAAGGCTTTGCCCAAGGACCTCTTGACCTAGTGGCTGGTAATTTAAGATTTAACGGGCTTATTCTTCTTACATGAGATTTCCAGTTGTTTCTATATTTTTGTACATATTCCAAGATTGATTCACTGTTTGTAATTCTTTGAGAATCTGAGAATTCCTGTTATGGTCTGTTCTTGAGTAACCTGCGGTACATCTCATAAATTTTATTTCTGCCGCAGTTAGTCTTTGTTCATCTACACCGCGAATTGTCCAGACCTCACTGCCATAACATAATATGGGTCTGGCCAGTGTTTTATAAATTCTACTTCGTGTGTGTTGCTGTACTGTGTTTGGCTAACTAACCAACTAACTCACTGGCTCTATCGAACCCGTAGGTTCATAGCCGCGCGGACATAAGCTCTCCATACATCCCTATCCGGAGCTAATGCTTTCCCATCATTCCCTGTACAATCTACTTCCCTCAAATCATGGGTAATATTATTCTCCCACCTCATTCTTTGTCTACCAACAGGCCGTTTTCCCTCTGGTTTCCCTACCTCTTTCATCCCCCATACGTGCCACATGTCCTGCCCATCGCAGCCTACGGGACTTAACTGTTCTTATTATATCTGGTTTCCTATAGGCCTACATATCGTGTAACTCACTATTATGTAGTTTTCAATATCATGGCTACGCTATAAATGACAGAAGAACTTTACATTCACATACCTTACTATTCCAAATCCTGCACACACATTTACCAAGTCATTTATCAACATGTTTTTAAAATTGTGTTTGACTTGAAATTACTTTTTTAAATTCCTGTTACTTTGTTACATTTTGTAATTTTTTGTCTAAAATATTTTTCCTCTTCGTATGTAACTTGATATTCGAGGTAGTTAAATGAGTTAGTTTGTTCTAATATTTTATTATTAATAATAATTTTACTGCGAACTGGATCTTTTCCTAGGAAAGTCATAACTTTAGATTTTTCTATTGAGATTTCCATTTTGTAGTTTATTGCAATTTGGTGAAAAGAGTTGACTGAACGTTGTAGGAAATCTTCTGAATTCGATATAAACACAATGTCATCTGCAAATAATAGGATGTCTGAATTATATACTCTGTTAAGTGATATATTGCCATGTGGTTGTAGTCTCCATTCTTCAATAATTGAATTCATGTATGTTATAAAAACCATTGGTGAAATATCACATCCTTGTCTAACTCCTTGATTAATTGATCTGCATTCAGAGATTTTATTTCTAATCTTAACTTGGACCCTCCATGGTATCTTTACCTTGTCGTGGTGCAGTGGCTTGTGTGCTTAAATGATCCTGAGAGCTAGGCCGGCGGTAGCATTGCTGCCGATAGGGTTACCCATGCCGGACTGGTCGAAGGTTATAAGCCAGACGAAAAAAGTGCCTTGGTCGAAAGAGTGACGATCTTTCACGGTAAAAATATAACCGTCAATAAATGTGGACATGGGTTCAACTGGGGTAAAATTTTCCGGAGGTCAAATAGTCCCCCATTCGGTTCTCCGGGCGGGGACTACTTCAGGGAACCCATGCCAAAGGCTCAAACACAGGGACATGTTCCTAGGAACATGGAATGTTAGGACTTTATACAATAGCGGGGCACTAGAGATATTAACGCGGGAATTGGATAAATCGCCCTTGGATATAGTCGCTTTACAGGAAGTTAGGTGGCCAGGAGAAGGTAGTCAGGAATCAGGAAGCTTTGCGTTATACTACGGGGATGCAGAAAGACCTGCATTTGGAACGGGTTTTTTAGTCAGAAGGAGGATCCTATCCGCTATCCGAGATATTAAGTTTGTTAGTGATAGGATATCACACATAATTCTAAAGGGTAAAACGACATGATTTTATAATTCTTAATGTACATGCTCCCACAGAAGATAAAGATGACAAGATCAAGGATGAGTTCTATGAAGAATTAGAATGCCTATTTGATAGCCTTTCACGATATCATATGAAAATTGTCTTAGGAGATTTTAATGCAAAAGTGGGGCGGGAAGATATATTCATACCAACAATAGGCAAATTCAGTCTTCATGAAGATAGTAACGACAACGGGGTTAGATTAGTCACATTTGCCACATCGAAGAATCTCATTGTTAAGAGCACAACATTTCAGCATAAGGATATTCATAAATACACCTGGACGTCCCCAGATGGAGAAACTCGGAACCAGATAGATCATGTATTAGTGGATAAACGCTGGCACAGTAGCATCATCGATGTTAGATCAGTTAGAGGGACAGACTGCAATTCGGATCATCATCTGGTCAAAGTGAAAATCAGACAACGGCTATCGCTTATGAGAGGAACAAACGCTAAAGATGATTCTATAAAATTTGAATTAGAAAACTTGAAAAATGATGAAATGCGGCAAGAATACCAAATCAAAACTGCTAATAGATTTGAAGTACTGGAATCTTCAAATGATAATGTGGCAAATGAAGAAGAAACTGATATAAATAAAGAATGGGAGGCTATAAGAGATACTATTAAATTGTCAGCCTCAGAAAGCATTGGTTGTTTAAAAAAGAGGCAAAACAAGAAATGGTTTGATGAGGAATGTGCCGGCATTGTAAAGAAAAGAAAACTAGCAAAAATGAAATGGGTACACGAGCCAAATGAGGTAAATTTAGAGCAATTGGGTAGTATTAGACGGGAAACCACCAAGTTACTAAAGAGTAAAAAGAAGGGATAATTGAGAGAAAAGATTAATGATCTTGAAATGAATGCAAAAAATAGGAACATTAGAGAATTATATCAGGGAACTAGTATAGAGAAGAAAGGGTTTCAGGCTAGAATAAACATAATTCGGAATGAAAATGGGGATATGATTGCATATTCCAGGAGTATATTAAATAGGTGGAACAGTTACTTTAATCAGCTATTAAGTGTACATACAGAACAGGACATTGAGGAGGATAATTTACAGACAGCAGAAATGCTAGTCACAGAACCAAGTGGATTAGAGGTTGAAATGGCGATTGAAAAATTGAAGAGGTATAAAGCATCAGGTTCAGATGAGATCCCAGCAGAACTGATAAAATCAGGGGGAGAAAAATTGATGGACAAGATACGCTGGTTGCTTAGTATGATTTGGGAAAAAGAAGCTCTTCCAGATGAATGGAAGGAATCAATTATCGTACCAATTTATAAGAAAGGAGATGAAACTGATTGCAACAACTACAGGGGCATCTCATTACTTTCAACTTCGTACAAAATTCTAACAAATATATTAGTAAGCAGACTTACTCCCTATATTGATGACATTCTAGGAGATCATCAATGTGGATTTAGAAGAAACAGGTCTACAACAGATCAGATTTTTAGTATAAGACAGATTTTTAGAAAAGAAATGGGAATATTATGGTACTGTACATCAACTATACGTAGACTTCAAAAAAGCATATGATTCAATTAAGAGGGAGAAGTTATATAGTATCCTGCTGGAATTCGGAATTCCTAAAAAGTTAGTTAGACTTATACGAATGTGTCTAAATGGCACAAAGAGTAGGGTGCGTATAGGCAAACAGTTTTCGGACACTTTTGAAATCCAGAATGGGTTGAAGCAAGGAGATGCACTATCTCCTCTACTATTTAATTTTGTACTAGAGCATGCCATCAAATCTTTAGAGAATGAGGAAGGCTTACAACTCAATGGTATTAATAAGCTGTTAGTTTATGCTGATGATGTAGTATTATTGGCCGATAGCGAGGAGATACTAAAGGCCAACACGCACACACTATTGAGTAACACTAAGAAATTGGGACTGGAAGTAAATATCAATAAAACTAAATATATGGTCACACGTAGAAATACATTATATAATGGAAATGGACAGCTAATGACAAATGAGGGAAATTTTGAGGAAGTGGCTGAATTCAAATACCTAGGAACAATAATCACAAATAGGAATGAGATGCACAAAGAAATTAAACATAGGCTCAATTCTGGAAATGCGTGCTATTATGCATTGCAGAGACTCTTGATGTCCCAACTCCTTTCAAAAACGTTAAACTGAAAATATATAAAACTATTATTCTACCAGTTATATTATATGGGTGCGAAACATGGACTCTTACTTTAAGGGAGGAAAGGAGATTACAAGTATTTGAGAATAAAGTAGGCCTACTTAGGAAAATTTTTGGACCAAAGAGAGATGAACAGACAGGTGAATGGAGAAGACTGCATAACAATGAACTACATGGTCTTTATAGGAAGCCAGATATAATAAGAACAGTTAAGTCTCGTAGACTATGATGGACAAGACATGTTTCACGTATGGGGAATGAAAGACTTGCATGGAAGCTTCTTGTAGGAAAGCCAGAGGGAAAACGCCCAGTTGGTAGACCAAGAATGAGATGGGAGAATAACATTAACTATGATTTGAGGGAAGCAGATTATACAGGGAATGATTGGAAAACATTAGCTCAGGATAGGGATGTTTGGAGAGATTATGTCCGCGCGGTCATGAACCTACGGGTTCGATAGTGCCAGTGAGTAAGTAAGTAATCTTAACTTGGAATAAAAACAACTTACAGCTGGTTTTTCATACTGGAACCGCTACTTATTGTAGCTACCCACATTCCTCACAATACTGGGTGTCTACCGATCCCATAATGACCAAAATTCCATGCGAAACTTTCTTTCCCCATGAGGACTCAAATCAGCGTATGTCACGTAGCTCTGAACCAATGCATGACGCCTTAAACCGCTACTCTCTGGAATGGGTGCTAAAGAGGGGTTATCTAAATTGATTTTGTATTATCACCCAATAGAAAGACATAGTACAGGTTGTCCGATTAAAATAATTCAAGGTGGGCACAGAGGTCGGAATAGCTGGTTGTTTTATGAATTAGAAGTTGGGTTTTTATTTTCTAAGATAGAGTATCTAGAATTAGGCAACTAAAACAGTTTTTAAAACCGTAAAATAAGATCGAAAAATCTACTTCAGGCTTTTAAAATTGCAATACATCCTAATATTTACAGCTAAATGGATGTAAGAATTATGAAAATAATAAAATATGCAGTACAGAAGTTAATTAAATGTCCATCCATAGTAATTCTGCCCGAGGGCAGGTCTTTCACTGCAATCATAGCATTTTGATGCTATGTTTTGTAGTTTTACTAGGGAATGTTAGGTGTGATAGCTTCCCGTTGCATTTCCACAAATTAAATATAGTAAAAGTTATTTATTGACCACGAAGTAAAATCATTATCTTGTTATGACATTTTGATGCTGTTAATACAATTTTGAAGATCTACGAAAATTTCTGGAGACTCAGTAATAATGAACTGCTCAAAATTCACTTGCAGTATAGGGCCTATAAATAAATGGGGGGGGGGAATTAAAGCACAGTTAAATTTAAAAATTAAATGTAGACTCTCTAAACACAAAGCCAATAATCAAAATAGGCATTTTTAAGCACAATTAAACTGGCCCAGGTGCAACAACTTGAATAATTTTTTAACAAACTAATTGTAATCCATCCATTCTATGACGCTTGCGTCCGGCCTTTACTTTGCCAATCTTTCCCCTCCGTTATTCCCTGTTCCTAGCCACCGCCTTTCAATTCTATATTCTCATAAACATCTGCACTCGTATTGCGTCCGCATATCGTTCTCTCAATCGTCCCACTGTCCTTCCTCCTTCCTAGTCCTCGTTGTTGGTTAATTCTAACCACGTGACCAGCCCATTGGTCTTTTCATTCTAATAACATCTCAGATTCTATGAATAGTTGTTTCAATTCTTAATGTCTTCGAATTATCCAATATCCTTGATCGTTAATTGACAGCAGATTTTTCTCCATGTATTCTTTTAAGAAGGGCGCCCACTGGAACGACAAGCGACAGCAACAAGACACGGATTTGTTGCTTTGCTTGTTGCTAGCGTGTATGTTTCTTTATAACCCGTAATATCAAATTGCAAGTAGCCCGTTCGTCTGATACGACAGCAACTTGACACCAACTGTTTGTGTTGTGTCGCTCAAAGTGCTGCATGCTCCACTTTTTGTTGTGTCAGTTGTGAGTTGCTCGTATACAAGTGTAAAAGATGAGAGACGATCCTGATTTCAATATAACATTTGTTGAACTTATTAAAGAATTTCCTTGTCTTTATGATACTACATTGAACCAATACAGTAACAGAAATGTTCAAGATCAGGCATGGCATAGGATTACCAAGGAATTGTCGGAATCTGGTAAATAATGAATGTCAAACTCTTTACACACTTGCCCGCAATAAATAAATAAATGTAAAAGTAACAAGTGAATTTTCGAACAAATGATCGTAGGAAAGCAACTGTGACGTTGCATACGAATTTACGTAATTGAGATATTTACAAATATGCAAACAGTAATTTTAGACTCCTTCATTTATCTATTTTCTTTATTTGTTTGTTTTTTTTGTCTAATACCACCAGGTTGTCTCTTATGATATTTGTGGCTTTCTTCCCTGGCTTTGGCAGAATTATAATCCATTTCTTAGGTTGGGGCACCTGGAAGGCGGAGTTACGTTACCCCGATGATATGATGGGTGATAAATAATAATGAAGCACCAGGAGAATTCTTAACCTGAATTCTAGACCATTTGCAACCACAGGAATAATTCCCTTTAAGAAAAATTCCTAAGGTTTGACCAGGAATCGAACCCGGGACCTCATGAACTATAGTCAGAAACGCTGACCACTAGCCCATGAAGCTGGTCATTTTTTATTTATTATTTTTTATTTAAATAACTTCATAAATAAATTACTTTTTTTTTGACATCTTATATTTCTTCCAATTGTTATTTAAATTAATACATATTTAATTCTTTGAACACATTAAAAGCACCACTTTCTTCTACATTAGCAAGCCAAAAAGGATGTACACAGAATCGCCTTTTACGTCTTCTGTTGTAATAATTGATATTAGCTAAATAAACTAGATCGAGAACATTCTCGTCCTCAGACGACATGTTGCACTATGAATCAGTCCAGTGAGCGTCAGGTCACTTTGCTGTCATAGTCCGTGTTGGATCAGTGTATTTGTTGTATCACTATCATATCACGATCATCTTAGTGGGCGCCCGGCCTTAGAATAACTAAAAAAACTCCATGGCGCGACAGACCTAGAAGGCCCTTGGCCTACCACATTTTTTAATTTGGTAGCATGGTGAAAGAGTTCAGGTTTCACTTTCATATATTAGTAGGCCTGTAAGTTAGCCTATATTACTGTTTCGTATTTAAAACAATGTCCTGCGATGTACATTTCTACATTTTAAAATTGGAGGTATAGCAAAAAGGTACTTTTAGCCAATTGAATTTTTTTACCGCTATCATCTCATTGTTACTGGTAATTACGTATATTCATAAGTAATATAATAATAATGTCTATTAAAACACTATGCACAGGGTTAGATATTGATACAATGTTCAAAATTTCAATAATTTGTACAGAACGTCAACGAGTTTGTACTTCTCTGACTTGTAGGTGATACTAACGATAATTCCGTTGAAAGAGGGCGCAAGCGCATTGTCTTGATGTCTGGTTATTTCCTCTTTGCTTGCAGATTCTATGACGAAATCCTTGGATGTCCCTTCCCCGACAAGTATTATTTTTATCAATTAATAACATATTTTCCTTTTTTTTTTTATTAAACAGTAAATAATAATGATCAATTTTTAAGTTAAAATATTTCAGTTTTATATAAGTAATAGATGACATGTGCCACGAATGGGGAATGAAAGACGTACATGGAAGCCTCTTGTAGGAAAACCAGAGGGAAAACGCTCAGTTGGTAGACCAAGAATTAGGTGGGAAAATAATATTAATCAAGATTTGAGGGAAGTATATTATACAGGCAATGATTGGAAAACTTTAGCTCAGGATAGGGATGTATGGAGAGCTTATGTCTGCGCGGCCATGAACCTACGGGTCTGTTCATATCTCACCTGCCTGTTCATCTCTCTTTGGTCCAAACATTTTCCTAAGAATTTTATTCTAAAATCCTCGTAATCTCCTTTCCTCCCTTAAAGTAAGAGTCCATGTTTTGCACCCATGTAATATAACTGGTAGAATAATAGTTTCATTAGCTCAGGATAGGAATGTATGGAGAGCTTATGTCCACGCGGCCATGAACCTACGGGTTTGATAGTGCCAGTGAGAAGTAAGTAACTAAGAATAATAGTTTTATATATTTCCAGTTTAATATTTTTTTGAAAGAAGTTGGGACGTCAAGAGTCTCTGTAATGCATAATAGCAGGCATTTCCAGAATTGAGCCTATGTTTAATGTCTTTGTGCATCTCATTCCTATTTGTAATTATTGTCCTAGGTATCTGAATTCAGCCACTTCCTCAAAATTTCCCCCATTTGTTATTAGCTGTCGATTTCCATTATATAATGTATTTCAACGTGTGGCCATATATTTAGTTCTATTGATATTTTCTTTCCAGTCCCAATTTCTTAGTGTTACTCATTAAGTATGTGCGTGTTGCCTTTAGTACCTCCTCGCTATCCCCCCATTAATACTACATCATCAGCATAGACTAACAGATATATGTATTATGTATATAAGGAATTCTCTTAGTTTACTCAGTTTTCGCGTGACTTACAGGTACTTAATATTTATTCCTTCAGGAAATAAAATCATAAAATCTAAAATTCCAGATATAACTATATTGAAATTGGAACTAAGGTTTAGAGATCGTGTCCCGTTAACAATGTAACTGCTTTTACTGTCACTTATTGATCGGTGACATCAGTCATTTCGGTTGCTATTAGCTCTTCGGAACTGTAATTTTACTTACTTACTTACTTACTCACTGGCACTATCGAACCCGTAGGTTCATGGCCACGCGGACATAAGCTCTCCACACAACCCTATCCTGAGCTAATGCTTTCCAATCATTGCCTGCATTAATCTACTTCCCTCAAATCATAGTTAATGTTATTCTCCCACCTCATTCTTGGTCTACCAACTGGGCGTTTTCCCTCTGGCTTTCCTACAAGAAGCTTCCATGCAAGTCTTTAATTCCCCATACGTGCAACATGTCCTGCCCATCGCAGTCTACGAGACTTAACTGTTCTTATTATATCTGACTTCCTATAAGGACCATGTAATTTTACGGACTAATTATTTCGGGGATTCTTCACAACATGTGGCGCGAAACATTTTTCTAAGTTCCAATCATACACCATGCGCATTCGCCAACATTTACACGATATTTAACGATCTTAAAAGCTAACCTAATGCAATTTAAGTTCTCTAACCAGTGAAAGAATGCAACGCCCAAAAATAAATAGTAAGTTCTGAATTCTGAAGTAACATATGTGTACAGTTATTAGTACATACCCTATGTTGGCTGCACTGGCACACGACATTGTTTTTGCTTAGAATATTCGTTAAAACCAATATGGCTGCCACGACTTAATGCTATGTACGTATATAAATATCATACTATCTTATTCACTGGCACTATCGAACAAGTAGGTTTATGGCCTCACGGACATAAGCTCTCCATACATCCCTATCCTGAGCTAATGCTTTCCAATCAGTCCCTGTATACTTTACTTCCCTCAAATCATAGTTAATATTATTCTCCCACCTCATTCTTGGTCTACCAACTGGGCATTTTCCCTCTAGTTTTCCTACAAGAAGCTTCCATGCGCGTCTTTCATTCCCCATTCCTGCCACAGTGTTCTGTCCATCGCAGTCTACGAGACTTAACTGTTATTATATATGGCTTCCTATAAAGATCATGTAGTTCACTGTTAATTAGTCTTCTCCATTCACCTGTCTGTTCATCTCTCTTTGATCCAAAAATTGTCTTAAGAAATTTAATCTCAAATACTCGTAATCTCGTTTCCTCCCTTAAAGTAAGAGTCCAAGTTAAATATCATAGAAAAATATATTGAAAAAATCGTTAGAAAAAATGTAAAAAATCATTGTAAATCGTGGGAAATAATTTGAAAAATGGAACCATAAGAATAAAATTTGACAAGAGTTTATAAAGGAATTAAAAAAGTCTCGTCACATGTTGTAAATAAAAGCTATTATTTCTTTTGAGAATACATACCAACCTAAGTTTCGATTGCTACCTGTTGACCATAGCAGTAAAAGTTGAAATAAATACAAAGAAGTGAATAGTTTTCCACCCTCGCCTCGCCTCGGCTTGACCTTCCCTCTCTTGAAAGCGTGTCCACAACAAATTTACTTAGTAAAATTTACAAGCTTAGAGTTTTTGCTTCAAGCCGTAAACAAACAAATAGAGAGAAAAGGTCCGATGTTTTTTTTTCATGAAATAAGGGAAGGGAGAGGGTTCCCAACATAAAACAAGTGGCACATTCTAAACCAGAACAGTTACTTCAATATTTCACGCTGACGGCCTTGGAAATAGAAAACACATAAAACTTAGTTGTCAAGATGGTTACATAATCCAAGGAGTATATGTGGTCACCATGTAAACCATACTTACTCCTATTCCCCACCTTAGTCGAGCGGTCTAAGGCAATATTCCCTAGCGCAAAACTACAGGACATCCGCGATTTGGAATTCCCAGGACGAGAAATTTTTCCACGTTGAGAAAACCAGCTATAACGGCTGAGGGACTAGATATCTGACCACATGTCACCCCCTACACTGGCTGGATGATCGTCCACCTCTGTAAATGAAGAGTGAAATTGAAGACAGCAGCCGACTGATAAATAAATGGGCTTGGATATTAGAACTCCTAATACTTATGGGACACGTGAAATATTAATATATCGTACTACATTGTATAACCTCTTCGATTCTCAAATGGGATTATGATAAACTTTTTTTTTTTGTTTAATAGATTTTTAAACAAAAAGTAATAGCAATTTTGAAAGCAGAAGTTGTTTGTTTGGCTCCAATTTTATATGGCCTAAAACTTATCTTGTTACCAGCAAAATGATTACTTTTTTTTAATGAGAGGTAAATTTGATGGGGGTTAAATATTTATCATTTATGATAGAGTAGGTTAAAGACTTGCATGGAAGCTTCTTGTAGGAAAGCCAGAGGGTAAACTCCCAGTTGGTAGACCAAGAATGAAGTGGGAGAATAACATTAGCTATGATTTGAGGGAAGTAGATTATGCAGGGAATGATTGGAAAGCATTAGCTCAGGATAGGGGTGTATGGAGAGCTTATGTCCGCGCGGCCATGAACCTACGAGTTCGATAGTGCCAGTGAGTAAGTAAGTAAGTAAGTAAGTATGTTACTATTGCGTGGTATGATTTAAACAGTTATACTTCTTCTTCTTCCTTCCAAGCATTAGGCCAAGGCCTGTTACGATCCTATAGAAAATTTTCTCTCCAGCGTTTCATAGGACGGCCCAGAGATCTCGGTCCTCTTGGTATATAATTATAAACAGCTTTGGGGATCCGATTTGAACTCATTCTTTCAAGATGGTGTTTCCAATTTAGTTGGTACTGTTTAATATATTCCAAAATTGGCGTAGTCTTCAATTCTTTTAAGATATCGGTGTTCCTTTTCCGATCCCATCTTGTGTAACCAGCTGTTCTGCGCATGAATCTCATTTCACAAGCCGTTATTTTGCTTTCATGTTGTCTTTTTAGTGTCCATGCTTCACTACCATAGGTCAACACTGGTCTAACCAAAGTGTTATATAAACGTAATCTGGTGTTTTTTGTACAAGTAAACAGTAATACTACATATCCTTAAGGGTAAAAAATAAAATAAAAATATGAACATGAAATACAATAAAGTAACATAATTATAAAAAATCACAGCGATATTGAGATTCTATAAAGTGAGAATAAAAATTCACCTTTCATGCATCACATAGAAAAAACTGAAGAGGTTAATACAAAGTGACATAATTAGAAAGAAAATGAAAAACGAATAAAAATAGCTTGATATATATATAAAGTTACAGGTCTGCATAACGTATATACAAACTCTACCGACAAATATTCACAAGTTGTTGAGGGCTGTTTTCTGAGCGTTTTGATATAAAAATAACCTATGGTCTCCGGTAGCTCATTACTGAGTACTTTCGATATTATCGTTTTTTATAAATCAGTCACCTTTGTATGTGTTTACTAGCAATAGATATGATTTCCCCCCCCCCAAATTATACCTATTTAAAGTAATGGTTCGAAATGACCACCGCAATGATAACGGCAAACTTCACAGCGACGCTTCATGGACTATTGCACACGCTATATCTTCCCAGGAGATTGCCGCACATTGTTAGCGATTGTTATAATCCTACAATCCTAGCACCAAGGTCCATTCATCAAGGTATTTGCTAATATTCACTACAACCTGATGGCATTAGTAAAAAAAAATGTTCTGGCGCCCCATGTTGAAACCAGGCCATTTTGAGTAATAGCTACAAAAGTGAGTTCAAAAAAAAACAATAATAATTAATCGGTAATGAGCCACCGTAGACCATGGATTCCTTATATCAAAACATTCAGTGGAATTTCTGAACATAGGCCTATTGTGAAAGTTTGTCGGTTGTTAGTCATTGAGAGAGAGAGAGAGAGAGAGAGAGAGAGAGAGAGAGAGAGGGGGGGGAAAGAGAGAGAGAGAGAGTTAGAGGCAGACAGATATAGGCCTAGGTGTATATATATATTTACATTTCATGTTCCTAGGAACATGGGCCTTTTCGTGGATTCCCCGAAATAGTAACCGCTCGGAAACCGATTGGGGAACTATTTTACCATAGGAAATTTTTACCCCAGTGGAACCCATGTCCGCGTTCCTTTATGGTTATATTTTTACGTTGAAAAATTGTCACTCTTTCGACCAAGGTACCTTAAGTCTTCTATCTGTCCGGCATGGACAATCCTTTCGGAAGCAGTGCTATCGCCTGCATAGGTGTCGAGGTCATTTAAACACGCAAGCCACTCTACCACAACAAGGTAAAGTACTGTAAGACGGGCATTAAAGCTTCTTGTAGGAAGACCAAGGAAAACGCTCAATTGGTAGACTAAGAATGAGGGGGAAGAATAACATTAACCATAATTTAAGGGAAGTAGATTATACAGAGGATGATTGGAAAACATTGGCTCAGGATAGGGATGTATGGAGAGCGTATGCCGCGCGACTATGAACTTACGGTTTCGATAGAGCCAATGGGTTTTATGTGTGTATATATATATATATATATATGTCCAGGCATTTATTTTTCTTATCTTGTCATATTAAGCTTGCATTGCTCAATATCAAAAAGGTTTAGCCTAATTATAACATCGAAAAAGCATCACTGCTATAAAGTAAAAATATTCTCTTTAATTTGCTTACTTGTTATAGTAGCTACTAGGTGGCAATGGAGACCGAGTTCCCGCTACATCTTGTAATAATAGAGAATGTGTATAGGAAAAATAAATGTTTGTTCTGGATTCGCCTGGTAGCGCACTGGATATCAACTCAGAGGTCCGAATTCAAATCCCGTCCAGGCATTTATTTTTCTTATCTTGTCATATAGGCCTATATGTATATATATATATATATTATTATAAAGAATTAGTAATTTAAGAGAAACAGACAGAGATAGGTAGATACAAAGATAGAAATGTATACAGTAAGTTATATAGATTGATTAGATATAGGCCTATACAGTAGACAGATAGTTTGATATAGGCACTATAGATAAATACAAAGATAGGGAGAAAGGCAGACAGACTATGGATAGACAGATTGGACGCATCCTACATGAATGGATGAATGTTTGTATTGAATTATTGTTATAAGAATAAAAAAAGGAAAGTATTTAGGTGGATGGAAATATTTATTAGACAGACAAAAAGAAGGAATGAAGGCGAAAAAAAGAATTAGACCTACGAGACAATAGTATTTTAAATCTTTTGGTATATTAATTCAGTTTATCTGCTAGATTCCAAGGATGAACATTTGAACATAACAAAAATATTTGCAAAACTTATTTTGATGGAAAATAAGAATCAGAGTGCAGAGTTGCTGAGTTTGGTGTAATCCCGCACTGCTGCTGAGTAGCGCGTCGCTCCAGCCCCCGGATGTGAAGGCGCCGCTTTGAAGTCGAGACCCGCCTCCCGCCCTCCGCCCACAGCGCGACATCAAAACTCAAAGAGTATATCTCATTTTGTAGCTACAGGGTGCAATAACACATCTCTACGCATTTGTGATTGACCTTTTTATTGGGCCACTGCAAATCAATTCTCATGAACCTAAGGCATCCCCCTGTTCAGTCGCATATTGTCAACCCTTCAAAACAATGTACCGCTTAAGAAGTTTTGCCGCTACACTCTGCACACCTGGGCTTATTTCAAGCAAACAAACTGCATCCTAATTCACTGTTTGTAGTTCTAAGCACGACTCAAATTCGGGTGTTGTACTCCCCTCACCCCTACTTTCTCTCACTCTATTTGTTTTTCCCTTTTTCGTCTTCATTTTAACCGCTCCGGAGTAAATGTTGCTATGAGATTATTCCTCATAAACAAAACTCCACAGTGCGACAGGCCTAGAAGCTCCTTAGCCTACAAGCCAGCTGGTGGCCTCACATCTACAAGTGTTAAAACCACAGTCTATCATCCAGCCAGTCAAGTTGAATTTGATTCATATATAATCCCCAAAAATGAAAGAGACACAAGGAACTTCCGACTTCTGGATGTAGATAATCGTGCAGTCGGTAGGGGTGACATGTGTTTAGCAAAACGGTTCCCCAGTCATTATAGCTGGTTTTCTCAAGCTGGATCCGCTACTAATTGTAGTTTCCCAAATTTTTCACGGTACTGGATGCTACCGGTCAATATATAGTTATTTATGTAGGTTTTTTTTTAATTTCTCATAGATAATCATTTTGAACGTTTTCGTTTTCTTACATTAAAACCTACTAACCAAAATCTGATCGAACTTATAATATAGGCTATACCAAACAGGAAAAAAAAAAAAAAAAAAAAAAAGTATGTAGGTCTATAAGATAAGTAAGTGTTCATTTTTTCTAAAGTTCTCTTCATTTCTGATTCTCTAGCTTGAATCAAAACACACCTTAAGTGGCTTGCTAGGTCGGTTGTTTATGAGTTTTATTTGAAAGTTTTTTTCTCCTAGACCAGTTGTTTCCACCACTGTTAAAGAGACTGGTCCACTCTACTAGTTTTGGTTCACCGTGAGATTTATATCCCCAATATCCTCCATATCTGATTATATGGCAAACATTCCTTTATCCACAATCCAAATGGTTTGTTAAGTAAGGATACCAAGACAAGAATCTATAAAAGAGTCATACGCCCTGTAGACGTAGGCCTATGCTTCAGAGACAAGAGCGGGTATTTCTAAAACGAAACAGATTCTAGAGAAAAATGAAATGAATATTTTAAGGGGAATTGTGCAGAAAAATAGACGAGAAAATGTAGAAGTGAAGAGATTAGAACCAATTAAATATCCAAGCGATAGGTGATTGGGTTTATAGATGAAGAACTGAATGGAACAAACATGTTTCTCGCATGATATCGGCAAGGGACAATGTACCTGCTGACGGGAAGATATCACTTGGAAGACCGAAAATGAGTTGGCGGGGAGCATTTCTGGAAGTAACAGGCTGTGGATCTAATATATCGAGGAAAATATATTTTTTTTAGTTTATAACCTAAAAATATAAGATTAGGGAGAGTTATTTTTGTAGCTTTATAAGTTTAAGGCCGATAAGAAGGCCCTATAACATTAAGATGTTCTTTTTATAGGTTTTTAATTTTAAAATCGATAAATATACTTGAGTTAATTTTGTTAGTTTCTTAATTTTAAGACCGTTGTAATTAAACGCATCTAGTTAATAATTTTACATTTTTTTTCGGGCTCTGTAAGATTCGGAATTCTGGCTTTCAGGAGAAAGGCTTCGAGGAAATATCTGGCAAATATTTTCGGAGAAATTATTATTCAGGTAATTACATACGTTTGGCGTAAGATATGGAGGGTCTCATAGGATAAATTACCAAATTAAATGCTGAGGCCACCTCCGAGACACTCGGAACATTTAAGATATGACTTACAAATCACTCTTACGTTTATATTAAGTAAGCCGAATATAGGATGATTATGATGGCTAAACAGTGTTTGGAGACTATTTGAGCTTAAACTTTCCTGACATTTTTATTAAAGGGAAGAAAACATCGAAAAAATCTCACCCAGTAAACTTGTCTCGATCGGAAACCGAACCAAGGCCTGCTAAGTCTGAGGCAACGACGAAATCTAAGACCGGAGAGATAAACATTTTTAGACGTTTGTTTGTTCTTACTTCTACCGTTGAATTCTCGTATTTCGGATTATCCATACCCTCATTTCCAGTATTAATCCTCGAACCATAATTAATTTTCACGATTACATCATAGGGTCTAATCTCTTCTTTAATATACCTCAACATAGGACAGCTCGTTACTCCATATCATATAAGTACTATCTCCTCTTCTCGCAACTGAATTTCCCTACCAAAGGAAATCAGGAGCTGTCCGACGTTTGGAATATTTTAAAAAGTCTACATTTATTTTTGCTTTAACTTTGGTTTGAATTATTACCTTCACGAGTAATGAGCGTGTGTTAATTTGTTGATTTTTACTTAATTATTATTATCGTTATTATTATTATTATTATTATTATTATTATTATTATTATTATCGTAAAAAAAATACCCTACGTCAGGAAATAAAAATAGGGCGGATGAGTGAAAAATTTATCGAACGAATTGAAGAAATATATTTAAGATGATGAGAAAGAGGGATGGTAGATGGCTAAAGAGCTTCAATTGTGGACATCCTGGAAGAGCACAGACTGGAAGCCCAAGATCTAAGTTAAAATAAAATACAATATACTGAGAGGGATGAGAACGAAAGGACTAATTTGGAAGATGTATTGGATAGAAACTGCTTAACTTACATGCAGATTAGGAGTGGGAAAGCGACCACAGCCTTGAAACACTATATAGCCTTTCCATCCATCCATAGTAATTCTGCTCGAGGGCAGGTCTTTCACTGCAATCATAGCAATTCCATGCTATGCTTTGCAGCTTTACTAGGGAATTATAGGTGAGGCAGCTTCCCGTTGCTTTCCACACCGGTGAAGGATGATGATGATTATGATAAGGATGATGATGATGGCCGGATGATTTTTCGGGGACCGTTGGGCCCTAAGCTTCCTGAGATTTGTCTTACAGATGAGGAAAAACCCCGAGAAAACCTCATCCAGGAGCCTGTCCCGACCGGTAATCTAACCCGGGTCCGCTGCGTGACAAGGTAGCATGCTCCCTCGAGACCACAGCGGTGGACTATATAGCCTATATTATTATTATTATTATTATTATTATTATTATATATTATTATTATTATTATTATTGTGTAGGATAGAAGGGGTACAAGCAGCTATGAATATCAGAGGATTGGAGGAAGATCAATGGATGGACAGAGAGGAATGGCGTTTGATTTCCGGAAGACGGCGGCAGCTGCCTTGATACCGGATTATTATTATTATTATTATTATTATTATTATTATTATTATTATTATTATTATTATTATCATTATAGTCGGCCGCGGTGGACTAGTGGTTATGCTCCTTGCCTCTGGTCCCGAGGGTCGCGGGTCAAATCCGGCCGGGGTCGATGGATTTTTTTAGGATGGAAAAATCCAAGGAGCAAGTCCTCCGAGAGGGACTTTATGCCGTGGGGCCCGAGTCTGAAGATTTTCAGGCTCGTAAATGATCCTTAAGCCTGAATGAAAGGTCTGTAAGCAATATTTACCGAATTTTCCCGTCTTAGTACTACCTTGGTTTCTTAGATGTCAGTATGAGGCGGAACGCTGACCTCGGACCACTCAAAGGACATCTATACGAAAACAAATGTAACTAAATTAGTATGGTTCAAATACTTCCCTGTAGGGGGAGAGCGCCTAAATCTCTGTTAAGGGAAAACATGGGCTTAAATAAAAAAAAAAATATTATTTTGGATAGAAGGGGTACAAGCAGCTATGAATATCAGAGGATTGGACGAAGATCAATGGATGGACAGAGAGGAATGGCGTTTGATTTCCGGAAGACGGCGGCAGCTGCCATGATACCGGATGATGATGATGATGATTATTATTATTATTATTATTATTATTATTATTATTAAAAGTAAAAATGCATTGATATTAAAAAAAAAGAAATGTATTTGCTGTGTGCCAGGAAACTCTAGAAATGAATATTGCAAATTGAAGCAAAAAAGAATATCTTGGTCCGACACTGACGCTGCCGTCTAATTGTCGTTTCATCTCGTGACGGAATTAGATTTGCTCTGCTTTGTGAATACCAAACAGGCAAGTCATTTCACGAGCAGCTCTGCTATTGGCTGGCGCGGAATAGAACAAGGAGGCTTCCAGTCTGTTTTCAGAAAATCTAATTTCCAGGGGAAACGACGGGCCCCGGGCGCTAGCAACGTGAAAACGAGATGACAGGCACCGGATCAACCTGAACTCACCTTGACCAAGCACTTCTTCTCCCATATTCACTAAGTTGTAGCCTATAAGGGCTATGCAATTGCGATAAATTAGAATGCTATACCGCATCAATGGAATTGCCCTACACTGTTTGTACATCACAATTTATTCGAAAAAGATCGTAAAAACATACTAGAACTTCGTAGTAGCAGAGTTGCAAATAGTGATATTAATAGGTTATTACCAAACATAACTTAATAATATTATAGTTGTTAATTATATAAAAAGTTAAAATAATAAAATGCGTATCCGAGTTCCGAGTTCCGAGTCGACCTCAACTAAGTAAAATTTCAGTTGATAAACTTCGTAGGCCTTTCAGAACATGTTTCATCTTCATCACTTAAAATTGTTTTTTTACAGCTGAAGATGCAACATGTTACGAAAGGCCTATGAAGTCTTTTTAACTGAAATTTTAATTAGTTGAGGACGACTGAGATTTTAAATGCATAATTTATTTTTTTTGGGGACGAAAGGTGTAGTATGTGATCTCGAGGGGGTGTAACTTGCTGACAGTTACACTCCATCTAAAAGCTCGAGAAATGCCATTTATTCCTACAAAGTCCTATGCGTGTACGTCTTTGTCGTCACCCCTGGGTAGCGCAAAACATTCAAGGGCGAAAAAGCGAATTCTCATCGCTTAAATTGGGACCCGTCAGCTAGAGGAGAAAGCCCTGACAGAAAATTTCATCCCCTCAGGATTGCTGGGTGGTTGGGCATAGGGTTAACAACCCTATTCTGTAAAAAAAGTTCAGAAACCTCAAAGGAACTTCCGGACTGAGAAGTTGGAAAAAATACCTAGCAAACGTCATAAGGTACAAGTATAAAATATGGAGACAGAAAGCTAGGAATAGCGATGGATGGGCAGTTGTTAGGAAGGAGGCCAAGGTTCTTAGAGGACCGTAGAGCCAAAGGAAGAAGAAGAAGACTTTATTGTTTTAACCTTTTAATCCTAACCTAATCTTCTTCTTCTTCTTCTTCTTCTTCCTTTCATGTGATAGACCTAGTGGTCTGTTATGGTCTCAATCTAACGTTTGAAGGGTCTGCCCAAAGATCTCTTGCCTGGTGGCTGGTAATTTAAGATCTGACGTGGTATTCTTGTTCTGCTCATTCTTCTTACGTGAGATTTCCTATCCTAATCTAATATATAAAAATTAATGTTTGTTTGTTGGTTTGTTTCTTTGTTCGTACTTTATGTTCGCCTATACCGTTGATCCGATTGTGATGGGGCTTTTTGCAAAATGTTCAGGAGATTTCCGGGATGAACATAGGCTATAAGAGAGTTGTGATACTCAAATCCTACACCCTTAAAAATCGCCCTTTTTAGTGGAAAACGTGAAAAAAGTAGCTCTTTGGACGCTTAAATGGCTTACGCTGCCTAAACCATAACAATTACACAAAATTAATGTACACAGAATTGAATAGCCTATCTCAAAAAGCTTTACAAAAAAGTCCGCGACAGCACATGTTTATCTCTTACGGATAACTCACAATAACCATTTCTTTTTCATTGATGCCAAGAAGATCGAGACAAGTAGGCCTACGTAGATTCCTGTGCAAGCAGAGCAGCACATGATGGGCATTCTTTTACCGATAACTCACAATAACGAATTTTGTCTTTTAGCTCATTTATGTTAAGAAGATCGAGATAAGTAGATTCCCGGGGAACACCGGGTAAACAGCACGGGGTATCTAAAAACAGTTACGATATAATTTTTTCCAATTACTTATTTAACTAAACGTAAAACGCATTAATTTTCGTATTTCAGCTCACTTAAGTCAAGAAGATAGGGATAAATAGATTCCCGGGCAACGCCGGGTAATCAGCACGGGGTATCTAAAAATATAAATTTATAATTATTTTTCCTTTTACTTAATCAACTAAACGTATAAGGACATTCATTTTCATTCATTTAGGCGTAGCAGCGCACGCCGGGCATTAGCTAGTATATCCTAAAGTTTACCTAATCTAACTTAAAAGGAAGAAAATGTATATATTTTACTTTATTGTTTTTATTTCTTTTTAGAGACGTTGAAAACAGAAGAGCGTAATGCTCAATACCGTGCGTTTAAAATTTAGTCTGTGTTGTTGTTTTACATTCTTGTTTGTAACTATTGTTCTTAGATAGCATTCCGTCATTTTTTTTCAAAATTTTGCTTATTTGTTGTTAACTTAATCTAATCTAAAATTTATCTAATTTAACTTAAAATAATCGCTAACTAACCTGATTCTAACGAACTCATAGGTTCTTGGCTGGTTGAGTGGTAGACAAGGCCTTAAGGCCTTAACTCTGCCAGGTAAAATAAAGCTATTATTATTATTATTATTATTATTAAATTCTCCACACATCCTTATCCTGAGCTAATATTTTCCAATCATCTCCTGCATAATCTACTTCCCTCAAATCATGGTTAATGTTATTCTCCTACCTCATTCTTGGTTTACCAACTAGACGTTTTTTTCTCTTGTTTTCCTACAAGAATATTCAATGCCTCCCTTTCATTCCCCATTCGTGTCACCTGTCCTGCCCCATCGCTGTCTACGAAACTTAGGCCTAACTGTTCTTATTATAGACTCTCTGTTTTTTCTATAAATATCAGATAGCTCACTGTAATGTAAGTCTTCTCAATTCGCCTGTCTGTTCATCTCTCTTTGGTCTAAAACTTTTCTAAGATCTTTATTCTCAAATACTCGTCATATTTACAAGAATCACTTTTTATACAATTTTAATTTAACATTTTTGAGGGAAGTTGAGATGAAAAGTTTGTCTATAAGGTATACGTATACCTAATGCCATGCGTTTAGTGTTGATCCTGTTTAATTTCTTTCAGCACCAAAATATAGTTTATAGACCTAATTATTATTGTTAAGTAGGCCTACTTGAATTTTGGCATTTTGAATGTCACTTATTTGTTGTTAATGATGATGATGATAATAATAGTAATAATAATTTACTTCAATGTGTAGTCATGTAGGCCTACAGTAGAACGTATTTAGTTTTATTGACATAAGTTCACGGTTTGTTCGATATCTGTATGCTGCCTTTTAGTAATTCATTATCGCCAAATAAAATACATAATTATGATAACTGATAGTAACAAAACAAAAATATACATTATTAATAATACTTTTAACATTTTATTTCATAACCTTTTCTTTTGTTTAATGTAGGCTATGTTTTGATAGCAAGTAGGCCTAAATATTAATTTTTGAAAGCAAAATTTGTTGACGAGCTCCAAATATAGTGTCTTTATGTGAACCAAAGATGATTTTGAGACTTATGACTATAATTTTTGTCACATTAGTTATCAAGTAGATAACTGATTGATATTTTTACAAAAATATCGATACATTTAATGGCGGAATAGGGGTTATCCTATAGGCCTATGTCATAGTTTTTATGGATTTTACAATGCTGTCAGCTAAATTTAACAATTAAAAAAGTCTGTTACGCAGGAACTGCGTAAACTAAGCGAATTCATATGCAGTCAATTTATGACACAGTGTTCTTGATACAGTAGGCTTATATGAGAGGCATAGAAGATTATTGTAGGAAAAACGTCTAGTCGGTATAGGCCTACTAAACATGAGGTGGGAGAATGAGATTAACCATGATTTGAGAGAATTAGATTATACAGGGGAATATTGGAAAACATTGCTCAGGATATGGATGTATGGAGAGCTTAGGTCCGCGCGGGTTCGATAGTGCAGTGAGTTAGTTTGTACTTGATACCTATATAGGCCTACATATATATATATATTTCTTGGTCATTGTCGGTGTCTATTAGGTAGGATCGATTAAGATATGTAAAAAGTCTTCTTCTTCTTCTTCATTCAAGGATTAAACCTGTTGGTTCATTCCGGTTTCATGAAAGCCAGAATTGTTAGAATTGTTCAGACCATCTTCTGAGTGGGCGTCCAATATTTCTCCTTCCGTGTTGTTTATAAATCAGCAATAATTTTGGAAATCTTTTTTCTGGCATTCTATCAACACGTTCCTATATTTAACTATTCGATATGTAAGTTTGAAAATATTAAAAAAATACATTATTAATATTAGGCCTATTTTATTATTGTAAAAATGTTTAAGAATTAATTTCATGACATCAATGTAATAGCTTCATTCCTTCGAAATTCATAATAAAACGTAAATATGAGCAAGAATCACATTAATATAATATTTGGTAAAACCAATCACAGTGATCTTGACTTGTTTATAGGTCTATAGTAAGAAAATAATATCATGCATCATAGGCCTATATGATATAAAAGAGACTGGAAAATATAGGACCGAAAAACCAAATCACTTGGCTGAAGAGGTGACGGTTGAGACTCGTATTCGGGACGATCCGGTTTCAAATATCGGTGCCAACCAATCTGACTGAGGTTCTTCCTAGTTTCATTCGGGACAAACGCTGGATTGAAATTTCATGGCATGGCCAAAAATGCATTTCATCATATCTTTGACTCTACACCTTTATGAACTATCGCCAGCTTTTCCTGTAACTGGATAATCAATTTCTAATTTGTGGATCATAATTTCTTTAAACTATTCTCCACTCCATCTATCCATTCTACGTAGTTTGGGTTCGTTAACCATTGCGTTTTGTTGTTGCTTCATTTGTTTGGATATTATAACTTCTTTATAGAGTCGTTTCCTCTAACCCCAGGATCTAGCAATTTATGATTACATGGTAACATATATAAGTAAATAGCCCCATGTCTTACCGAGCAGTCTAAGTAATCACGTACAGAGCTAGGCACAAGCGCTGATTCGAGTTCCCACGGGGAAGACATTTTCTTATGGAAGTTCAGCCAGTGCGGGAATTATATTCACCTACAGTAGAATCGTAAGGAATTTGGGTAGTTACAATAAGTAACTGCTTAAAGTTTATAAAACCAGCTATAACGACTGGGGGTCGATTTGTTGACCATATATTTCCCCTATACTGAATGTATATTTCATAGTGACTGCCCGAGAACAGGCCTTTCACTGGAATCATAGCATTTCAATGCTATGCTTTGCAGCTTTATTAAGGAATTGTAGGTGTGGTAGCTTCCCGTTGCTTTCACACCGATGATATGATGTTGATAATGATAAGGATGATAATGATGACCGAATGATTTTCGGGAACCGTTGGACCCTAGGCTTCCTGACATTTGTCTTACAGCTGAGGAAAAACGACGAAGAAACCTCACCCAGGAGCCTGTCCCGACCGGGAATCGAACCTGGGCCTTCTGCGTGACAAGGCACCCGCTACCTCGAGATCACAGGTGTACAAACTGAATATATATAATACATGCAAATGTGAGTCCATTAGCCGATTGGTAGACTAAGAGCCTTCAGGCCTCAAATCGCTATGGAGGAGTTACAAATAATTAACGTGGTAAGATCTTAAATCTCTCCTGCCCAATTCTCATCCTCATCTTCTCGTGATGCAACCCGTTTTCACAAACGAGGCTCTGAGGACCGAGTCACGGCGGTATAACCGTTCCATCGTGTACTGAGTAAATGCGGTATCCTAATGTCTGTCCAGAGACTAAAAGGTAGCAGCCCTACCACCGGAATACTTAGCGTCGGTCCAGTAACCAGTCCTAAGGAATCTCAACTTTACTTGCAAGTCTTAACATGAAGAAATCTAGAAGGAATTTTGGAGCAGGTGAATACATATCTAAATGTAATTGGTCTGAACATATACAAATAATGCCATATAATCGTTTATGAAAACAGTTGCTTCATTATAAACTTCTAGGCCGAAGATATGTAGGAAGACCAAAACGTCGTTGGAAAGATGACCTGAACCTGCAGCATATAATGCACCGGGGTGCGGAACGGGCCAACAGGCCCATACCATGAAGATGATGATGAATACATATCTAGGATACAATGTCTCATATGAAGAAGAAAAGGATGTAGACTAAATTAAAAAAATATCAAAGGATTTTAGGGTTAATAAATTAGGCCTATATCTTCAAGCCACAGTTAGTTCAAAAACATTCAAGACTAAAAGTGTATAAAACACTGGCTTCTCCAACTCTTTTGTATAATAGCGGAGTATGGACTTCGAAACAGAAGAATATACGGAGACTTAGATCTGCTGAAATTAGATACTTTCGGAGAACTGCAGGATACACATTATTAAATCATAAAAAAAAAGGAAGACATCTTAGAAGAATTACACATGAAACCTTTAGAAAACAAGCTTTCTGATTATAATTCAAGATGGTTGAAACATGTTCATCGAATGGAAGATCACAGGATACCCAAGAAAATGTTAAGATATCAACCTGCAGGAAGAAGAAGACCAGGACGTCTACTCATAAGACATTTGGATGGCAGTTCTCTTGAGGACAAAATAGGTCAACAAATTGCCTAAATTTGTGAATGGACTATGATTATGATGATGATGATGATCAGATCTTAGATGTTAACATGTCTAAAAATAATTTAGATAAAAAATCATAAAGTACTGAAATGAAACATACTGTGGTTTGAAAAAACTCAGAATAAGAATTCCATAGAATTTTAAAATCTATAAAAGATAGGGAGTTGTGGTTTTGGGGTAACAAAACTGAGGGTTTTGGAGTGTGTCAGTAGCAGGTTTATGGTTCTGGCTCGGACGATTCGTCACGCAGTAAACCTGACACTTGTATATCATCGTGACAAGTGTAACAGGCACAGTGCGTTTCACAAGTAATTACTTGTTGATGAAAATATTCTTCCATCTATTTGAAGTAGCTGTTGAGAGCTGAAGAACTACAGTTCACACTTCAATGTGAGGTGTCAAATCCCTTTTCTTCTCACAGTTCAAGAGGGATTCCAGCTCAATCCTAGAGATTTATCTAATAGAAAAAAGTGATCCTGCCACAGTGGATTTCATTTAAGATTGCGTAAATATATAATTCCGCTATTACGAATCGAAACGAAGGGAACCGAATGAAAACCAATATTTCAATCAGTCCGGGCGATTATTCACATATATTAACATTCAATATGGCACTAATAAAGTTGATGGTAGAGACCGCAATAAATTGTATATAGGAAGAACCAGTAGAATTTTTAATATTAGATTTAAATAAAATTTCAAGGTAAATCCAGTTAAGCCAAGCATGTCACTAAGGCAGGACATCATATGCAAGATATAGACAACGCCTTTACAATACTGCATAAAGAGAGGAATCCAGAAAAAAAATAAAGGTATGCTACTAGGGGAGATTGAGATTCTAAAGGAAATCGACAACAACTTGATTTTGAAAGTGAATGTACACAGTACATATTGTACAATCCTCTCTATAAGAAAATCACAAATAAGTCAGTACAAAGCAACCTTCTGCACAGATGGGGCTAGTTCCAAAAGGTTTTATCATTTGAGGAAGACTGAACTTAGATATTTAATTATGTAATTTTATATTACAGTTTATATATTGTATACAGGCCTGTTAATGCTTCATTTATTTATTTTTTATCGCATTAAAAGTTATCATAACGATATCATACAAAATTGAATGTCCCTTGGAAGGCTTGCCCCCTCCCCATTGTGTAGTTTCTCGCGATAGTAGTTAGGCCCCTGTCTCTTTTAGTCTTCTTCTTCTTCTTCACTTCCTGGTTTAGGCAAGAGTTGCCTGTTCCGTCTTCACTAATAGATCTAAGACCATCTCTTCCGAGGACGTCCGACATCTCTTCTTCCTCTTGGAAAATAATGGAAGATTTTATTTGGTAATCTACTTTCTTCCATTCTTTCTACATGTTCTTTCCACTGTATCTTGTTGTTAAATATCTTTTCTTTTATGGAGTAGATCTGCAGTTCTTCACGGATATCCTCTTTTCTTATCTGGTCCCTTCTAGTGCAGCCTTTTACTCTTCTTAAAAATTTCATCTCGGCTGCTTGGATTTTACTTTCTTATTTGGTAGTGGTAATCCAAGATTCACTCCCATACAAAAGGACAGGGACGGCCATTGTTTTATAAAATTTTCATTTTGTTTGTTTATGGGCTTTATTATTCAATGTTCTATTTATTGTACCACAAATAGCTTGAAACTGATGTGTTTTGTGTTCAATATCTTTATCATACCCATAGCTGATGTCACATCCTAAATATTTAAAGTGGGATACTTGTCTCTTTTAATATTTCCTGTAATTTTCTTAAAAAAATAATCTTCGGAGTAATATTGATGCATTAAAAATAATTAATTTGACACAACAGTATATGAAACAATCATGTTTACGTTGCAATAATTAGAAAATAGTCTATCGATGTGGGCAAATGGTAATGTCATTACCCCGGACGCAGCGGGCCCGGATTCGATCTCCGGCAGGGACAAGTTGGATTTTACGGGAATTTTTATCACTTAAAAAATAAATGTCTAGAAACTTTGAAGCCCAAGTAGTCCCCGAATACAATATCATAATCCCCATAGGCTTATTTTCCTTGTTTTGTAAGATTAAGTTATATGAGTGAATATTGTGTATTCTCTGAAATGTTCGTGTGTTTGGGGATGACCTCGAATATAATTTATCAGTATCACACATCCTGAGAAGTCCTCCATGTCCTTACCGCGACAAAAAGTATGTATATGATCCAAAGTTTAAAATCCTCACATCGAGAAGTCATGTTCCTGTAACGAACGGGAAGCGTGAAGCATATGAAACTAAAGGAGAAACTAAGGAAAATAAACAGTAAAAATAAAATACTTTACGAATTCGTTGCAAAATCTCACCTTTAGCACTTGCAACATATGTAGGTCCTACTATACTTTGAAATTAAAGTTATTTTATAACTAATAAAATATAGAGTTAATCAGTTAATTTTTCTCTTGTAAAGAAAGATAACAGCTACTGAACACAATGGAATTCTGATATCGTACTATTTACTCGTCATTGTGTTTTACCTACAAGACAAAGCGACGCCAATCGCATTGCTATAATTTACAATATTTAAATTACAGTAATAATGTTATATTTCATGCCATGTCCCATTTCAGTACTTTTTTACACCACGGGTCCATGGCATAAGTGGTTAGAAAGTCATTCTGCACTCCTGGGTCCCAAGTCCGCGATACAGTCACTCCATATGGAGTTCGTGGTGGACGAATAGGAGCCAGGACTAAACTCCATGGCGCGACAAACCAAGAAGGCCCTTGGCCTACTGACCACATGTCCACACGTGTTAATGAAAGCTGTAGACAATCATCCAGCCAGTGTAGGAGTGACATGTGGTCAGCATGTCGTGTCCCCCAGTCGTTATAGCTGGTCATCTCATCTGGAGCCGCTACTTATTGTAGCTACCCAAATGCCTCATGATGCTGGGTGGGCACCAGTCCCATACTGGCCGAAATTTCATGAGAAAATTTCTTCTTGCATGGGGACTCGAACCAGCGCAAGTCTCATAGATTTGCGGCAATGCATCTTGCCTTAACCTCTCGGCTACGGCGCGGAGGAGCCAGGATAGTGTTTATTTATTTATTTTCTCTGTTTCTTCATTCCCAAAACTTTGTCCCATCACTTGTCCATATGTGTATCATCCATTTTGTTTCATTTCATTAAATCTATCTATGTGATAGTGCGACAGGCCTGGACAGCCGGTATTCTCGTATATTACAGACTTTTAATATAGGTGCGTCTTCTCACCCATGCGCCGAATACGAGGGTTTATTTTACTGCAATTTTACAATAATAATAATAATAATAATAATAATAATAATAATAATAATAATAATAATAATAATAATAACTTGTTTAATCTGTCCAATGTGAACACATTTATTGGTCTCAGCGAAATAATAGTAACTTTACATATATTTATTTTGCATAAAACGGAATCTCTCCAACGCGGAAACGGAAGGATATTTTTATACAATCCATGAAAAAATATAAAGCGGAGAGACAGAGAGAGAGAGAGAGAGAGAGAGAGAGAGAGAGAGAGAGAGAGAGAGAGAGAGAGAGAGAGAGAGAGAGAGAAATCAATTAGTTTCCACTTCATTGAATACCCATTAGACAAAAAAAAAAACAAAGAATGATTTCTGCCGCCGCGCCGGGTGAATTTTTTCCAGTACCTCAAATTTTCTATCGGCTTCACTGCACACACATTGCGAATACAGATACTCTTACAAATAACCATTGCACTGTAAAATCTTAAATTAATTTGAGTTCTGAGACCGATCTTTCACAGGTAGCGTTCTGAATTTACGGAATAAAGATGGCTAAAACGTATGTTTCATTGTCATTAAACGAAAAAGTGAAAGTGATTGAAGATTAAAAAAAGACTCAGTGCCCGAAATAATGACTAAACTTAAATGTGGAAAAACTCAAGTTTATGAGACTTTAAAACACAAAGAAAAAATAATGAATGAATGGATGCAAGGAAATGGTTTAGAAGAGAAAGCTAAAAAAATAAAAAATAATAAAGAAATCAACGAAATATTATGAGAGTGTTTCACAAGTGCACGATCAAAAAATCTCCAAATTTCCGGACCGATGCTCCAAAGTCAAGCTTGGTAAATCCTTAGGGAATAACAATTTCAAGGCATCTTCAGGTTGGCTGGAGAGTTTTAAAAGACGACACAATGTAGTGTGGATTGAAATTGCGGGGAATTAAAGTATGTGGACAAAAGTGTAGTTAGTGAGCGGAAACCGAAACTGCATACTTTAATTTCAGGATACGCGCTTAAGAGAGAGTTTTAACGCTGATGAAACGGGACTTTTTTTTTGCAGGCAGGTGTCAAAACGGCTTTAACAAATAATGATTCAAGCCAAATGGACAAATAAATATCAAAACAAAACAAACCTTATTGTCACTAACCCTAAAGTTCATTGTTAAAAGCTGTTGTATTTCACGTGCCGATATGTACTTTGATAAATACCTCCATCGCCACGATCGGTATATTATTATTTCAACTTGTCATTCGATGCAATAATTTTGATTGAATAACACGTGATTCTTGTGCTTTGTTCCCAGTTTATAATGTCGAAGGAAAGAAAATTAGTACCGAAGAGAAAAAAAAAATAGCGTTGCCGCTTAAAGTAAAAATAGAAATATGCTTGACCGTTTATAAGCGTTGGCGAGTCGTTTGCCTCTGTATCACACTGTTTCTTAATGTTAATGAATCAAGAAATCCGAAGATAAAATAAGGAATTCTATCGCAGAATCCACAGCTGAATACCAATCTTAATTGAAAGACCTTTTTAAAGCGGCAAAACAGGAAAAAATTACCAAGTTATTTAAGTCCTTGCCTAAACCTGACAGTAATAATTGATACAAATTGTTCAAAATCTCTCTCATTAATTGATTTTATTTTGATAATTTTTACTTTATTCTGTAATCTTGTGAACACATCCCCTATATACCCATACAAATTACCATTCCATATTCGCGGCATATTTCTGGAACATATCCCCCGCGAATAAGGAGCTTTTTACTGTACTTCACTTTACGACGGCAGCGGAACTACAATTAATCCAAGATACGTAAAAACTTATACGGTACTCTATAATCTATGAATGTTAATAAGTTTTAGTTTTTTATACTGCAGAATTTTGTCTAATGCGGAAAAAAATTGGTCCCATGCTTTGAGCAAGTTTTACTGTCGTTAAAGAAATAGGTTTATCATAAGTAATGCCACGAGTGATTTCCAATTTATCTAGAGAATTTGGAAATCAAGAGTGGCATTTGTTAGGACTATTTAACGAATAAAATTAAGCTGTTTACTCAAAAGTTATTATTTAAATATAGTTATCGGTATTTTACAATATGTATATATTTAATGTAAACGGCGATGTTTGAAAACAAATGAGAAGCGATAGGTACGCTTCATCTGCTTCTTTTGTTTATCACTGCAACCAGATCATACTATTTATTGCCAAAGGAACGCAATATTGTAAGAATGCTCTCTAGTGGAGAAAAAATGAAACACATCAAACTGTATATTAATTCATTTCTGATGTCGTATGATGTAAATATGACAATTATATTTTTCTGGATTGTTACCTGGAAAAAAATACATTTAAGAAAGTGCAAACAGTGGTTTCTTTTTTTGGTGGTATAATCAATTGCTACAAATGTTTTTATATTAACTCCCGCATGCGGCATGTGTTGACATTCATGCACTGTATATACAATCTGGTAGCAGTATTTCTCACACGCTCAGTCACTGCAAAATAATGGTCAGATCTGTTCAGAATATTAAAAAGGAGGAGCTTTCTTTAATATGGTAATTATAACACTGATAAATATTTCGTGAAACACGACTCTGATTGGTTGTAAAACAGAAATCATTGAAACGTGATTGGCCATCGAGTCCCATTTGGGGCATGAGTTAAATAGTCATAGATAATTAAACTTGTGAAAATGCTGCATTGTTATTATCGATTCGAAAGCAACAGAGGTTGCAATGCAAATTTAACAGTCAATTTAAACATATTCATAGTTAATAAAGGGGAGAAAAGTTTATAGTGCTTATTGCACTATGTATTAAGTGTTTCTCATGAAGGAGAAAAATTTTAAAAAAAAGAAAGAAAAAAGAGTGGAACAGATTGAAAAACTAGCAGAAGTAGGCCTACTAATAAAATAAGAACACTTTGTTTCATCTCTCTCTCTCTCTCTCTCTCTCTCTCTCTTTCTCTCTCTCTCTCTCTCTCTCTCTCTCTCTCTCTCTCTCTATATATATATATATATATATATATATACTTTCTTTTTAAAAGTATTATAATGGGAATAGGGTTTTACTTTGAATCGTTTTATATTTAAGTTATTAATGTAGACCTACTTGCGAAAACCAACCGAACTGGGCTAGAATAGTATGCCTAATTCTATTACTTAAAAATCTCGATTTCAGGCGGAAAAGTCTTGGCAAACTGCGTGTACTGTATCACATGCATTAAACAAGTAGATTATACATGTGCTGATTTTAATTGTAAGATTGTAAATAGAGTATCTGAATTGCAAAATAGTTAAAGAAGCTTGATTTAATTTTAAAACATCTATTGAATGACAAATCACTCGGTAAGCTTCACGACTTTTTATTTATTTATTTTTCCTGCTTTTTACATCACGGCTGCTATATTGGCTTCATTAAAAAAATAAATACTATACAATGACACACTCTTTTATAAGAGGAATCGATTGGTCTTATTTGTCAAAATACGTTCAGTAGACCTAGTTCATTAACTGCAATGGAAGATACATAGCCTATATAGGCCTACTTCATGAGCCAATGCAACACTCTCTCCAAGCGCGACAGGCCTAGAAGGCCCTTGGCCTCATATCCAAATGTGTTAATCACAGAGGTAGACGATCATCTAGCCAGTGTAGGGGTTACATGTGGTCAGCATCAAATACATCAAAATATTTTTAATGACGCTTAGCTGATTGATGCATAACATCGTCAAAATTTAAAATAAAATAGGGTAAAGGGAGGCATTTTCATGATACTGGTAATATCGTGTAGTTAATTTTAAAATCTCGGTAAAGTATTATCATTCTAGGCAGTATACTGAAATTAAAAAGTATGTTATATCTAAAAATGTCCACCGCTGTGGTCTCGAGGTAGCGTGTTGCTTTGTCACGCAGCGGGCCCGGGTTCGATCCCCGGTCGAAGCAGTTTTTCTAGCTGAGGTTTTTATCTGGGGTTTTCCTCACCTGTAAGACAAATATCAGGAAAACTTTAAGGCCCAAACGGTCCCCGAAATCATATGGCCATCATCATCATCGTTATCATTATCATCATCATCATCCTTCACCGGTGTGGAAAGCAACGGGAAGCTACAACACCTACAATTCCTTAGTAAAGCTGCAAGCATAGCATGAAGATGCTATGATTGCAGTAAAGGACCTGCCTTCGGGCAGAATTACTATGGATGGATATCTAAAGATATGACTTTTAGTCAAAATACCTCAATACATATTTATCTCGCATTTTAACTTCTGGACAATGTTTCAAAATTTACTATCACGGAATTGCACATATCACGAATTAACCTCCCTTTACCCTATTTTACTTTATAAATATACGTGTTTAATATGTATGATTCAATTTGTATTTTATTAATTGGCAGTAGCCCACTGAAAAAAAAAATGTTTCATAATAACAAGTACACCTAATAATGTAAATAGCTGACTAGTACAATACTTTTTAACAACGCTACTAGGTTGTATAACTAACAATTCTGGTATCCTCTCCTGGCATGGTGGAAGCCCATTTCTTAAGTTGGGGCGCCTAGAAGGCGAAGTTCCTTTTCCCCGTTGATATGAAGGCTGATGAATGATAATGAATCACCAATAGAGTCCTTAAACCTAAATTTATTCTAAAATCAGACCATGAGAGACCACAGGAATAATTCTCTTCAAGAAAAAATCCTGTGGTCTGATCGAGAATCGAAGACCGACACCATGAAATCTAGTCAGAAGCTCTGAGCACTACGTCCGTGAGGCTGGTCCATTCATTAAAAGTTTATGAGATTATTAATTGTTGTTGACATATAGATTTAGATATATTGTTTTTATTCGCATTTTATTTTTAAGTAGTTCACGCAAGTTCAATGCGCATTTAGGGCTATCATTTTATTGGTTGTTAAATAGGTTATTTACAGTTCATGTTAATATGTATTTATTAATAACATTGAAATCCAACACATGAAATAAGATACGATCATTGCAAGGGATGAAGAAGTATTATAGTAAGATCTTCATTATGCCCCTCGTTGTGGCGACAATTTTGAAGAAGTAATTCTTTTCCCCTATTGTGGCGATGTTTGAAGCAGCTAACTTTCTTCATGCCCGATGTTGTATTAACATTTTGAAGGATTGGTGTCCCAAAAAGAATTACTGGTTCAGGTTGGGTTTAATTTTCGATAGAGCTGGATTCTCTTCTCAAGGTCGAAGTTGGTACACAAGATAGGAAAACACTTTAAAAATCACTAATAACTGATTCTTGTAGAAATAGTTGTAAATTATTTAATATTTAATTTCCAGCAGATCAAGTAAATATAGGTGGTATTATCTTCACCCGGGGGCACGCGTAGTGGTTAAGGCACTGCGCTACAAGCCGGAAGGTCGAGGGTTCAAGTCCCGGTGGGGTCAGGATTTTTAAACTGACCAAAACCTTCTGGCGGCACTATGTCCCTGGGGTCGACGCAGCCTCTAACTGAAATGAGTACCAGACGCTTGTTCTGGGGTAAAGGCGGCCGTCACGCAGGGCTGACAACCCGGCTGACATCAAGTGCCGATTGTGTAGAAATAGTGGGAGCCTTAACGTCCCACTACCCCAAGGGCCTCCTGAGGCCTGTAGTGGGAATACTTTACTTTTTTATTATTCTTCACCGTCAATTAAAATTAAATTATTTTCTTTTCTTGAATGAACTATTCTTCTTGTATTAAATATCACATTCTATCAGGAGAGCAGTTATTGCTTCTATCCTTGATGAAAGTTATATGCTGACTGACTTGAGTAATTCTGTTATAATTTTAAAGAACATTATTACATCACATGATTTTATATTTAAATTCTATTGGTTAATGGTCCATTAAATACCATATTTAAATTTGATTTGTTAAATCAAAAAGTTAATTGTTTTAACATCCAATCAGAATTTAGTATACTTTTATTTAAAAATATTAAGTTAAGCAGGTGTTCCTATTACAGTTATAACAGAAAGCTTTATATTTCAGACAACAATGACTTAAAACACAATTTTAAAAGCATTATTTAGAAAGACTGTTATTTAATACAATTTGTTTAATTGTTACTGAGACATTTTTATTCAACAATGAATTATTTAGATGTTTTTCTTTATTTAAATTATATTTAAATATTAAAAGAATTTTAAAATATAAAATTATTAACTGAAACTTTCATATTTATTATGATATTAAAATCCTGCTATAGGGTTTAAAAATATTTTACGAATTCCTTTTGAAATTCCAGTCTCAACTAGATACTTCGGCGCAAATCCTTGCATATTATTTATATCATAAAGATCCGGGCACATAGTTATTCTAATTAATAATAATAATAATAATAATAATAATAATAATAATAATAATAATAATAATAATAATAATAATAATAATTTTATCAAGGATTTTTTCTACATTACAGTAGTTACCCTTCAGCTCAAATGTCATTTTGCTCCGTCACAGATTTCTATCCTCAGCATCATCTTCTTTGACGTCTCTGCTGATCATGTTTCTTCTCACTTCATCCATCCACTATTCCCTGGGTTTGCCCCTCCTCCTCCTGCCATCAGTATTCCAATCCTACATCATTCTAGGAATTCTATTATTCTCCATCCTCTTCAGATGCCCATGCCATATCAATCTTAGTTCTTCTATTATTTCTATAATATTATATTTAACATTCATAATTTCTGTAATTTTCTGGTTCCGAATTTTCTCCTTTCTTGATGCCCTCCGCCAAAAATCCATCTCTGCTGTCAATATTTTTTTTTGCTTGCTGTCTACCTAAAGTTCAGGTCAATAATAATAATAATAATAATAATAATAATAATAATAATAATAATAATAATAATAATAATAATGTGCTATTCTAACTTTTAATAAATCATTATTATTATTATTATTATTATTATTATTATTATTATTATTATTAATAATTTCACGGTCTAGCCAAATTGCCTATTATGCCTCACAGTTGTTCTGTCCATCTTTTCATTGGTCTTCCTACACTGCTTGATCCTTATATTTATTATTATTATTATTATTATTATTATCATTATTATTATTATTATTAATATTATTATTATTTTCCAGCGAATGGAAGAGGATCGGTTACCAAAATGTGTTTTGGAATGGAAACCTGAGGGAAGACGAGGCAGAAGGAAACCTAAAGCTTCCTGGAGTCAGGGAATATATTTATACATGAAGGAGAAACATCTACAACCAGGAGATTGAATGGACCGTCAATATTGTGATTTAGGAATCGGACGATATCAAATACATTAATCAACCGATGATCTATCTATCTATCTACCTACCTATTTATTTATCTATCTATCTATCTATCTATCTATCTATTTATTATTATTATTATTATTATTATTATTATTATTATTATTGAGATATCCCATTGAGAAGTGAGTTCTTTCATCTTTGTTGTGATCTTCCTGGGGATCTCCTGGCAGTTGGAATATTATCGCGTACGACTTTGATTACCTATCATCACACATTCTTGAGATCTGGTGATTCCATTCTTGCGTCCTTTTAATACATATTCTTTTATTGCTGAATTTTACAATGTTCGCGAGTGTTTTAATATTTTATTCTGTCGATATTGTTCATTTATATTATTATTATTATTATTATTATTATTATTATTATTATTATTATTATTATTATTATTATTGCTCTGGTATAATTTTAAGGTTTTTCATAAAAATTAAATTATTAAAGTGGATTTGTCGCATAAACGAAGAGAGTTTCTAAAATAATCTATAATGATGTAGGGCCTAAGCTTGACAGCATGAAGACTCAAAACTATTGTAGGCTATAGATGAGATTTTATGCAGCTTGAGAGAGGAAGAATACTGTAATAATAAAGAAAAATTACTTAAAGTGACAATGGGCACATGAAAATATTGCCAGTAATAATAATAATAATAATAATAATAATAATAATAATAATAATAATAATAATAATAATAATAATAATAATAATAATATAATAATAATACTTCAATCAGGCCTACAAGTTGAATTTTTTTAAATGTTTTTACAAAATGTATTTCATCTACTTAAAAAAATAATTGTCTGTATCACTTTGTCTTTGAGGCAATCCTCTAATGAGGAAAGTTTTATATAATAAATACATGCCTTAGAGATAGTAGCAGGTTAAGGTTCCCACCTTTCTAGACAATCGGCACGAAATGTCATCGGGTCGCGTGACGGACGCTTTTATTTCAAGAATACGGTATAGGCTAATGTCATTTATTCATTTCAGTTAGAGGAGCATAATGCTTCCAAATGTTTCTAGCTATTTTAAAATTCTTATCCCATCAGGAATCGAACGCAAGACAGTTAAGTTTTTATTTATACACAGAATTTTAATGTTTACACATCTTTCTGTACCTAAAGTTTTATTTTTCTTCTCCACTCGTCTCTATCCATCCACTCCATATCCTCCAGTCCTCTTGTTTCATTGCAGTTCTTATTTCTTGCATCCACGAGTTTCGAGATCTCCTTTCCTTCTTCTTCTTCTTCTTCCAGGTGGGCACCATTCCAATGTTTCCTGAATAACCTTTCTTCTTGCATTCGTCGTACGTGCCCATACCAGTTTAATTGCTTATATCTTATATAATTGTTTAAGTAAAACAATAACATTTACAACAAAAAATAATAACAGTAATAATATATTCCTATTATTATTATTATTATTATTATTATTATTATTATTATTATTATGGTTATTATTACTATTATTAAGATAATATAGAGGAATGCTGAGACTACTGGGGGAGTGGCAGTAATTATATTAATGGCGGAACTGATAGCGGCAACTCAAAGTGTGAGATGTAAGATGCCGCTATCAGTAGGGAGATTAAAGCAAGAGTGACATAAGGTTCCTGATTTCCGAATCAAAGTGAAGTGTGTAGCGGTTAGTAGGTTGAAAGCGCGTACGTTGTATCCTTGTTACCGGTGGGATGGGTAACGCCCTGCTCTAGTGTTTGTAGTAGCACTTTATGGCAGGCAGGTGTGATCCCCGGACTCTGACTTCTCTTCTCCCCCTTGTATGAGGTGGGGGCAATGCTTGTTGCTACTGTATTTCCCAACAATTCCTCGCAATTCTCTCCTCTTTGCAGTAATCTCTTTGGGTTACTGTATTCTCTACTTTATACTGTAATGCATATTAACGCATACTTTTCGCACGCTACTAAGATATAGAGCGTACTAGACAAATCAAACACAGATTTACAATAAGCTATTTATAATTTACAACACAGTCCACAAAATTCAATAATTATAAAGTAAAGACTAATGTTTGGAGATAAATGTAAATAAGACCTAAATTATGACTGTATCTAGGAAAATTATCAGCCAGGTCAGAAAATTCCTATGGGGAGCTGTAATTCGAAACTGTTAACAAATTTGTGAATCAAGGAATGTTTTTAACCAATAAAAATAATTAATTATTGAAATAAAAAAATTGAATTTCAAACAATGGATAGGCATAGACCTACTATGTTCTCCTTCCCAGATTATATATCTCTCATTTAAATTATAGGGAAGTAATGCAACTCCTGAATTGGTAGATTGGATAACCCTCACTACCTGCAGTCTACGCCGCGTCCTTCCTCACTCCACCCCACTCTTATTCAAGTATGGACGTCCATATACTCCGTACAATTGGTTTACATTGCTGGATTCTGGCTTCGATTTCTGTGCCTTGCCGTTAAAAGCGGCATATCATTTTTGGGAGAAATTTGAAAGCAGGTTTCGGCATGCATTGGTTGACAGTTTTCTTGTTATATGCCAAATTAATTACATATAAAACATTGATTAGACTTGTGGTTCTGAAAATAGGTACTTGATTGATATATCTGTAATCATTTAAGGCCTAAATAGTTTTATACGAAAGTATTAAGAAGAATATTGGGAGCAGTTCGAATGGAGAAGAATATATACAAGAAAATTATTACAATTATTAGGTTATCTCGATATTGTTTCAACTATTAAGTTTTCGGATGGATTGGACATGTTAACAGAATACGAGTACCAATAATAGAAAAGTGAAACATGCAATCTGTTTGCAACCTCAAGGAACCAGATTAAGAGGAAGACCTAAGAACAGATGGTAGGGTGTCCCAAGACTTGGAAAAAATTAAAATAAACAATTGGGAACAGCTTTCTGTCTGAAGGAGGCTCATCCTCGATGGACTACGTATAGTGCCATTGAAGAGGAAGAAATATTGGCACCTTGTGACAGCGGTTATATTGTGATATAGTTTTAAATTACATAAAATGCTATTTAGGCAATCTATTTGTGATTAAAAATTATATTCCGTACAATTATAATTAATCGTTATCTCAGTCAAATATTTAATTTATTCAAGTCGACGTTTCAATCTCCCTGTGTATTATAAACACCCAAATCAAATGTTTTTTTTATTATTTTGAGAATTTTCCTCATCATTGAGGGTTTTCTCCAACCAATCTTAGTAATTAACATGAACTAAAAAAATAAATATAAATGACTAAGGACTTATAGATTATCAGTTTGTTTCTGGTAGTACTACAATGCCCATGTCATATACCTCAAGTTCTTTGGATAAAATGTCCACTTTAGTTGAAATATCTTGTATACTCCAACATCCTATATTCATTTTCCTTAGGTTGCTTGTTCGTTTTCCGTGAATCCATTGTTTCCGAGGCTTAAGATTCGGTTTGAAAATGATCTCACACAAGGAGATTGAAACGTTGACATGAATAAATTAAATATTTGACCGAGATAACGATTAATTATTATTGTTTTTATTATTAACTACTCTCAGGGAATAATATTCATAATAATATTAAATGTCCACATGTCTCTCTAATCCGTAGACTAATGAGACCGGATGTTAGGGAAAATGCCTACAGTTATTCATTATAGATATTGTAAAAGTGACTTCATATCAGTTCATAGCGACGACCCTAGACTTGTTTCGCATTAAGTTAATTTTGCCTATAATTGCCTATTTAAGCTTACAATGCCTATAAATGCCTATTTGCAATTTTTTTCGAAATTAACTTAATATTTCAATGAAATTAATTTAAATGGACAAACTTCATGACACATATCATTGCATAGAAACCTTTAAGTGACTGACAAAATTATTTTTGAAGTTGGTAACACTGAATTCAGTCTGTAGTCCTCGTTCACAGACAGGTGCTCAAAGACAAAGTGGTGCGATAAATGTATGTGGTCTTTTTTTTTTTACCTTTAGATCAGTTTTTGTACGATGCCTAAAGAACGGGGCAACAGTAAACAGTAAGACAAACTGACCAATTTCGTGAAGGGATATGGTGCGGAAATATTCTCAAGTTACAGTTCAATATTGTTTTGCAAAGTGTGTAACATTTCAGGGAATTGCGCGAAGAAGTGTCATGTTTCGCAGCACGTACACACTGCAAAACATACGTATGCTCTTTGTAAAAAGGCAAAACAAGTTCCCAAATCACCTCTGATATCTTCGTATGATATTGATAGCAAATGTTTATATTATGTACGTAAAGTTGTAAAAATTTATGTTGTAGTTAATTTTTTGTAAGAGCCTATTTTGAATTTTTAGTGCCTATATTAATGATTTTAATGCCTTTTTGCCTGCCTATTTTGCATTTTTAAGTGCCTAACATCCAGACTCTACTCATTAAACATAACACAATTTGTCGCTAAATAGGCTAAGGTTAATTATTAAATCTTCATATCGATACCAACAATGGAATTTACCACCAAGGAGTCACAACAGGTTCCAGAATGTAGCACACTGTTCGTTCCCAAGTCATCGTCACTGCTAGTAGTAGTAGTAGTAATATGAACAAAAGATAGAATAGATGGATTTTCGACACTTCACAATAAAGCGATTACTTCGTTACATCACAGCGGTAGATGGGGGATTTAAGCCTCCTCTCTCGGTTCAGTTGCGTATCCGTTATTTAAGTAAACAAATATTCTTTAAACAGCTATATATTTATTTAGAGTAAAGCAACAGAGATGTAAACCATTTTAACAAACGTCGGGTTTAATAAAAAAATCAGAAATAAGAGTCTTCTGAACAAAATTAGTCATTCCTTATAGGCTAAGTAAGTATTAGTACTCTATATACGTCGGGTTCAATACACGGTGCGTTGGAAAGTTTAATGAAATGTTCAAGAGGTGTTGGCGTACATACAATTTTTAATCGCAAATTTATGCACATGATTGATGTCTGTTTAAATTTCAATACATATATTGAGAAGGAATGTGGTAATATTGTTAGCGATTCTTTCGTCGTATGGGAATGTTAAGCCTCATGGTTCTATATCTCAGCGCGGCACCGGGTTTCACTTTTTCCCTTTACTTCATCATCATAATGGTTCATGTAACGGGTCCGTAGAAGTGGCGTATAAATTGAAAATAGACCACTTTAACGCAATATATCCGCCTAGCGCGGATCTCAAAGCGCTAAAATTGTAGTGGTTGACATTAAAACATTCATTCAAAGGCGGATTTTAAAAAGTAATGTCATTAGCCTCATGGAACTGTCTTATCTAATCCGATTGGTGACGTGGCTTTACTTATAATGCTTTCACATATACCCTATTCTTCCAAGATGAGCGACAAGAACTAACTACTACTATTTCCATTCGAACAATACTCTTTACGGCCATATTATTATTATTATTATTATTATTATTATTATTATTATTATTATTATTATTATTATTATTATTTATTATTGTTATTATTATTATTATTATTATTATTATTATTATTATTATTATTATTAGGATTATTAAAACCATTATCAATAAATTTTATTTGTTCTTAATTATAACACTTAGGCCTACACTTAAACATCTAAGGTCAGATTGCGTCTACTTCTTTAATCATCATCTTCCTTTCATGTTGTAGTCCTGAAACAACTGTTAAGGTGTACAACAAAACAATTCAACCTCTCTTCCTTTTCCCTCCCAACGACTTTTTAGAATTTGTTTTGTACTTTTTTTTTAAAGTGATAACTTAGTAGGAAATGGTGAATGATGAAATGATCCCATGTAATGAAATTTCAACACAGCAATTGCCTTGGAAACTAAAAAAAAAAGTGGACTAATGATTATCATACTCGCCTCTGATTCCTAGGTTCGCGGGTATACACCCCGATCAAGCTAGATGGATTTTTTTAAGGATATAAAAACCCTCAGCATGGGCACCTTTGGAAGAGAACTAAAACTGTGGATCGCGAATAGTAAATTTAATGCACGTAAAATAACCTTAACCCTAAAAAAGAGGCGTTTAAGCAGAACATTGCCACTTGAAGCAGCTCGGTTGGTTATAATAATAATATGATTATTTTTATTTAATATAATAATAATAATTATTATTATTATTATTAATAGTAATATTATTAGACCCTTGATTGAAAACATTTAATGGAAGAAGTGGAAGAGACGACCCCTAGAGAACGTTGGATAGATGGAATGAGAAGAAGTAAGGAAGCTAGAGATTTGAGGGAAGAAAATGCTTTAGACAGAAACCTCTGGCGACAAATTACTTTGGGTTGAAGGAGAAACACTGTATTGTGGAATATTCCTAATAAAATTATTGCTATTATTATTATTATTATTATTATTATTATTATTATTATTATTATTATTATTATTATTATCGTACATTAAGGCATTTAGGAATGGAGAGGAAAGTAACACGCTGACTAGGCAACAAATGAACAAGAAATATTTAATTTTAGACCATACACGGAGCATGTCTACAAACAGTTGACATGATATGTGACGCATTGAAAGAATGGAGGATCCAAAATTTCGAAGCAGGTTTTGGAATAGAAAAGAAATGGTAGAAGAAAGAAGAACGCCTTAGTCACTCCTAGATACCTACAGGAGACACAACAGATAATGATGAGAAAGGGGCTGGGAAAATATGTTTGGTAAATACAGATTATTGAGCAAAGAGAGAAATTCCTGTACAATTTTGGGCTCAGGAAGATATTATTATTATTATTATTATATTACATTATAAAACATATTATGTCTATATTCTGCTCGAAATAGGTACTTTCGGTTTTATCATCTTCAAGATTAGGCCTATAATTCAGCGGCAGTTCCATCTAAACAGTATGCTAGCCCATTTATACTTATTTTTCTTGTTTACTTGTTTTAATCATGCAGTTTATTTGGCGATTGTTGATACAAGTATCATAATATTATAAATAATTCTGTCATCACTACGTTTATTTAATACCATGCCTGTCATAGAGTTTGTTTTAACAATAAACGAGACAAATAAAAAAATACACTTACGTATGTTTCACTACGTCACGTGTCAGTTTACATGCGACAGTGGAATCTATAATAACTTCTCTAAGTCTAATTCACCTCAGTGTTGTTAATACGTTGGTTTTTCTATTTTTCTATTTAAATAGGCCCTACTGTGGGCAAAATTTAACAGTGGGAAATCTTGATTTTGTCTTCTTATTCATGTTAGTGGAATTTTAGTATGTTTGCATTGATTTAACCCTTAAACTGGCAATGTATCCTATAAGATACATTGATTTAATTTATTTAATATTGTTTATAAAAAACAGAAAAACAAATGAGTAGAAATAACTTAAATGTATGTCAAATTACACAATAATGTACAATAATAACATAGAGTTTTACATAATTTTGTTTTCATTGCGGTCCGAAACATTTAAATAACTGGTACGAAATTTTTTTTTTTTTTTTCAAATGCCCCAGGTTTGTCTTTTCGACATTCCTGGTTTCACTCCTGGCATGGCGTATTTGTAACCCACTTCTCAGGTTGGGGCGCCTGGAAGGCGGGGTTAGTTGCCCCGATGATATGATGGATGATGATGATGATAATGGTGCGTCAGGAGAGTTCCTAATCCTAACCTAAGATGAATGATGATGATTGCGATGGCCATATGATTTCGGGAACCGTTTGGGCCTTAAATTTTTCCTGACATTTGTCGTACAGGTGAGGAAAAACCCCAATAAAAACCTCATCCAGAAAAACTGCCCCGACCAGGGATCGAACCCGGGCCCGCTACGTGACAAGGCAGCACGCTACCCCGAGACCACAACGGTGGACTTGTACGAGAAATTACTGTTTCGCTAATTTAATTTTGACCGAGACTTTTAAATTAGTTTAGGAATTTTGGAATGCATGCAGAATGTTTTGCGTTAGAAATCACAAACAGTCTACTTTTGTGGTCTTGAGGTAGCGTGCTGCCTTGTCACGCAGCGGGCCCGAGTTTGATCCTCGGTCGGGATAATATTTCTGTATGAGGTTTCTTCGTGATTCTTTCCTCACCTGTAAGACAAATGTCAGAAAACTTTAAGGCCCAAACGGTCTCCAAACATCATCTAGCCATCATTATCATATCTGCCTCATTAGATTAAGTTTAGAATTTAGGCCTCTCTTGGAGCATCATTACTATCGTTACCTCCTCTCATACATTCGGGGCAGCGTAACCCGCCTTCCAGGCACCCCAACCCCAGAAGTTGGCTACAAGTACGTTAATGCCAGAGAGAATACCAGAAATATAATGATAATCTGGTGGCACTGAAAAAAAAAAGTAAATAAAAATAAAGAAAAAGAAACCCTAAACACACGTTCTATACTTTTTTATATAATCCATCCATCCATAGTAATTCTGCCCGAAGGCAGGTCCTTCACTGCAATCATAGCATTTTCATGCTATGCTTGCAGGTTTACTAGAGATTTATATAATCAAGATTCTGAAAATGTTGACAATTTAAGTCGAAATGCTGAGACTATAACCTTGGAAATGGGCAGAAAATTTGTGGTGTAAGCCGAATTTTTTACGTTAGATATCACGGACACACACTATAGACTCCATTTTAGGTCAGTTAAAAAACCCGAGATCATCCGGCTTGTAGAATATTCTATCCAGACTCAAGAGCAGATCCCAAGAAAAATTAAATGCATGGTAGGAATGAAACAACTTCCAAATTTCACCAAGGCTTACAATCCGCTACAAGTGACATTAGTAAACAATAGATTACATGCAGCCATAAGCTGTTGTTTATAATTAACCAAAATTTAATTTTTAACATGAGATTACTAAGAGAAGAAGAAGAAGAAGAAGAAGAAGAAGAAAGAAAAGGAATGTTGTCTTAGCCAACTACGCAATGACATAGGCCCACCCCAATTAATCTTATAGACCTAATAAAATTAGTGCTGATTATATGAAGTTATTTCGTCAATTTATTTGGTGTTTACTTGATGAAAATCCATTATGTTAATTTACTAAATAAAAACTATCAAAGTTTTATATGGTTTTCATTCCGATTGCGATTGAGGGTCTTTCCACTTTTCAGCGGTTGCCCTTTTACCAGCCGGCTGCTGGCCCTTCACATCCACATGTGTCAATCACAGAGGTAGATGATCAACAGCCAGTGTAGGGGTGACATGTGGTTAGCATGTCGAGTCCCCCAGCCGTTATAGCTGGTTCCTCAACCTGGAGCCGCTACTTATTGTAGCTACCCAATTGCCTCACGATGCTGGGTGGGCACCGGTCCCATACTGGCCGAAATACCATGAGAAAATTTCTTCCCCCATGGAGACTCGAACCAGCGCAAGTCCCGTAGCTCTGCGCCAAGGCTTCCTACCTTAACCGCTCGGCTACGGCGCGGTTTTCATAAATATTTAATTTAACCAATATCCGTAACAGCATTCGTCTGAAGAAGATGCAGCCTATCGAAACAGCTGAATATTGATTAAAATAAATGTTTATGAAAATCATATAAAACTTTGATAGTTTTATTTAATAAATACATATGAAGTTATTATTTATATTCACAAAATTTCTATTTTTCCTCTCCTATAAGACAAATGCCCAAACAGTCCTCGAACATCATCTGGTCATCATACGTATTATATATATGGCATTTTAAGGTGTAGATTCTGTCAGAAGTATTATTGTATTTGACAATAAAATTTTGGAGCAGGTGAATAATTTTACATATGTAGGATGCTATATCTCATATGAAGAAGAAAAGGATGTAAATACAAAAAAAAAATCAACATTTTAAAGAATTTTAGGGTTAATAGATCCTGTCAGAAGTAAAATTATACTTGACAATAACATTTTGGAGCAGGTGAATAATTTTACATAGGCCTATCTAAGATGCAATATCTCATATGAAGATGAAAAGGATGTAAATGTAAAAATATCAAAATTTTAAAGGATTTTAGGGTTAATAAATTCTATCTTCAAGCCACAGTTATTCCAAAAACATTCAAGATTAAAAATGTATAAAACACTGGCTCTTCCAACTCTTTTTTATGGTAGCGAAGTATGGACGTTGATACAGAAGGATAAGCCTATACAGAGACTTAGATCTGCTGAAATGAGATACATTCGGAGACTGCAGAATACACACTACTAGATCACAAAAAAATGAAGATATCTTACAAGAATTACACAGGAACCTTTAGAAAACAAAATTTCTGATTATAAGTCAAGATGGATGCAACATGTTCATCGAATGGAAGATCACAGGATATCCAAACAAATGTTAAGATATCAGTCTGCAGGAAGAAGAAGACCAGGACGTCCATTCAAAAGACTTTTGGATGGTGTTTCTCTTTAGGCAGAAACAGGCCAAAAAATGGCCTATATTCGAGAATGTCTTTTGATGACTATTTAACTCATGCCCCAAATGGGAGTCAATGACCAATCACATTTCAATGATTTTTTATTTACAACCAATCACAGTCGTGTTTCGCGTAAAATTTACCAACTAAAGTTTATCATAATAAAGAAAGCACCTCCTTTTTAACATTCTGAATAGGTCATAGCATTATTTTTCAGTGACTGACTCTATAAGATATACGGCTACCAGATTGTATATATAGTGCATGAATGTCAGCAGAAAGCGCATGCGATAGATAATATAAAAACATTTGCAACAATTGATTATACCACAAAAAAAAAACACTGTTTGCTCTTTCTAAAACGAATTATTTTCCAGGAAATGACGTTGCAGAAAAATATAATTGATATATTTACATCATAGGACATCAAATTAATTAATACCTATAACGTTGGTTATAAATTTCTCCACTAGGGTGCATTCTTACAATATTACGATCCTTTGGCAATCAATAATATTATAATCTGGTTGCAGTGATGAACAAAGGAAGGAAATGAAGCGTTACCAATCGTTTCTCATTTGGTTTTCAAACATCGCAGTTTGCATTAAATATATAAATATTTTAAAATAACTATAGGTAAATAATGATTTGTGAATAAACAGCTTAATTTTATTCGTTAGATAGTCCTAACAAATGCCACTCTTGATTTCCAAATTCTCTAGATAAATTGGAAATCACTCGTGGCATTACTTATGATGATATTATATACATCATGGTATAAATCTGTATGTGAATGGTGTGCTTAGTCTTAATATTGTGTCGGCTCGGAGAAGACCCTGACTTTGAGCTGATCACTCATTTCGATATCCTTGTGTGATCAAAGAAGTATGTGTGCGATCCATAGTTTAAAATCCCTCTCTCGACGGGAACTGTCACTATAAGGCCCGGGTGGCCTGTGGTATAAAATGATATGTAAGATGAGGGTTAAACTGCGATAATGGAATGGAATAATTCTATTGATTTTCCTTGATTCTCCTTATCAAGTTTTCCATGATTTAACAATCATTAAATTAACCAGATTAAACATCGCACCTCATATATCTTGTATATTTTTTTGAAACTAGTGCTAGAAAAACTACATATGAGATGAGGTGTAAAATCTGATTAGTTTAATTACACTGAGCAACAAAAAATTTTTTTTTGTCTCAGAAAACAAAATGTGATTCTGATAGTATTTTTTCTCCTGGATTCAAATACGATATCGGTTTTTCTCCATCACGCAAGATATCCGAGAGACAGGGATTTATAATTTCAAACACTTTAATATTTTCTACATTTGTAACTACACAATATTCGAACATTCGGACTCACCTAGAAAGTAAGAAATAACGATTTTCTGCTATATTTCGCCTGTGGAGCATCCCTCTTGATGGTCCAACAATAATCGGCCAGCATCTTCGGATTCCATATGCCTTTATATCTCTTTTCCATAGCTGAAAACCATTTAAATTAGCTCAGGTTTTATTTTACAATGGACAAATGGAGAAAAAACGTTTATTAAAAAATAATTAATTAAATCCATTAATTGAAATTGAAATAAAAAAAACTATGGGTGATGGAGAAATTCCGAATACATATTTGAAAACACGATAAAAAAACTGCATTAAATAAAACTATTGGTGCTCATGAGACAAATATCATGTTGACCAGTGTTATTGTTGAATAAAACCACGTAGTATTACTTCTTAGGCGGCGCCGTGGCGCAAGAGGTTAGACGCTCGCCTCTCATCACTGGTGTCCCGAGATCGAGTCTCGGTCACTCCATGTGGGTTTCGTGGTGGACGAAACGGAGTTTGGGCAGGATTATATCGGGGTTATCTCCCGTTTTCCCCTGCCACAATTTCGTTCCACCATTTCTCCATACTCATCTCATCCATTTCGTTCATTTGCCCCGTGATGGTGCGTCAGGCGAGGTCAGCTGGCACCCTTTTCATCACAGACCTCTATATAGAGGACTTCATCTCAGCTCATCCCTCGACCCGACCCTGAGTTGGACACGAGTTGAGGATATGTTTTTATTAGTATTATCAATTGCATTGGTTTATTAATGAATATAAAATACAGCTTCATCAATATAAATAGAGACAGCACGTTCTTAGGATGCTAGAACATCTTTTACTATAAAAAATAAATACATTTTCACTCTGTAGGAAACAGAGACTTGGTCACCTCATCGCCGTTGGACAGATCAGTCCAGTTGTAGTTCACAGATGGGAACAAACCCAAACCTGTGTTTTTGGTAGAAGAAGAAGCATTGGTTTATTCACAAGTTGCGTCCGACTTTTTTTCAATATTAACGTTCATTTTCCGTGCTTTTTATGAAATCTTAAAAAAATTGAAATGAGACGTATTGTGAAATTTATGAATATTGTAGTAATTTGACGTGTTAAGTAGTTGTGCCGCCGGCATGCCACCGTATGGTAAGTGTTAATGATTATGATTGTGATAAAGCAGAACTGTTAGTGACAGAGCAAGAGAGTGGGGATCCACGCCGTCTGACCTCTGGCTTTCAGCAGGATCCACCTCGCAGGCCATGTGTTGCCTTGTGGAATGTTTCTGGAATGTATCTGGACAATATCAACACACGACGACAGTACCGGGTTCAGACACCTGCAACGATTGGTAGCCAACTCACTACCAACAAATTATATTATCTTCCTTCCTCCTGGAATGCGGTCAATAAAAACGTCTCTCATTACATGTTACTTCAAAATGCCGACATAGTTCATCAGATGACGTATCAGGATGAATGCCTTCCCCCACTTTTATCACAGAGGAAAATATGGAGAGAAGATAGATAAAATAGACTTAAGCTAATAATAGAATTTACTGAAAATATTTAGAAATGCTATCATTGTACATGTGTTTAATTATCTAACTCACTGACACTGTCGAATCCTAAGGTTCATGGACGCGCGGACATAAGTTCTCCATACATAATTATCCTAAGTAAATGTTTTCAAGTCGTTTTCATAAGTAATGCCACGAGTGATATCGAATATATCTAGAGAATTTGGAAATCAAGAGTGGCATTTGTTAGGACAATTTAACGAATAAAAATAAGCTGTTTACTAACAAATCATTATTTAACTATAGTTTTTTTAAAAGATTTAATGTAAACGGCGATGTTTGAAAACAAATGAGAAACGATTGGTACGCTTCATTTGCTTCTTTTGTTCATCACTAAAACCACATCATATTATTTATTGCCAAAGGATCGCATATTGTAAGAATGCATCCTAGTGGAGAAATTTATAACCAAAATTATAGGTATTAATTAATTTCTGATGTCCTATGATGTAAATATGTCAATTATATTTTTCTGCAACGTCATTTCCTGGAAAATAATTCGTTTAAGAAAGTGCAAACAGTGTTTTTTTTTTTGTGGTATAATCAATTGCTACAAATGTTTTTATATTATCTCCCGCATGCGCTATTTGCACTATATATACAATCTGGTAGCCGTATTTCTTAGAGGGTCAGTCACTGCAAAATAATGCTATGACCTATTCAGAATGTTCAGGAGGAGGAGCTTTTCTTAATATGATAAATTTCGGTTGATAAATTCGAGGCGAAACATGACTGTGACTGATTGTAAATAAAAAATCATTGAAATTTGATTGGTCACTGACTCCCATTTGGGGCATGATTTAAATGGTCCATATAATTTATCTCCCTCCAATAATTTCCCTCTGTTTTCCTACAGTAAGTTTTCATATGCTTCTTTCATACCCCATACATGCCACTATCGCACTCTATGAGACTTGACTGCTCTTATTAGTTCTGGTTCTTATATAAATATATAGCTCACTGTTATATAGTTTACTCCATTCAACAGCCATTTTATCCTTCTTGGGTCCAAAAAAATAATTGCCAAGAATTTTATTCTCAAATACTTGTAGGCCCCTAATCCGTTTTATTCCCTTAAAGAATTAGACCATATTTTGGACTCACATATTAACAGCGAAAGAATAATTTACTTAGTTTAATTCTTTTGAAGAAGTTGAGTTGACACGAGTCCCTGTAATGCACTATCGTGCATTTCCGTAGTTGAATTTATGATCAATTTAACTTCATTTTGTCAGTGTAAAAAATATGATGGAATGAGTGTACCATAACATGATTCGCAGGTACAGTGTGTGCAACAAGCTTAGTGGTCGTCACATCGAACAGCTGTTATAATGCATTAATAATAACCACAATTTTAAGTACAACAGATAAGTTTGGTTGTCCCGCGCCGTAGCCGAGTGGTTAAGGCAGGAACCCTTGGCGCAGAGCTACGGGACTTGCGCTGGTTCGAGTCTCCATGGAGAAGAAATTTTCTCATGAAATTTCGGCCAGTATGGGGCCGGTGCTCACCCAGCATCGTGAGGTATTTGGGTAGCTACAATAAGTAGTGGTTCCAGGTTCAGAACATCAGCTGTAACGGCTGGAGGACTCGACATCTTGACTGCATGTCACCCATACTCTGGCTGATGATCATCTACCTCTGTGATTGACACATGTGGATGTGAGCCCAGCAGTCGGCTGGTAGGCTAAGGCCTTCTAGGCTTGTCGCGCCAGGAGTATAGATAAGTTTGGTTGGTTTGCGTGTAAACAACGTTATTGTTAAAATGACAAAGTGAAGTTTCTATATTTTTATCATTACATTAGACATTGCCAGGGAATTAGTGAATGTTGGGTTGTGTAAGTGTAATAATTTAATCGTAAATCATTAAATTACTATCGATTTATCATCAGCATAACGAGGTATTTAAACGCTTAATGCGAAATTTTGTGCTTAAGGCAGCACAAAAACGGTACGTTTTCGGACAAAGGTTTCTATACAAAATATTATATACTCAGTCCCCTCAATAAGCCCGAAGTTTGTTATGGTAATTTTCGAACACCTGTATATATAAATATTTATGCATCACGTTAACAAACTATCCATAGATAAATGCACATCTTTTAAATTTGAATTCGTTGTAGCAAATAATATTTATATACTTATCAAATTCATTTTTATTATTTTATGTTACACCACTGAGGCTATATTTTACTATAAATAAATTGTATATATCTTTTTTGTATTTTTCTTTTGTTTATTAATAAACAAATACAATAAATAATGTTAAAAGATTCCGGGCTATGTGGCCGTGGTCTATAACTGGTGTTTCTTCCAGACGTTTCTCCCTCAACTGCGGAGGGCATCTTCAGTGGCGAGTGTTTCTGGGTGATGTTACCTTGTTGTAGATTCGGCTGTAAACAAGGTAACATCAGCTAGAAGCACTCGCCACTGAAGATGCGCTCCGCAGTTGAGGGAGAAACGTCTGGAAGAAATACCAGCTGAGCTGAGTTTGCGACAAGGTAATATCACCTAGAAGCACTCGCCATTGAAGATGCGCTCCGCAGTTGAGGGAGAAACGTCGGGAAGAAGCACCAGCTATAGACTACGGCCACATAGCCCGGAATCTTTTAACATTATGATTACCGGCCGTGAAAGCCTGCATTCCACAAAATACAACAAATGCCATGAAGATGAAATAAATTTTTAAAAAAGCTTCACTGGAATCAGATACGTGGAAAAATAAAGAAATATTAAGGAAGACGGAGTGTAAAAATACAAAAGAAAAATAATAAGGTATATACAATTTATTTATAATAGGCCTACTAATTATGATCAAAATGTTATACTCTTTGGGTCGCATTGTATATTTTTCTCAGAAGAAAATATATAAAATAGACCCTACAACTGTTTATTGTTGCATTAGTAGTCTAATGCCCAGAATCTTGGATTATTTCAATTATCTTTTTTGCTTGTTGATAAAAATTGATTCCAGAAAATTTTAAGTGCATAACATTTTTTCGAGATGATTTCCATTCATGGTTGAACTCTCCTTTTTACATAGCACACAAATTTGGGGGTTTTTATATAGATATCTTATTTAAATGGGCTGCCAAACAATCACGACCAGGTCTTAAGCAGAACAAAACCACTACTTCATGTCTTAGTGAATCAGGAACAGGGTTTTTAATTATAGTTTATTATGGCAAGCCCCAAATATTAAGCCGGACGGATACAAATGTATCGACCACTGAAAATAATAAGGATAAACGATTACGAATCGCTTCATGGTTTAATTTAGCCACGTGGAAATGGACACAGCAGCTATAATACTTGGAACAGGAACGAACCAAAAAGGTTCAATCCCTGCAAGAAGAAGAAGAAGAAAAAGAAAAAAGTAATCAAATGTTGTAAAGAGGCCTCTTATTTCAGGTTTAAGATTATTTTAAGTAGGAAAATTTAGAACACAGGACCTATGACTTTACTCCCATTCCGAAGAAGTTATTCTAAGTATTTTTAAGTCATGAAAAATCCACAAACCCTGGCCGGGATAGAACTCTCAAACCTCCTATCCAGAGGCAAGTCTGGTAACCATTATTCCACACAGAGTGGCGTTCTCTTCCTGCCTTCTTTTACACGCATGCATACACACATATACAGGGTGCAGCAACCAAGACACTAATAACATCAAACATCCACTGTTCTTAGCAATGCGCCCATCTCACCCACTCTGATAAGTGATAACATACGATACAGATGCGGGAGAGCGGTCTTGAAACAAAGTTACGTAGTCTAGCTTCGAAGCAAAATTTATTGACCTTCATCAACCACCTAATACCATAGTTGCCTACTAGATGTCTCATTGGGTCGATATGCTAACCACATATCATTAATGACATCTGTAGGTAAATAAACATAACTAAATTCGTCTGGTGAAGAAAACTTCCATTAGGGAAGCACCTATGTCCCCACAGTGGATGAACGGGGATCGATCAATTAGGCCTACTTAAATTAATCGGATATTTTTATATCTCACCTAAAACATTATTATTATTATTAGGCCTATTATTATTATTATTATTATTATCATCATCATCATCATCATAATAATAAAAATATGCATTTCTCATATGACTAGTTTCGAAGGCAGTAGATTGCCTTCAAAACTAGTCAGGGGAGAAATACAGAATATATTTTTATCGGGTGAGGTGTAAACATTTCCGATTCAATTATGTAATATAAATAAATAGAAATTACACGACCATAAATGTTAAAAGCGTATACAAATAAGAATACATGCCCTCATATTCTTGTATAATTTATATTATGGATGCGAAAACGAGTTTGTCTCTCTTATATCTTCTCACATTTACCCTAGTGGTCTAAGGGATCATGCCTCATCAAAGAGCAACGGGACATGAGTTGGTTCCGATTCTCATGGGAGAAGACATTTTCTCATAGAATTTCTGCCAGTATGGGACCCAGGATCGTGACAGATTTGGATAACTACGGTAGTCATTGGTGGCTCAAGGTTGAGAAAACTAGGTATAATGAGGATCGACATGCTAACCACATGTCACACTATATTGGCTAAACGGTCGTCCACCTCTGTAAATGACACATATGAATATGAGGCTAGCGGTTGACTGTTAACTAAGGACCTTCTAAGCTCATCGCGTCATAGGCTTCTTTTAGTGAATTCCGAAGGAATGTGGCCATTGAGGATATTCTCATGAAGAGATTTTAACAAATATTAATTGAGTCTTTAGACTATATTAGGGACCGAAAATAATCATGATCGTGACAAAAATCTATAGCCTGGCCCTATATGTTAATGCACTAGGATTGAATTTTTTTTTCGGATTCAGATAATATACGTATGACCGAGTTTATTAACAAGTAAAATCGGACCATTAGAAGTAGAGATTAATCTGAAGCACAAATTAAAATAAAATCCTCCAGCAGCCGGAATTTTCGATCTTTTGCTAGGAAACTCGGTATATGTCATTAAAATAAAATGAGAAATGCACTCTAAAAATAATCGAAATCCGACTATTAGGCGTAGGAGTTTACCTGAAAGCCGATATTTAAAAATCCCCATGTTTGTTTTCTCACAACGAAACTGTAATGGCCTGTATTCGATTTAATTAAGAAATAAATATTATTCAGTAAATCCACCGCTGTGGTCTCGAGGTAGCGTGCTGCCTTGTCACGCAGCGGGTGAGGTTTTTCGGGGGTTTCCTCACATATAAGACACATGTCAGGATACGTAAGACCCAAACGGTCCCCGAACAACATCTATCCATCATAATCATCATCATTCATATTCGCCTCAGATTAAGTTTAGGATTAAGGACTTTCCTGGCGCACCACTATCATCATCACCCATCATATCATCGGGGTAGCGTAATCCCACCTTCAAGGCGTCCTAACATCAGAAGTGGGTTACAATTCCACCAATGCCAGGAGAGAACATCAGAAATGTCGAAATGACAACCTGGGGCATTGAATATATGTCATAAAAATTGTCCAGTAAAACAACAAAATTGAAACATAAATTCGACTTACTGAGAAATTTGATTTGTTTCGACAGTTCCAGGGTGACGGTCGTTTTAGGTGTCTTAAGTCTTCAGATTAAACTAACAAATCCGATTTTGATTACATTTGTCAGAGACGTAAATTGAAGCTCGAAAAATGACAGGTTACTTTTCATCCCGATTAATACAATGTATAAAAGCAATGCGGTTACGAGTATTAGATTGATTTTTAAAGGACGTCATTCTACAGCTATAAATATGAAATGCTACTGTTGACAAGATAAAGAGCGACAGCATCTTGCTTTGACAAAAACTGGTTCCGACGATAGCAAACAGACATGTAATCTAGCTGTTTCAATAACACGATATCAATATAGACATTTTATTGTGATAGTATTATTTTCAGAAACGTTCTAACTATAACAAGACCTACGCACAAAATAACCAACTCTATATATTATGAGCTTATAAAGCTCAAACGTTCAATCTCACATTCGTTAATAGTCTAAACTGATCCCTAAAATGTGGAGAAATGTGAATGTTTTCTTACTTTGAGAGGTAATGTTGAAATTAATGTACTCAGGCAAGATATTGGCATATAAAGTTTAATAACATAAAGAGAAAATTTTCCGCCTGAACCGGGATTTGAACTCAACATTTGGAGTTATACGCGCTGGGGCACTAACCAGTTATGCTACTCAGGCAATCCAGAAGCACATAAAATTTCTGTCTATTTGAAATCCCCGTATACTCTTAGTAGTGAACTTCTATTCACATTACAACAAGGCTACTTCTACCAAGGGACATTACCATTTATTTGTTAATTTAGGACTTTAACAATGCTACACTTTTCCTCTGGCAAATAATACACTAATTCCATTCCATTAAAGCTGTTTAATCTCTCACCTTATAGGCACTTTTAAGTACCACATACCAAAATATTACTTTCAAAAACAGGTTAGCGAGCTTATGCAGAAAAAACAGCGAAGAAGGGTTGTCTACAAGGATCAAGCTATTGGAATGTTTTATATAACTCTCAACGAACGGAAGTAATTACATTTGCAGAGGACTTGCTGGTTACAACCAAAGAGGAAAGTATAACAGAAATTGAAAAATACATAGGCCCCTAAACCAAGATATAAACATAATAAAAAACTGGTCAAAGAAAAACAAAATCCAATTTAATGAATCTAAATCCAAGATGTTGCTCGTTACCAACAAGAGATATGTGCGGAATGATAAGATGGAAATCTATTTAAAAATTACACTGTTGGAACAGGTAGAAGAATTGGAATAGCTACCTCGGAATCTATATAGATATAAAACCAAAATTCGACAAACATATTGAGCACTTACAGAACAAAGCAATTACTCTCATACACGCGCTGTCAAAATCAGCAAAGCTAAATTGCGAACTAGGGTCATAAGGCATTGCACACCATTTACACAGGAGTAATATAAACAATTCTAACATATGGAGTACTGATATTGGGGAAGGCAATAGAAAATAACAAGAACCGCACCAAACTGCAGAAAATTCTAAGAATGATAAATATTAAACTTACAAAAGCATACAGGATAATTTCTTATGATACTTCTTGTATTATAGACGGCATCCAGCCAATTGACATACCAGTCGACGAAGAAGTTAAATTATATGAAGCAATCAGTGGAGAAATAGTGTATAATGTTCGATTTGAACCGGAAAACTGGGCTCATGCAGCTGAGATGGTGCACATTCAACAAATGGAGGAGACTAGAGAGCACTCTCATGCATGTACACAGATGGTAGTAAAACAAACAGCAAGGTGGGAGCTGCAGCAGTCATATTCCACAATGGAACAAAGATTCGGCAAGTTAAATAAAGATTAGTTTGTATACGCCAAACGGACTTAAAATCTTTAATTGCTTACTCTTCAGTAGCACACAAAGAAGGAACATGCTGAAAACACCAGGTTGAGAAATTTGCTATCTTGAAAGGTCTGCAGGAGCTCGTCTTCGGAAACAGAAGAAAGTACAGCTGTACTGTACACATAGCAGAGTGACGCTATCCCTGCTAAAAAAAACTCCACAATAGAAATTATAGAATAGTTGGGTATGAGATGGCGGAAAAACTCGCAAAATAGGCTTTAGAAGACGAACAAGCTGAAATAATATACATTATTACCCCAAAGTCAACCATTAAATCGGAATCAAAACAATCAGCATTACATGAATGGCAAAGAAGATGTAATAACACTATCAAAGGAACTATAACTAAAGTTCTTTTTCATCAATAAAGGACAGGCTTAATCAAAAACTGCCAATTATACCGGAATTTACTGCAATAGTCACAGGCTATGGTAAAACAAGATCCTACTTTCACAGATTTCGCATAACAGACCACCCAACATGTACATGTAATCTAGCAGAACAAACCATCATCAATTTAATATATGAATGCAAAGAGTTAAATCAACACAGAATGGAACTAATATATGCTATAAGGAATACTTGGCCAGATTCAAATCAAGAATTAGTAACTAACCATTTAGGCCTACTAGCATTTAGCAAGTTTATCCAGACAGTAAAACTGCAAAATCAATAATGTAAATATGTAACAGTTTACAGACAAATATGTATGATTAGAATTAGAATTACATAGATATATCATCGGTTGATTAATGTCTTTGACATCGTCCGATTCCTAATAGCCAATTTTGTCGGTCCATCCAATCTCCTGGTTGTAGATGTTTCTCCTTCATGTATAAATACTATATTCCCTGACTCCAGGAGGTATAAAGTAAATATTTTAATTTTATAATAATTATGAATAGTATTTAGTTATTTAATTAAGAGTTAGTTAAACTTGATATGGTTAAATATGTACATATTGTTATGTAATATTGTGACAGAAGCCAATGATGTAACACACTTAAATTAAGCATGTAATATTACGTAGTAATGGGCATGCTGAGGAATCAATAAAAAAGCCACATATGCCTTATAGTGGTGCGACCTGTCGGGGAGGGATTTTAACTCTTGATCATACACATACTTTTTTGACCACACAAAGACAATGAAGGCCTCTCCGGATGAGTGATCAGCTTAATGTGAGGGTTTCCTCCGAGACAACACAACATTAGGGCGTAACACGCCATTCACACACACATTCATACTAAACATGGCGAATATGATAACGATGATTATGATGGCGAGATATGTTCGAGGATCGTTTGGGGCCTTAAAATTTCCTGACATTTGTCATAAAAACCCTGAAACTTGTCCCGACCGGGATCAAACTCGGGCACGCTAAGTACGAGTCGCGACGCTACCTCGATACCACGATAGATTTTATCAGGACCTAAAATCATGAATACGGGTTTCTTCGGAAGAGAAGTAAAGCATTTAGTTCCGTGACATATATTTATGGCATGTGAAAGGTCTTCAAGCCTGAAATAAATGGTCTCTAATCATAGTTACTAGTCCTTTTACTAAAAAAATATCCATGGCGTGACAGGTTTAGAATGCGCTTTACCTACCAGCCGGCTGCTGGCCTCATAACTACTTGTATTTATCAGTATAGGCTATGTGGTGAAATGTGGTCAACATGTCAGATACCCCGCTTTTTTTGTTGGTTTACTCAACCTGGAGCTGGTCTTATTATAGCTATCCAAATTCCTCATGATATTGGGTGGACACCGATTTCATACTGGCGGAAATTACACGAGAAAATTTCTTCCCCGATAGCGATTCTAACCAGTGCACCAAGACTATCTAACTCACTGGTACTATGGCCACGCGGACATAAACTCTTCATACATCCCTATCCTGAGCTAATGTTTTCCAATCTTCATTTCCCTCGAATCATGTTTAATGCTATTCTCCCACCTCATTATTGGTCTACCAACTGGGCGTTTTCCCTCTGGTTTTCCTACAAGAAGCTTCTATGCGCCTCTTTCATTCCCCATTCGTGCCATATGTCCTGCACATCACAGTCTACGAGACTTAACTGTTTTTATTACATCTGGCTTTCTATAAAGACCATGTAGCTCACTGTTATGTAGTCTTCTCCATTCTTTGGTCCGAACATTTTCCTAAGTGTGTGATTCACCCAGAGATGTTTGTATCTGCTGCTGTGCTTGTGGTTTTTTTCATACTGTACTAAGCTGTGCGTACTATATTTCATTTGTAGTGTTGTTGTCCATGTAGAAAAATGAGACATTGTGTCATTCTACAAGAAAGCTCGGTGCAATATTATCCGAGATATTCTGGACCGATGAACTGGGCAACAGCGGTGGCCCGATTGCTTGGCCTGCACGTTCTCGCGACCTTCACCCCGCTACATGTGTAGGGCCACATGAATTGCATGATTTACGAGACCTCTGTGACCTACTGGATCATGGCTGCGGCGGTACCGTATCTGTGTTGACGTCGGTGATCGTCACATCGAGCCCTTCTTTCAAGAGGATCCAGTCGATAAGCAGCAGGCTTCAGAGAGAGCAATGCGTGTTGCGTTTTTTTTGCGTGTAGCGGGGAAACACTACGTTTCCGGACATGAGTTCCTATGCTAAATGTAACCGTCTTGGTCGCCATTACACGTCCTCAAAGTCTGTAATGGGAATTTAGTTACACCCTGTGTGTGTAGGCTATATCCATCCATAATAATTCTGCCCGAGGGCAGGTCTTTCATGCAATCGTAGTTTTTTCATGCTATGCTTTACAGCTTTCCTAGGGAATTATAGGTGTGGTAGCTTCCCGTTGCTTTCCACACCGGTGAAGGATGATGAGATTACAATGACTATTTAACTCATGTCACAAATGGTAGTCATTGACCAATCACGTTTCACTGAATTCTGTTTTACACAATTACAGTCGTGTTTCAACTCGCTCTTTATCGATTTCTCTTTATCAGCTCCTGCTTTTATGATAAAGAAAGCTCCTCCTTTTTTAATATTCTGAACAAGTTAGACCATTATTTTTCTCCAACAAATACATTGAATATAGCAAATAATGAATAGATTCAGTGATTTTACTGAGCTGTTTATTCAAAATGTAAATGATCAACCTATAATGTTGATTATAATAGTTTGATGTATTTCATTATTTCTCCACTAGAGTACATTCTTACCATATTGCGATCCTATTTGGCAATAAATAATATGATCGAGTTGCAGTGAATATACATAACCCCACATTTCTAATTTGTTTTCAAACATCGCCGTTTACATTAACTATGAGAGATGAACAGACAGGTGAATGGAGAGGACTACATAACAATGAGCTACATGGTCTTTATAGGAAGCCAGATATAATAAGAACAGTTAAGTCTCGTAGACTGCGATGGGCAGGACATGTTGTATGGGGAATGAAAGACGTGCATGGAAGCTTCTTGTAGAAAAGCCAGAGGGAAAACGCTCAGTTGGTAGACCAAGAATGAGGTGGGAGAATAACATTAACTATGATTTGAGGAAGTAGATTATACAGGGAATGATTGGAAAGCATTAGCTTAGGATAGGGATGTATGGAGAGCTTATGTCCGCGCGGCCATGAACCTACGGGTTCGATAGTGCCAGTGAGTAAGTAAGTAAGTAAGTAAGTAAGAGTAAGTATATAAATAGGCCTATTTTAAAACACCGGTAACTATATTCAAATAATTATTATTAGTAAAGAGCTTAATTTTATTCGTTAAATAGTCCTAACAAATGCCACTCTTGATTTCCAAATTATCTCACTTCGTGAGTCGTGAATTTATCGATAATTTGGAAATCAGTCATGGCATTACTTATGATAAGGAAATCGAACCCGGGCCCGCTGCGTGACAAAGCAGCATGCTACCTCGAGACCACAGCGGTGGACGTGCATGTATATGTATACATATATATGTAATAGATAACACGCTGAGGTACAGACTCAGAGTTCCGGGTTCGAATCCCGTCTAGACATTTATTTTTCTTATCATACCATATTAAGCTTGCATTGCTCAATGTTAAACATTTAATTATAACATCGATAAAGCGTCACTGCTATAAAGTAAAAATATTCTCTTTAATTTGCTTACTTGTTATAGTCAGCTACTAGATGGCAGTGAAGACCGAGTTCTCGCGACATCTACTAATAATGGAGAATATAATACATATATAAGGAAAAATAAGTGTTTGAATTGGATTCGCCTGGCGGTGTAATGGATAACACGCTGAGGTACAGACTCAGACTTCCGGGTTCGAATCCCGTCCAGACATTTATTTTTCTTATCATACCATATATGCCTATATATATATCAATATATATCCATCCATCCATCCATAGTAATTTTGCCCGAGGGCAGGTCTTTCACTGCAATCATAGCATTTTCATGATATGCTTTGCAGCTTTACTAGGGAATTGTAAGTGTGGTAGCTTCCCTTTGCTTTCCACACCGGTGAAGGATGATGATGATGATAATGATAAGGTGATGGTGATGATGATGTTGGCCACATGATTTCGGGGACCGTTTGGGCCTTAAAGTTTTCCTGACATTTGTCTTACAGGTGAGGAAAAACCCCGATAAAACCTCACCCAGAAAAACTGCCCCGACCGGGGATCGAACCCGGGCCCGCTGCGGTGACAAGGCAGCACGCTACCTCGAGACCACAGCGGTGGACATTATATATATATATATATATATATGCCTATTAGGCTTAGTGGATGAAAATTCGCCTTTATTAATAACATAACTCCATGGTATGACACCCCTAAAATTGTCTTTAAATCTGCTGTACCATCCGACTCTCCAAGTGTTGGTTAATAATTCTCAAGCATACTTGCACTTGCACTTGCCTTCTTGCTCTCCAGTAGCGTAATGAATAATGAATGACACATCTATTAAATTTCAACACTTGTGAAGATGAGTCATGCATTGCAGTGTTTTCTTCTATAGGCTACAAGTACATCATTTGAAACCTTACTGTTTAATAGTTCAGTAAATACTATCTACTACACATTTAAGTCCTATACCACGTCGGCACGGAAATACGGGATATGCGCTGGTGCTAGTGCCCATGGAGGAAAAAAGTTTTTCATGAATTTTGGTGGGTCGATGTCCATCTCGCTTTATGGAGAATTTCAGTAGTGTCAATTAGTAGCAGCTCCAGGTTGATAAAACTAGCTATAAAGACTGGAGAAACTGCACGTTGACTACCTAGACTGGCTAGATAATACCCCAACTGTTTTTTTTCTTCAGTTTTCAAGGTATTCAAAATTTTGACGATTTTAGTTCAAAATGCCTTGATTAATGTGTCGGGAAATTTTGGCGTAAGCCAACATTTTTTACATTAGTTAACATGGTCACATGGGGGGGGGAAATGGTTTTTTGGTTCGAATTAAAAAATAAACACTCAACATTTTGACACATATTTTTATATAATGTAAGTATGTACGTTAGTGAACTCAAGGGAAAGCACAAAAGAAATTAAGCAGTTAACTGCATTTTAGCTCAGATTTGAGAAAACCTGTCCTAATTGGGAATATAACCCAAGATCTAACGGTGTGTAGATTATTGCCTTAACGAACAACCTATGGTGTGCCTAGATTAACCTTATTAGCCTAATAAAATGATTGTCAATCACTTTGAATAACACATGTGGATGTGAGGTCAAGGGTCATCTAGACCTATCATTATTGCATGCCAAAACCTGCCTTTACATTTCTTCTAGAGGAGCGTTGTGATGTACCAAGACCGTGTCCATAGGCCTGCATCTCACTGAGCGAAGTTAAATAGATGTCCCTGCATGAATGTGTAGTGAAGTAAGGCGAGGGCGCGGCGCGGGCTGGAAGTTGTGAGGGTTATCCAATCCACCAAGTATTACTTATCTGCAGTTTAAATGAGAGATTTGACGCTGGATTTAATGTCTTGCAGATAAAAGAGGCAGATATATTTATACACGCCCTTAGTACATCACAATCCTTCTCTGGGAGAAATGTCAGGGTAGGTTTCGGCATGCAATTGCTGAAGGTTCCCATGTTTAACATTGGCTGAGATTCCAGGTTTATTATCTCAAAAGAGTTTGTTTGAACCTCACTACAACCGGTAACTGTTTTTGTTTTTAATCGATTTAAACTCTGTGCAACATGTGAATGGAGAAGATTACATAACAATGAACTACATGGTCTTTATAGGAAACTAGATATAATAAGAACAATTAAGTCTCGTACATTACGATGGGCAGGACATGTGGTACGAATAGGGAATGAAAGATGTGCATGGAAGCTTCTTATAGGAAAACAGAGGGAAAATGCCCAGTTGGTATTCCAAGAATGAGTTGGTAGAATAACATTAACCATGATTTGAGGGAAGTAGATTATACAGGGCATGATTGGAAATCATTAGCTCAGGATAGGGATGTATGGAGAGCTTATGTCCTCGCGGCCATGAACCTACGGGTTTTCGATAGTGCCAGTTAGTTAGTTAGGCTATAGCACCATCATACAACAGACCTAGAAGACCCTTAGCCTGCCAACCAGCTGCTAGTCTCATATCTACATATGTTAATCACAGAGGTAGAGGTTCATTCAGCCGGTATAGGGGATCACATTTGTACAGCATGTCGACTCCCCCAGCTGTTTATAGCTGGTTATCTCAACCTGGAGTCGCTACTTATTGTATCTACCAAAATTCCTCATAATGATGGGTGGACATCTGTCCCATTCTGGCCGAAATTCCATGAGAAAATGTCTTCCCCTATGGGAACTCGAACCAGCGCAAGTCCCGTAACACTGCACCAAGGCTTAATACCTTATACCGCTCGGGTATGGCGAAACTCTGTATGGACCTGTTAAAAACAAGGGAAAAATAATACGTCCCTTGTCCCACGATTTTACATCAGATGGTCCTATTCCAGGACTGTTGTGTCCCATCTGTCCGTAGTGGAATGTCATCGCTTGCCCTCTGAGCCATTAGGTACTGTGTCTCTCCGCCTTGCCAAGGCTTATTTCTCGAAAGACAAAATGATGGAACTGAGTTTTTAACAAAATTGAACGATATTAAATACAGTCCTTTTTGCCATGATCGAGTTAAATTTCAAATTCAAAGAAAGAATTAAAAGCATCCCATCTAGGCTCTTACAGAAAACAGTAAAACTGCATAATCTTATTTCCACAGAAAAAAAAAACTAAACATATGGCTTTTCGAGTAAAACAAGTGGTGATAACTATGATTGTAATAAATGACAGAATAATAGAACAAATCTCAGAATTCAAATGTTTAGGCTGCGAAATATCGCTACGGAATAATCAACAAGACCAAAATAATAAAATACATACATTTCAATACATGTGTGTAACTATTAGAAGTACAATAGGACGTAAATCAAGAAAGGTTTACACAATTGAAACTCTATAAAACAATGGCGTTACCTTGTTTATTAGGCCCAATATGGCAGTGAAATCTGGTTTATCAGGAAAAAAAAAGACGAAAGAAGATTAAATGCAACAGAAATGGAGTTTCTGAGGTATGCAACCGGAAATATTATTTTAGGTAAATGATGAAGTACAGAAACAAGAGAACAAAATATAAATAAATAATAGTTTAAAAACTAAAACAACACGCTTTATTAGAAAACCAACTAAAAAATGAAAGATAATTTTGATTTCCAACACACTTGGGATAAAATTAAAGTGGTCAACAAAAAAATCATCTCCAACACATCTAGAATAAAACTAGAGTTATCTACAAAAAAATAATTTTACCATCAAAAGCGTGGGGTGTTCTTTATCAATTAATATATTTGATAATAAACAAATATTGGTAAAAAACAAAGTCTCTAAGAAGAAAATATAAAAACTATAAACTATAAAAAGCACCCCACGCTTTTGATGATAAAGTTATTTTTTTTTGTAGATAACTCTAGTTTTATTCTAGATGTGTTGGAAATGATTTTTTTGTTGACAACTTTAATTTTATCCCAAGCGTGTTGGTAATTAAAATTATTTTTCATTTTTTTAGTTCGGTTTTCTAATAAAGCGTGTTGTTTTAGTTTTTTAAACTATTTTTTATTTTTTTATTTTTAGTTTGGTTTTTAAATAAAGCGTGTTGTTTTAGTTTTTTAAACTATTATTTATTTTTTTAAGTTTTAGTTTAATTGAGTGTCATAAACCAGAATCCTATGAAAATCTAATTGCTTACGATATTTTTAGTTCTAAAAAAATCCTCCGGGCCGGATTTGAACCAGCGACCTATGGATTACTGAAATTATATACCACTACAGTGTACCGCTCTAACAACTTAAACGATGGCCTAAAAAGTCGGTAAGTTCGTAACCTATTATACCGGTATTTATTTTTTTGATGTTCTGATGATCCTGACCAGGATCTTAGATAAACATTTTGAAATTATTGTATTGTCATTAGTCCTTTACAAGTATACACAGTTTCAAGTCGATCCAATGTTTTTAAGTGGGTGAAAATCGTGTTGAAAGATTCCGTTACATAGACATATACAGGTCAAGCTAATATAAAGCGTGTAAGAAGATTGTATGAATGTGTAAGAGAAAGAAAATATAATTAAATCCAAGATCTTCTAAGAATGACACAAGAAAAAAATGATATTGGACTATCCACCCAGAGGAACAGGAGACATAATCAGCACAAGATGGAGAGAGAATTTTTAGGGCAGAACGGGCTAATAACCTCAATCCTGGAAATTGAAGATGATGGTATTTCGACCATAGACCGGTGCCCAACCAGGGTCATGATACATTTGGTAATAGAATATGTAGCGGTTTCAAATTGAGAAGACCAGCTATAACGGCTGGAATACTCGACATGCTGATCAGATATCTCTACTATAGCCCTACTGGCTGTATGATCGTCCACTTCTGAAAATAGTACATTGTTGGCCAGTGGTTTTTAGTTCTATCGTAGGCCTACTATGTATTTTTTATGTTTTAGAATCAATAATTGCATTGGAACCCGCAATGTGAACGAAGAGTGGAAAGTCCACAAGTAGGCCCTACATAGAAATTAATAGTCAGCTGAGACAGATTGTCAGGTGAAGAATATTAGAGAGGAACTGAGTGAAAAGTTTTCACGAACGTCCAATGTTCCTAATGGAATGAAATAAAATACAAATAGGATCTCCCAACCCACGGCCGGGCTAGCGGAAAAAGCGCATGCGGCCGATGAATCCTCACTCCGCGTCACGCGGCAGAACAACTGCACGGCTCTTTTTTCTACTTCTTTCAACTTGGTTCGTGCATGACCACTCTTATGTAGTTTTGTTCACTCGGTTGTCTATTCGTCTCTCTTTATTAAAAATAATTCCAGAACATTTCATTTTAAAACAGACCTACTTAGTTATATGTTTTATTCTCTCTTAAACGAAAAGACCATGTTTCGCACTCATAGGAATAACTTGATGAACCATCATTGTAGATTTATATACGGTAGACTCTATATTATATTTGATTTAACATTTTATTAGAGAATTTGGGATGACAAAAGCCCCTTAATGTATAACAACAGCATGAGTTTTCGGAATTATGCATAGCCTAATGTTTACTTAACTTTTTGTAGCCTTCATTCCTATTTGTAATAATTTTTCCTAGGCATTTAAATTCCACAACTTCTTCAAAATTTCCCCTTTGTTAATAAAGTGACCCATTCTACGTTATACAAAATATTTTGTTTCATTGTTATTGCTTTCCAGTCTCTGTCTTTTAGTACTATCTAATAGAATGTGTGTGTTGGCTTTTAGTGTTTCCTCACCATCGCCTAATAATAGGCCTACTGCAATATTACTTTATAGTCTACCAAGAGCGAACTAGTACCATTGAATTCTACGCCCTCTTTATCCTCTAAATATTTGATTGTATGCTCTAGTACAAATTCAAATATCAAAAGGCATAATGCTTATTGTTTTAATCTTATTCTTCTTAAACATAATTTGTAGGATTTTCATCCTGATTATTTCCAAAATCACTCCTCGGAGGAAGACGTACTGTATGTGCATTCACTGTCTATCCATCTCTAGGCTGGTCTTCCTCTTGCTCTTCTCCCGTCCATTGGTCTATCTTCTTTAGCTCTTTTTGCAAGTCGGTTTTCTTCCATTCTTTCTATATGAACCTTCCAATATTTTTGTCTATCTATAATAAATTTGGTTATGTCTTGAATTTGACATTTGTCCCTAATTTCTGTGTTGTGTATTTTATCAAATAAGTTAATGTTTTCCTCTGAATAGTTCTTAAGATTTTCATTTCACATGAGCTTATTATTTGTTTAGTTTTTGCTGTATCAGTCCTAGTTCCTGCTCCATATAAGATAACTGGTCGAACTATCGTTTTGTATATGCGGGTTTTGCTTTCTATTGACATGTTTGTTGCGCCAAATTAAATATTTCACATATCCTGATATATGTGCTGCTTTATCAGCTTGTTTCTTTACTTCTTTTGTTAAATTTTTAGTGTTTGTTATTAATACACCTAAATAATTAAATTTTGATACTTGTTCTATAATTTTTGTTTCCACTTCTAATTTGCATCTTACTGATTCTTTTGATATTGTTAAGCATTTTGCCTTATTCGTGTTAATTTCCATATTGTATTTTCTGGCATTTATATTAAATTGATGTAAATTTCTTTAATACATAGGCTTATTACTGCTACTGATACTACTACTAAGGTAGGCCTACCTGAGCCATATAGGCCTGCCTTTAACGCAATACTTACGCCTAGTTTTATGAAAATGAAGAAAGTGAAGATATGCAACATATGAGGATGATCATTCCAAAACTTGCCTTATTCACTATAAGTAATAATAATAATAATAATAATAATAATAATAATAATAATAATAATAAATAATAATGCTTTATTTAAGTTAAGGCCATAAGGCTTTTCTTCCACTCAACCAGCACAAAGGTCGCATTGACCTAATCCTGGAAAGGAAGAAGAAGAAGACGAAGAAGAAGAAGAAGAAGAAGAAAAAAAATGATTGAAGCCCATAGAATCTAATGATCTCCTTTGAAGAGGGTTTAATTTATTGTCAGAAAAATCAAAATAAAATGTTCTTAAAAAAAGACGTTAACTTATTAAACAGTATCTGTAAACAATGGAAAGCTTTATTTGGCCCAAGACCTTCCTATTCTACTTCCATCGTGACCGAGTGCTTCAGACAGTTGGTCTAGCAGAATTGAGATTAAAATAGAACAATAGTATGTTATTTCTTGTAATAAAGAACACAATTCCATATAGAGAGCGCTGTTTACAAAAGGAGTATTTTTCAAGTTCCCAGAAAAGATAAGGTTCTCCCACGCCACCTTTCCTTGGCTATTACCGCCTATTTCTAAGAAGCGGCAACTGTATCACCCAGCTACTTCCTTATCTCAAGATTGCGTCTCAGATAATATACTGTATTAATCCTAATGCATTTCTTACAGCATCTCACCCAAATACACAAAGTGAAAGTAACATAAGTGCACAGATTTTAAGTATTAATTCATTTGTGTGAGTAAAATCGTTAATCAACTCCCAGGCAATATCGAACCCGTAGGTTCATGGCTGCGAGGACAGCACTCCACAAATCCCTATCCTGAGATAATATTTTTCCAATCATCCCCTGTATAATTTCTTCTCTTCTTCTTCTTCTTCTTCCGAATGCAGTAGTGGGTGATGATGCCCGTTCTGCGACTACAAAAACTGATCTTTCCATCGGGTGAAGGGTCTTCCGAGGTCTCTTTTGTCTTTAGGGTTAAGGTGGTAAATCATCTTTGGTAAACGGGAATTTGACATTCTCTGGACGTGTTGGAACCATTTAATCTAATAATTTTGTATATGTTCAACCATTTCCCTACTATTCCACTGCATCCTTATCTCATCACTTTTCATTCTATCCCTTAATGTTACTCCAGTTTGTGATCGGAGGAATCTCATTTGTGAACTATTAATGCGGGATTTATATTTTGCTCGAAGTGTCCAGCATTCACTTCCATATAGTAGAGCAGGTTTGGCTATGGCATTATGAAATCTCAATTGGATATCTTTCCTCATTTGTTTTCCAAAATTTCCCAACTATAGGCTGGTAACCTATAATGGGGAAGACTTTAAATACTCGAAAGACTACAAGAAATAAGCTGTATAATTTATTTCCCTCAAATCATGGTTAATGTTATTCTCCCACATCTTTCTGGTCTACCAACTGGGGGTTTTTCCTTCTGATATTCCTATTCCTGCAAGAAGCTTTCATGCCCCTCTTTCATTTCCCATTCGTGCCACATGCTCTGCTCATCGCAGTCTATGAGACTTATTGTTCTTATTATGTAATGAATTGATATATGCTGTTTACTTGTTGAAGATCCATTATGTTTATTGATTAAAGTGTATAAAGTGATCCCACTACAAGCCTCAGGAGGCCCTTGGGGCAGTAGGAGGTTAAGGCTCCCACTTTTTCTAGACAATCAGCACTTTATGTCAGCCGGGTTGTCAACCCTGCATGACGACCACCTTTACCCCAGAACAGCGTCTGGTACTCATTTACGTTAGAGACTGAGTCGACCCCAGGGCCATGGTGCCGCCAGAGGGTTTGGGTCAGTTTAAAAATCCAGATCCCACCGGGACTCGAACCCCCGACCTTCCGGCTTGTAACGTAGTATCTTAACCATAACGCTATAGCGTGCCAATAATATTAAACTGTTTTATACAATTTTCATATTTATTTTAATACAAATTCGTTACACGCTGTTTAGTAGGCCTACTTTGTACCTTCATTAGACGAATATTATGATTACAAATAAATTTTGTTTTATATATACACTCAAGTACATAACACGTATAACTAAGCAACTGAATGTAAACAAAAACAGTGTAACAAACATTCTCTTATTATACATTAAAAGAGGTGGTACATTTCAATCCAGTTGGGAATTTAACAGCCTATTGCTCTTCTTCAACTCATTTATTTCTAAAAGATCTATTTTTTTCTTTTGTTACAAACGTGTAAAACTTTAAAATTTGAATTAAAACAATGATCGTATTTAAGTAGATGGTTAGCGTATTTTGAAGTATCTACATTTCCGTTATATGCTCTCTTATGTTCTTTTACAGTATATTACATTTGATTTCCTATAAAACCCATGTAGTTCACTATTATATAGTCTTATCCATTCATTTTCCTAAGAACTCTTATTAATTTATTTAATCTATTCCACCGCTGTTGTCTGCGGGTAATGTCAATGACTCGGATGCAGTGTCCCAGATTCTATCCCCTGTTCGGACAAGTCTCCTGGATGATGTTTTATTTCAGTGTTTTTCCTCACCTCTAAGACAATATCAGGAAAATTTATAGGACCAAATAGTCCCTGAAAATCATACGGGCATCATAATAATCAATACCACATTCGCCTTTTTAAAAACGCAAATCAAATAAACAATATAATCACACCAACTAATGGTTACAGCTAGAGATTCTACGACGCGATATGACATTGATATTAAAGCTTCTATAAATAAGATGAATATAGAGGACACGTTGACCATGCAAAACAAAAACAATGCCGATGAAAACATTTTAAAAATGATTAAGATCAGATTAAATGAAAGTAAAAATAATCCTTTAATGGCCACGCGCCCTATTCGAGTGGTCTTGGCGAAGAGCTAAGAGACATACAGTATGCTAAGTCGAGTTCCCTTGGAGGAATATATTTTCTCATGAAATTTCGGGCAACATGGGACCGGTGTCCACCGAGCATCGTGAAGAATGTAATAACTACAATAAGTAGCAATTCCAGGTTGAGCAAATCAGTTTAAACGGATGGTGGGCCGATAATCTGACCACGTTTCATCGCTATAGTGGCTAGATGATCGCAGTAGATGACATATGTGAATGTGATGCCAGCAGCCGGCTGTTTAGGCCAAGAGCCTTCCAGTCTTCTCTGTCATGAAGTTTAGTTCAAATCGACGCTTCTTTTACAGCTATGGTAGATATTGTCTGGAGATTGTGCTAAGTCTCTTTTAAGTAATGTGCTGAACCATCTACTGCATAGGCTACATATAGGAGACTTTTCGGCTCCAAACAGCAATATTACCTAACAAAATCTAGTGCTTTTATTTTTATTTGTGCGTAAAATGCAGTAGTGGATTGATATTTTTATATAATATGTAGTGTTTTAGAGTTTTTACCACTGCTTTGATTCACAAGGTTAGACCATCAAAGAAATATTGATATCAGAAAAAAAATTGAAAGTCGAAAATATATTAAATGTGTAATCAAATATTAACGAAATTCGAAAGAGCATGTTTTGAGAATTGAAAGGGGAAGATTACCCAAGCTACCTCTACAATATCAACCAGAGGGAAAGAGAGAATTGGGGGAGGCCAAGACGTAGATGGATTCACTAAGATCACCTTGAGTAAACTACAGGCGACAGATCCTACTAAAATGTTCATGATGATGATGATGATAGTGTTTTTTATGACGATACAATGTTTCTATTAATTTAATTAAAATTACTTCACCGCTGAATCGCAGCGGATGCGTGTTCGATTCCCGATCTTACACATTTCCTGGATGAGTTTTTTTTCAGGTTTTTTTCTCACCTGTAGGTCAAATGCCAAGAAACTTTAAGACCCAAATAGTCCCCTAACATCATCTGGCCATCGCAATCATCTAGGCTATATAATATTCGCCTTGTTTGTTATGAATGTATGAGTGAATTGTATGTCTGTCGTAAATATTTGTGTTGTCTCGGAGAGAGTCCTGGGATTGAGCTGATAACTCATTCAGGCAGACCTTCCATGGTCAAAAAAGGATATGTATGCGATCAAAAGTTAAAATCCTCTTCCGATGAGTAGTGTATCTGTCAGGTCAGTGGGGTGGAACGTGTAAAAGTATCTACAAAGGAAGAGATTAAACTAAGATAAAAACGGAATTGAAATTAGCTAATCAGTACAGTATTAATGTCACAGTATGATCTGGGGTGCGCACATTTCATACTGTATACGGGATTCCTTTGTCGTAGCCGAGTGGTTAAGGCAGGAAGCCTTGGCGCAGAGCTACGGGACCTTTCATGGTATTTCGGCCAGTGAGACCGGTGCCCACCCAGCATCTTGAGGCATTTGGGTAGCTACAATAAGTAGCGGTTCCAGGTTGAGAAAACCAGTTGTAACGGCTCAGGGACTCGACATGCTTACCACATGTCACCCTTACACTGGCTAGATGATTACCTCTCTGATTGACACATGCGGAAGTGAGGCCAGCAGCCGGCTGGTAGGCTAAGGGCCTTCTAGGCCTGTATCGGCATGGAATTATTATTATTATTATTATACGGGATTCCTTGAAGCTACCTCATATCTTCTTCCACAGTAGCAGTTAAATCTCTATCTTTCTAGTTGCTGCGTAAATAAAAATAAGAGGCCCTAGAAATAATTGTATTTGAATGTTCAAGTATAATCTTCTGAAGATGTGTTCCACAGCAGTATACGAAAAATCGAGTGTTTTAAAAGTAGACCACGGTCATTTAGCTTGGAAGATGATTTCAACAAGAGTATAATCAAATTATTTCACGTAGCCCTGTATAAAGCATCAGGCTCAAATGAGATCCCAGCAGAACTGATAAAATCAAGGGGAGAAAAATTGATGGACAAGATACGTCGGTTGCTTAGTATGATTTGGGAAATAGAAGCTCTTCCAGACGAATGGAAAGACTCGATTATCGTACCAATTTATAAGAAAGGAGATAAAACTGATTGCAACAACTACAGGGGCATCTCATTACTTTCAACTTCGAACAAAATTCTAACAAATATATTAGTAAGCAGACCTACTCCTTATATTGATGACATTCTAGGAGCTCATCAATATGGATTTAGAAGAAACAGGTCTACAACAGATAAGATTTTTAGCATAAGACAGATTTTAGAAAAGAAATGGGAATGAAATGGAACTGTACATCAACTATATGTAGACTTCAAAAAGACATACGATTCAATTGAGGAATTATATAATATCCTGCTGGAGTTGGAATTCCTAAAAAGTTAGTTAGACTTATACGAATGTGACTAAATGGCACAGTGAGTAGGGTACGTGTAGGCAAACATTTTTCAGATACCTTTGAAAATCGCAATGGGTTGAAGCAAGGAGATGCACTATTTCCTCTACTGGGCTATTTAATTTTGTAGTAGCATGTCATCAAATCTTTATAGAGGATGAAGAAGGCCTTACAACTCAACAGAATTAATAAGCTGTTAGTTTATGCTGACTATTTAACTCATGCCCCAAATGGGAGTCAATGACCAATCACGTTTCAATGATTTCTGTTTTACAACCAATCAGAGTCGTGTTTCACCAAATATTTATCAGTGTTATAATTACCATATTAAAGAAAGCTCCTCCTTACAATATTGCGTTCCTTTGGCAATAAATAGTATGATCTGGTTGCAGTGATAAACAAAAGAAGCAGTAGAAGCGTACCTATCGTTTCTCATTTGTTTTCAAACATCGCCGTTTACATTAAATATATAAATATTTTAAAATAACTATAGTTAAATAATGATTTGTGAGTAAACAGCTTAATTTTATTCGTTAAATAGTCCTAACAAATGCCACTCTTGATTTCCAAATTCTCTAGATAAATTCACTCCTCACTTCGTGAGTCGTGAATTTATCGATAATTTGGAAATCACTCGTGGCATTACTTATGATGATGTAGTGCTACTGGGCGATAGCGAAGAGATACTAAAGGCCAATTGCGCACATGCTATTGAGTAACACTAAGAAATTGGGACTGGAAGTAAATATCAACAAAACTAAATATATGGTCACACATAGAAGTATATTATATAATGGAAATGGACAGCTAATGATAAATGAGGGAAATTTTTGGGAAGTGGTTGAATTCAACCACTAATTCAATGAGACAGCTTACAGTATTATTGATCTTTAAAGAAAAATCCATGGCACACGACAAGCCTAGAAACGATCAATACTAGTAAGGAAAATTCATATCAAATTCCGTTGAGGTGAAGTCATATGATGAAAGTTAAAAATTAAATTGTACCTGTTGGTAGGTGTCGTCGTTATCAACTTTGTTAAAATATTGTATTAAAATTAACTGGAGCCCTTTCGGAAGTTATATTCCATCTTCTGCAGGTCGAGTTTCCGCTATTTGTTGTTGTGTTGACGATCGTCAAAAACAAGCCAGTTGCTGCTACAAACAGTTGGAGTAAACATCACCGTACACAACAACAACAAATAGCGGAAACTCGACCTGCAGAAGATGGAAGATAACTTCCGAAAGGGCTCTAGTCAATATTAATTCAATATTTAACAAAGTTGAGGACGACGGCACCTACCAACAGGTACAATTTAATTTTTAACTTTAAACACTAGAAACGATACTTTTAAAATTCATGACGAAACACCGTTGAGGTTACTATGTAATATTCATATTATAAAAATAGAATACATGAGATCTTAGTCTTCCTCAACTTTTGATGTGGGGTGTGGAGTACTTTCGAAGCCTAGCCTTCATCATCAACTTGTAAATCTTACAAGCTGAAGATGAAGCATAGGCTTCGAAAGTACTCCACACCCCACATCCAAAGTTGAGGAAGACTGATATCTCAGGCATTCTATTTTTATATTATAAATTTTAAGCCTAGAAAGCCATTGATCTTCCTTCACATCCACATATGTTAATCGCAGTTGATCATATAGTTAGTATAATATTGATATATAGTCAGTCAGCATATTGGTCCCCCAGCTCTTATAGCCAGTTTTCTCAACCTGGAGCCTCTATTTATTTATAGATACCCAATTCCTCAAGATGCTGGATGGAATACGGCCTACTGGTCCCATACTATCCGAAATTTCATGAAAAAATGTCTTCCCTTCAAGGGAACTAAAATCAGCGTAAGCTCCATAGCTACCTTAAACGACGTCTACGGCGCGTGATTCCTTTTATTATAATGCGCATTAGATTGTAATGATGGTGTGTATTGATCCGATTTTCATATTAGTACCCAGATGATGTGAAATTTACTTTTATTTTGGCATTTTTCGATAAAGTAAGTTCCTAATGTTCATCGTTATGTTTTTGTGTAACGTCATCCCCGATCAGACAAGTTTCCTGACTTTTATTTAGGGAGTTTTTTCTCGCCGTCACGCAGGGCTGTCAACTCGGCTGACATCAAATGCTGATTATCTAGAAAAAGCGGGAGCCTTAACCTCCAATTACCCCAAGGGTCTCCTATGGCCTATATTGGAAACACTTGTTACAGGAAATGGTTTAATTTTAGTTTCAGATTTTTTATATAAACTCTTGATAAAATATGGTTTTGAAGGACTACTGAATCTAGAATAAGGACTTCATGATGTAATGAATAAACTGTTCTGAAAATTCATAGTCCTATCTCAATTAGTTCTCGAGAAAAGTATAGACGTCACGATGGAGATTTTTCAGTGCCTATTTATACATTAGGCACTAATTCAGAGTTAATTATTTATGATATCTAAAAATGTACTCCATGGCGCGACAGGCCTAGAAGGCCCTTGGCTTACCATCCGGCTGCTGGCCTCACATCCACATGCGTTAAACACAGAGGTAGACAATCATCCAGCCAGTATAGGGGTGACACATCGTCAATTTGTCGGGTCTCCCAACCTGGAGCCGCTACCTATTGTAGCTACTAAAATTGCCCGAAATTCTATGATACATTTCTTCTCCCATGGAGACTCAAACCAGCGCAAGTCCCGTAGTTCTGCGTCATGACATCTTTCCTTACCACTCGGCTACTGCGCGGGACAAGATATGTAGAAATACGTAATGTATATTTGTTTATTTAATATGTTTTAATAAATAGTATTCCCTAAGTTAATAATTATTGTTGTTATTATATATATATATATATATATATATATATATATATATATATATATATATATATATATATATGCTATATTAAAGCTAAACATGCCCTTAATTTTAAGAAACTAATAATGTCAGGTAATTAGAATCAAATAATATATTTTTTACAATGATTTTTTTTTTCCCCTCTCCACAAACGATTTCCCTTAAAGCATCTATAAGATGAAATAAGTAAAATTAAAGGAGGACGCCAGACTAATATATCGGGGTACCAATAGCCTACTGTAGATATTCTGCTTTCAAAATTTAACTTCGTAAATAATCTTGATATATATTTTTTTTTCTTCAAAAGCCCTCAGGGGTCCTCATCTAGGGGATATGTGGATGGCGACCACAAGGTGCCCAAGCTGTGCAAAACATTTCTTCCACTTACTTGTGTTTCGCACTCTTTTAACTTTACTATCTAACCTCTCTTGGTTGTAACTCTTGTTTTTTTGACGCCGACGCTATTAGGGCATCCGAGGGCTAGGGAGTCTTTCCTTTCTTCCATTTCTTCTTTCCTTTATTTTCTTTTCTTCTCCAGAAAAGCCTGACCAGAGGCTATAAGATGGCAGCCCCATCACTGGTCTTGCCTTCCTTTGGCCAGCAACCAATCGAAGGGACTATTATTATGCTTTCAAGTCTTATACGAGAATTTCCCTCAAACGCTGGAGGGAAAATTTTCTATAGGATCGTAACAGGCCTTGGCCTAATACTTGGAAGGAAGGAGAGAAGAAGAAGAAGAATATTTAGAAAGAGGAACCGAAGAATTTTCAATCACCGATCACCTCTGGTCACAGGGAAATTCAATTTAGTCTTTTGAAGAAAAAAAATATATATCAAGATTATTACGAAGTTAAATTTTGAAAGCAGAATATCTACAGTAGGCTATGTCTAGTGAAAGCTAGTTGACTTTATAAACAAGGGTTAACATGAACTACACAAAACCTCCCCGATATGCTGCATGGTCCACTACAATAGAGTTCTGTCAGGCTGTAAATACAGTTTCACATTTCCTGCTTTTCCCAGGCTTTCACCTTTCTAGTTTCTCTAGAGTTCATTGACTCCACCTTAATTCCGAACTGAATGAAACACAATAGTTGGCAAGTGATTTCACAGTTTCAGCCAAATGTCATAATATAATAGAAAGTACATTGCACTGCACAAGAATAATTTATACCACGTCTATTGAATACGTTATTTAAATATGAAATCAAGTTTTTAAAGTAAAATTATATTGTTGTTATTGTTATTTTTATCATTATTTAGCAGGTTTTACTATGTTACACATATCTTCCTGCGCCTAATTAGGCCTTGCCTACACTTTTCACATTTCTTTGTTATTCCAATTTCCATCGTTCAATCCCTTTTCCCTCATGCTGCTTAAAACATTGTCACTCCATGTTATTTTTGGCCCTCTTTTTCTTCTTTTACGTGCTAGCATGCATTCTGGTATTTCTGTTGGGAATCTGTCTTCTGTCATTCTATTTACATGACCATGCTATTTTAATTTTTTACGATGTCCGCAACAATTGAAGTAAGAAAATTCATATTTTTGTTTAATTACTACTATTACTATTAAGTTAACTATTAAAGGGTCTATTATATTATTATTATATATTATTATTATTATTATTATTATTATTATTATTATTATTATTATCAGGCTGTATGATTCAGGCACAAGTAAGAATGGAAGATGGAAGAATACCAAAAGGAAAGAAAGCGATGGACACCAGAAGAAAGAAATAGGATAGAAAGACAAAGGAAACTGGATGGAATATATCCATCCATAGTAATTCTGCCCGAGGGCAGGTCTTTCACTGCAATCATATCATTTTCATGCTATGCTTTGCAACTTTACTAGGGAATTATAGTTGGGGTAGCTTCCCGTGCTTTCCACACCGGTGAAGGATGATGATGATGATAATGATAGGCTAAGGACGATGATGGTCGGATGATTTTCGGGGACCATAGGGCCCTAAGCGCTTCCTAACATTTGTCTTACAGGTGAGGAAAAACCCCGAAAAAACCTCACCCAGGAGCCTGTCCCGACCGGGAATCGAACCCGGGCCCGCTGCGTGACAAGGCAGCACGCTACCTCGAGCCACAGCGGCGGACATGGAATATATATATATATATATATATATATATATATATAGGGCCTATGGTAGGCCTACAAATTTGCCTACTTTTTCTATCAGAAAGTAGAGACATGCCAATGAAATTCTGCAAAAAAAAAAAGTAAAAATTAAAGTGAAAAAGTTTGTATTTCTTTATAGGCGTCATATTTCTAGAAGCATCTTTTTTAACATTTCTGATCTATGTGTTATGTTGGCTACTTGTGTTTTCTTTCGTCTGTAGAGGCGTATTGGTCTTTTCCTCCGAAATTATTGAAGGTCTATATCGCGAATAATAGGTAAATTATCTATTAATAGACCTACCATTATTTTAATTATTTTCAACATTTTCATCATTCATTAAAAATAATTTCTAAAGTTTTAATTTATATTGGCCTACTGTAGGGCCTATACTTTTAATTGTTACTGCTTGAGTGGAAGAATTGTCCTCGTGGCCCTAATTCTGTCAGTGTAAATCGATTTTATTGCTTTTATTATTAAGGTTATCATAAAATTCTTTAAAGCTATACGATATTTATTCACTATTGAGTCTATATAAGCTGCCAAAATATACGTATTGATATTAGAAGAAAATAGTTGAACAGAATACTAAGAAATTTTGGTTCTAATTACTGAGTTCTTCCTACAATCATGTTTTGTTCCAGACTAATATTTTTGGTAAAGGGAAATATATATTCTTAAAATTCAAAATTGTTGTATCACAACTGCACGAATGTTCTTTATTATAGGCCTATGTTTACGACTTAGTACATAACCATTCGCAGTGTATTCCAAAGCATTACTTACTGAGATGAGACAGTAGACATTTAATTAAATGGCAAGATACATCTTCATTTCACTCTGTGTCCAAGAGCTTAGCACCAAACACAAATAAATAGTAGGCCTATGTAGCGGGTTGAAAAGTAAATGTAAATAAAAATTCGGCTAAACATTCAAATAAAATATAGCAAATGGTAAGCGCATTGATAAAAATACCGTTGGCTCAAATAAATAAATAAATAAGTGAAAATATTATAAATATGAAAACTAATGGACTCTCATATGAATCTTAGACTCATAGGTCTATACATAATATAGGACCTATAGCCTATATATATATATATATATCATCGGGGTAACGTAACTCCGCCTTCCAGGTGCCCCAACCTAAGAAATGGATTACAATTCCACCAATGCCAGGGGATAAAGCCATAAATGCCATAAAAAGATAACTTGGTGGCATTAGACAAAAAAAAAATAGCCTATAACTTAAGTTAATCTTCTTCTTCTTCTTCACGGTTTTAGGCTTATTTACTAGCCTGTTCCGGCTCCAAATTGCTGCTCTTTCCATATTTTCTTTGGTCTTCCCAAACTTCTTCTTCCTCGTGATGAATAGCTGTATGCTGCTTTTGGTATTCTATTCTCAGTCATCCTTGCCAAGTGTTCTTTCCAGTTTGTTCTGTATTTCTCTATTGTTGTGTTTAATTCCTCTACTTTTAGTTGTTGTCTCATTTCTGTGTTATGTTTTTTTGTCTGTTCTTTGATATCCTACTAATGGTCTGAGGAATCTCATTTCAGCAGCTTGTATTCTGGCTGATTGTTGTGTTGTCACTGTGCATGTTTCGGAATCATAAGTAATAATAGGCACTGCCATTGTCTTGTATAATTTCATTATAGAGTCTTTCCTGGCTTTATTTTTCAAAGTTCTTTTTAGTGTTCCTGTTATATAGTTAAACTTATTTAGTTTGTTATTTATATCTGTTTCCGTTGTGTAAGATATTTCGCAACCTAGGAAGTTATATCTTGCCAATTGTTCTATTGGTTTATTTTCTAATATTATCTTTATCCGAACTGGATGAGTGCCCTTGAAGGCCATTGTTTTTTTATTTTTTTGATAATATTTTCATGTTGTATTATTTTGATATTTCATTTAGTTTATATAGCATTATTTGTAGTTCGTCCTCTCTTTTTGCTATTAAAATCTGGTCATCTGCAAAGGTTACTGTTTTTATTACTATATTTTCTAAGTTAATTCCCCCAGTCATCATTTGCTTCCATGATCTTATGTCGTCAAAATAAATGTTAAAAAGAGTGGTTGATAGTGGACAACCTTGTCTAACTCCTCCTGTTATATGTATTGGTTCCCTTTGATTTATTTTTATTTTTGTTTTCTCATACAATTTTCTTAATTACTGCTATTAAGTATAGTGGAATTCCTTTTTCGCTTAATATGTTCCATAATTTTGGTCTAGACACTTTATCAAAGGCCTTCTTATAACCTGTAAAGAGGATGTGCGTCTCTAAATTGAATTCTCTTCGCTTCTCTATTATTTGTTTTAAAGTGAATACGTTGTCTGTGCAGCTTCTTCCTTTCCTAAAACCTGTCTGCTCTTCTGATGTTATTGCGTCTACTATAGTTGTTAATCTTTGGTTGATCATTTTTGCATATATTTTGTATGCTACAAATAATAAGCTTGTGTCTCTATAGTTTACTGGCTTTGTTTTATCGCCTCTTTTTAAATATTGAGGCTAATTTTTCAATTTTCCACTCTTCTGGTATTGTATTTTGTTTCCAGCACTTTTTATAGAATTTTAATAATCTTTCTTGAAAATTCTTAGGGGCATTTTTTATCAATTCTATGTTTATATTGTCTATCCCGCATGCTTTATTATTTCTATATTTCTTTATTATTTCTATAATTTCTTGCATCTTTAATTCATCTACTTCTGCATATTGTTCGTTTTTCTCTATGAGTGTTATTTTTCTTCTTTATTTTGTTTGTCCATCCACAGTTCTTTATAATAATTTTCTAATTCTATATCTTGTATAGTTAGCAGATTTGTTTTGTCTTTTATTTCAGAATTAAGGCTTCTTATAAATTTATATACTTTGTCTTGTTTTCCGTGTAAATTGTGTTCCATTTCTGCTATGTATCTATCCCAATGTTCTCTATTTAATTTTCTGGTATATTTTTTACTAAGGCTCTTGTTCTATTATATTATATTCTGTTTTAGTCATTCTTGTTTTTTTAAGTAGTTTAAGTAGGCCGCCTATTTATCTCTTGCCAATTTCTGGATTTCGAGATCCCATTTTTTTAGTCCTTTGTTTTCTTCCTCCTACTTTCTGTGTTCCTAATACTTCTTTTGCTGTTTTATGTAACTTAAGTTAATAGATAGGCCTAATTAAATAAATATATAGGCCTATAGGCCATTAGATAATTATTAAGATAATAAATAATTAAATAAATAAATAAATATAGGCTATATATATATATATATATATGGTATGATAAGAAAAATAAATGCCTGGACGGGACAGTTCCGGGTTCGAATCCCGTCCAGGCATTTATTTTTCTTATCATACCATATTAAGCTTGCATTGCTCAATGTTAAACATTTAATTATAACACACACATATATATATATATATAGTATATATATATAATATATGGGAGAGTCGGACAGTACGGCTGGTATCGGACGGTCATAATTTCTCAAATGTAACAGGTGGTACCACCTCCTTGGTGACTAAAAGATGGCTTTGTGTGTTAGAAGCACATGTTTTGTTCACACAGTCTGCAGAAAGCTTTGTTTGCGAATAGTTACGATTTTTGTTTTTTGTGTGTGTTTCAACTGGTACGGAGTTATATTTAACAAAGAACTACAGCTAAACGAGTAAGTAAACATTGATTTTATATTCACTACTAGAATCAGTGTATATTAATCTAATCATCTTTAGGTTTATACTATCTCTGTTTTCAAAAGTTTTCTTTTCAATTAACATTTTTCACTACCGCGTCATTCGGGTGGTATCGGACGCCACCTCTCTCGGGTAGTATCGGACAGCCCTGACTATTTTGTTATTGATACTGATGGGACTTCCTTTGGTTTAGGTAATATGGGGTAAAATCCGAGGCAACTGGGATGAATCCAACAAGGTACTAGCTGTACAACATGTCAGGAGCAAGAAAATGTCTATTAGAGAGGCTGGCCACTTGACAGGGCGGTGATGAAGCCCTTCAAAGATGCATATGATAATGCATGCGCGTCTTGGATGAGGTTTTATCCGAAATTGAAAATAGGTCTCAAATATATTGCAGGCCTTGTTAACCAAGCATTTATTAAGATCCATCGCATGGATCTTGCCAAATCTGCTTTCGCGTGTACGGGGATATGTCCTTTCAATCCCAATATCTTGAATGATAAGGATTTTGACCCATCTGTAACCGAACCTCGGTCTTTAATTCAAGAACCCACACCTTCTCTTCCTCAAGCCACACTTGAAACTCCTGATCAAGTCCATCAATCAATTTCTCCACTTCCTTCTCATGCTGAATTCTCTGCATCATCCACTGTTCCATAGATTCATTCACCCCTTACAGTCAAAGCAGATTCATCAACGACAGGCCCTCTACGTCAAAGACATTACTAGAGAAGATCTCACCCTGCCTAGCAGTGCAAGAGAAACATGAAATGCCAGAAAAAGACTTCGGCAGCAGAGCGAAATTTTGACTTCAACTCCATTTAAGGAGCAACAGGAGGAAAAGCGAGCCCGCCTGTCTGATAAAGATGTCATAAAGAAGGGGAAATCCTTGAACAAAAAAGGAAAATACTGCAAGAAAGGCCTTAAAATTTGATAAAAATACTGAAGACGACGCAAAGACTGACTGCATAATTTGTGGAGAGAACTTAGATGAAGATTGGATTCAGTGCAGTGTTTGTAATGGCTGGGCTCATGAAAATTGTGCAAATCTTGAAGGGGAAGCTTTATTTTAGAAGTGTGATACATGTAGATGTGTTAAATGTAAGTAATGTGTGTTGTAAATAGTTATACTGTAAGATTCTGTTCAAAATATTGACTGTCCGATACCATCCTCCAGTTTTCAGATATACAAATAAATAACAATTATTTAAATTCGATATAATGTTCATTGTATTTATAAAATTGCATACTGTTTAAAACGGGGGTTTAGAATGTGATCAAATATACATATTAATTACAACACAATTATTTTCTGATTCCCAGGAAAAGTTAGGGCCAAATGATCTTATATGTCCGATACCATCCGACTCTCCCTATATATATATATATATATATATATATATATATATATATATATATATATATATATATATAAAACTTAAGTTATATCAATTTTTGGTGCCTCAAGAGCGAAGTACGTCCCCGTTGTAGCCAATCGGTTTATGGTATGAGATGCCTTGGTGCACAGCTATGGAACTTGGCGCTGCTTAGAGTCCCCACGGGAGAAGTAATTTTCTTATGGAAATTGAGTCAGTATGGGACCGATGCCCTTCCAACCATCATGAGTAACTTGGGTAACGGCAATATGCAGCATCTTCAGTTTGAGAAAATCAGCTATAACCTCTGGAGTATTCGTCAAGCTGATCACATGCCATTGGTTGGATGATCGTCCATCTCTGTGATTAACTCATGTGGATGTGAGGCCAGCAGCCATTAGGCAGGCCAAGGTCAATTTAGTTCTGTCACGCTATGGAGATTTCTTTTAGAGTGAACTACATTAAAAAAATCTGTTCTTGCTCATTTTCTGACCAGTAAAAGTTCTGTTGCCTATTTGGTACCTGTGAGAATAAAAGTTACCCGACCTTCCCCATCCAAATAACACTGGTCAACGGTCAACATGATTTTTGTCTCATGAGTACCAATAGTTGTACTTAATGTAGTGTTTTATTGCGTTTTCAAATATGTAATCGGAATTTCTCCATCACCCACAGTTTTTTATTTCAATTTCAATTAATGGATTTAAATAATTATTTTTTAATAAACTTTTTTCGTACATTTGTCCATTGCAAAATAAAACCAAATGAGCTAACTCAAATTGTTTTCAGCTATGGAAAAGAGATATCAAGTCAAATGGAATCCTAATATGCTGGTCGATTATTGTTGGGCCATCCAAAGGGATGCTCCACAGGGGAAATATAGCATAAAATGGTAATTTCTTACTTTCTAGGCGAGTCCGAATGTTCGAATGTTGTGTAGTTACGAATGTAGAAAATATTAAAGTGTTTAAAATTATAAATTCCTGTATCTCGGAAACCTTGCATGATGGAGAAAAACCGATATCATATTTGAATTCAGGAGAAAAAATACTATCAGAGTCACATATTTTTCTTTCTGAGACAAAAAAAAAATAAATATATTTTTGTTGCTCAGTGTAATCTTAGTTGCCTCGTAGCTGTCTCATTGAGGCGATGTTTTGACCACATATGACGCACTGGCATATGTAGGTAAATAAGCGTAACTAAATTGGCACGGTCAAGAAACTCCTGCTAGGAGTACAGTCGACTTCGTTAACCAACAAAATCGGATAACCAGGAGTGAGATTAATTGAAACGAAATTTAAAAAAATCATTCTTCCGGGAGCATTTCAGATTTTCACCTAAAACTCAATACATCCTATTTAAATGAAACGATAACGATATTCTTAAACAAATACTAAAACTGAGCATTTGAACTGGAGGTTTATCTGGAACCCGAAATTAAATAAATAATAGTTTAAAAAACTAAAACAACATGCTTTATTAGAAAACCCTAAAAAATGAAAAATAATTTTAATTTCCAACACGCTGGGATAAAATTAAAGTGGTAAAAAAAATAATCTCCAACACATATAACTAGAGCTAGGCCTATCAACAAAAAGAAAATAATTTTACCATCAAAAGCGCGGGGTGCTTTTTATGATTTTTACATTTTCTTCTTAGAGGCTTTACTTTTAAAACTATTATTTATTTTTTATTTTTTGGTTTTAATATTTTACAGAATAAGATAAAAATGTAAATATCTTTAAATTCGATACTATTGTAGTAGGCCTATGAGCTAAAAGTAATACTCTTCTAAAAAAAAAAAAAGAATCCTCCCAGCCGGATTTGAACCACCGACCTATGGATTAGTGAAATTATATACCACTACAGTTCACCGCTCTACCAACTGAGCTACCAGAGGATATAATATTAATTTCTTACAACGATGGACTAAAAAAGTCGATAAGTCTGCAAACCTATTATATATTATATATTATTTATGAAATTATTGTATTGCCATTGGTCCTTTACAAGTATCCATAGTTTCAAGTCGATTCAATGTTTTTAAGTGGGTGAAAATCGTGTTGAAAGATTCCGTTACATAGATAGGCCTAGATACAGGTCAAGCTAATATAAAACGTGTAAAAATCGCTATAACTGCCGCCATGTGTGTTTTCTCGAAATGTAATTGTATACCTAGGCCTACATACAATTTAATTAAGAATATATAGATAGGCCTATATTCGCAATAACAGCAATGATGAATGGAATCTTATGGAACAGACATGTAACCACAAAAAATGAGTGACAAATATATAATTCAATGGCGAGAAGTAAATAATGTTACATATGGAGATGAAGTATGGAAATTCAACAAAAACTTAGAACAAACACTTATGCCGATGGAAATGGATTTCATAAGGAAAGCAGCAAGATGTTCAAAATTAGAAAAAAATGATAAATACTGTCATACGAGAAAAAATGAATATTAGATATTCAATAGTAGATTATATATAAGCAATTAAATTGGTTTGAACATGTACGACGAATGCAAGAAGAAAGGTTACCAAAAAAAAAAACATTGGAATGGTATCCACCTGGAAGATGAAGAAAAGGAAGACCTCGAAACTCCTGGATGCAAGAAATAAGAAATGGAATGAGAACAAGAGGACTGGAGGGCATGGAGTGGATGGATAGAGGCGAGTGGAGAAGGATATAAAACTTTAGTCACAGAAAGATGTGTAAACATTAAAAATCTGCATATAAATAAAATAGATATATTCCGTAAATCAGCTTATTCGTACCATAAATTCGACTTGCAGAGGATAGTTTACGAAGTTCCTGTGTGACGGGCTTTTTAAAAATATTAGGCCGCTTATATGTACGTAAATAAAGAAATATTAAGGATATTTATGGCGGAAACATATCGGCAAACATAGGAGCACGAATTGTAACAGAGAAGTGTCGAATACTGTATTAGTAACAGTTAAAAACTAACTCAATGTCACTAATCGAACCCGTATGATAGGCCTATAAGAAAAACACCTGGCGCGACAGGCCTAGAAGGCCCTTAGCCTACATCCGGCTGCTGGCCTCACATCCACACATGTCAATCACATAGGTAGATGACCATCAGTCAGTGTAGAGGTCCCGTAGAAGTTATAGCTGGTCTTCTCAACCTGGAGCCGCTAATTATTGTAGCTACCCAAATGCCTCACGATGCTGGGTGGGCAACGGTCCCATACTGGCCGAAATAACCATGAGAAAATTTCTTCGCCATGGAAACTCGAACCAGCGCAAGTCTCGTAGCTCTGCGCCAAGGCTTCCTCCATATATCCATATCCTGGGTGTCTATGTATTAGGCTAAATTTGATGATACTTTATTAGGAAAGGACCAGGTATTAAAAATACATTTTAGTTTTTGTATATTATTAACTATTTTGGCAAAAAAGTGCATCAGATTCAGAATCTCGATAGGCTTATGTAATTAATTATTTATTTTACAGGTAGTTCTGTAATGGTTTATATTATTTATTATTAGTTTAATCTTACTGAGTTGTGTTTTATTAGTAGAGCTATGTTTTCAAATCATCCCCTGTATAACTTACCTTCCTCGACTCATTGATTATGTTAATTTCCTACCTCATTCTTGTCCTACTTACTGGGCGATTTCCCTCTGGTTTTCCTATAAGGAGTTTCATGTCCCTCTTTCATTCCCCATTCTTGAGTTAATAGCTATTTATTCACATGTTGGGTTCGTAGATTCACAGATGTTATTTGCACTGTAATAGGCGTACACTTTAATTTTGTTACTGGCTATTCGCTGCGTGTTTCTTACAGCTACCCACTCGACTGACCTTCAGTAGGGAGTTATTGGCGTAAACAATGTTTGTTACAGTAATTCAAACTAATATGGGCTTGTCACAGAACTGGGCTATAAACGTTGGTTCCCACATTGTACAGAAAACATTCCTTCAAAATAACGTATTACCTGAAAAGACGCTCTTGCGACAAGGACATGACGCCATTGTATGACAATTAATAGGGCCTAGAACTGGCCTTGACTTAGTGACAAACTTTCATACAAAAATGTAGCCCTTTACAATCGACAAGGTCAACTGTTTGTATGTTGAGACTACTTTTAACTAAATTCAAGCTGTTTAATGGGATTCGACTGTAAAGAGGGGCAAAATGTAGTTCACAGTAAAAAAAAAAAAAAAAAAAAAATAGGTAGGCCCCTATATATCTTATTCTAAATATCTGACATTGTAAGGCACATATTTTCCTGCTAATTAAGGATAAAATTTGCTTTCAAATATAGGTCTACACGTATTTTAAGTGTCTTAAACCATTCAGTCTAAATTAATATTTAAATAGGATAATTGAAGTTAAGCCATCGCATAAGCCTATCGATATTGAGGTACATTTTCTTATATTTTCTAATAAATAAGGAAGTGAAGTTTTATCTATAAGTAGTAACTCAACTTAATTAAGATGCATGAGGGTTATAGGCCTATGGCATGGTGGTATAAGTAATTTTTCTTCACTTTGAGAAAAACAAAGTTTTATTATTCAGTGTACAAAGAATCAAGTTTGATATTGATATTAATATTCATAACACTGAGCAACAAAAAATAAACTTTTTTGTCTCAGAAAGAAAAATATGTGATTCTGATAGTAGGCCTATTTTTTCTCCTGAATTCAAATATGATATCGGTTTTTCTTCATCATGCAAGGTTTCCGAGAGACAGGAATTTATAATTTCAAACATTTTAGGCCTAATATTTTCTACATTCGTAACTATACAATATTCGAACATTCGGACTTACCTAGAAAGTAAGAAATTATGATTTTCTGCTCTATTTCGCCTGTGGAGCATCCTTCTTAATGGTCCAACATAATCGGCCACGCTCACTGCGCCAAGATTTTCCGGAAGAAATCTAGGTTTATTAAAAACTTATTATTTAAATCCATTAATTGAAACTGAAATAAAAAACTGTGGGTGATGGAGAAATTCCGAATACATAGCTTATTTGAAAACACTATAAAAAACTGCATTAAGTACAACTATTGATACCCATGAGACAAAAATCATGTTGACCAGTGTCATTATTGAGATAGCCTATTTATCATACTACGTGATGATATTAATAGTTTATATATCTGAAAAAGGCTATTTATCATACTACGTGATGATATTAATAGTTTATAGGCCTATATCTGAAATACAGTAAGCTATGCATTTTCTTCTGAACAAACTTGTATGCTCAACTCATTTTTGTAAAAAAAGTGACCTACACCCCACAATGCCATATATCCCTTCACACACACACGCACACGCGCACGCACACGCACGCACACACACACACACACACACACATATATAGGCCTATATATATATATATATATATATATATATATATATATATAGAGAGAGAGAGAGAGAGAGAGGTCAAATAGTCCCTTATTCGGTTCTCCGGGTGAGAACTACTTCAGGGAACTCATGCCAAAGGCTCAAACATAGGGACATGTTCCTAGGAACGTGGAATGTTAGGACCTTATACAATAGCGGGGCGCTAGAGGTATTAACGCGGGAATTAGATAAATCACCCTTGGATATAGTCGCTTTTTAGGAAGTTATATGGCCAGGAGACGGTAGTCAGGAATCAGGAAGCTGTGCATTTGGACTCTTACTTTAAGGGAGGAAAGGAGATTACGAAGATTTGAGAATAAAGTTCTTAGGAACATTTTTGGACCAAAGAGAGATAAACAGACAGGTGAATGGAGAAAACTTCATAACAGTGAAGTACAAGTCTTTATGGGAAGCCAGATATAATAGGAACAGTTAAGCCTGGTAGACTGCGCTGGGCAGGACATATGGCAGGAATGGGGATGAAAGAGGTGTCTGGAAACTTCTTGTAGGAAAACTAGAGGGAAAACGCCCAGTTGGTAGACCAAGAATGAGGTGGGAAGATAACATTAACCATGATTTGAGGGAAGTAGATTAGGCTTATACAGGGGATGATTGGAAAACATTAGCTCAGGCTATGGATGTATGGAGAGCTTATGTCCGCGCGGTCATGAACCTACGGGTTTGACAGTGCCTACTAAAAGTTTCCCTAGAAGTTTTACTGTTATTCGTCCTACTTGCAATAGGCTATTTTAAATCCAGGATATGATCGAATTTTAACTTCGACATTCTTTTCATAAAAAGTATTGATCGAAATATGATTTTTGAGGGCCTATTTTATTAACTGTCAGCCGCGGTGGCCTAATGGTTATGATTCTTGCCTCTAGTGCCCAGGTATGTGGGTTCAATAAGCGTAACCCGGTTAGGCTCGATGGATTTTAGGACGGAAATATCCAAGAGACAAATCCTCCGAGAGAGTCTTCAAGCCGTAGGTTTCAAGTCTGGAAATTTACGGGATCGTAAAATAATCTCAAGTCTAAATTAGTTCCTCTGAGCAAAATTTAACCGACCTTCCCCTTCCAAGTAATATTTTACTTAGGCCTATCTACCAGTTGTCGGATTGAGTCGATGTGCTGACCACATGCTACTCACTCACATGTATAAGGAAATAAGTGTAACCAAATCAATTTGAAGAAGAAACTCCCGTTAGGGGACCACCCATGTCTTCAAGAGAGACGTATGGAGTAGGCCTAGGTTTATAGGTGGCCTTATACATAGAAAAATACACTAACGGGTAATTTTTCAAGAATTGTCTATAAATTAGTTTAGATTGGATGTTTTAAGACATCTAAAAATACATGTAGTGATATATTTATAGTTAAATGTATGCTTGATTAAAACAAACAATTGTAATGGTGTCAGTTAATTAGAATAACTTATAAAAGTCTACTCATATATTTTTTTTTAATTCGCATTACTTTTAATACCCTTCTTAAGGCCGACATCTTTTAAAAGTTTATTTTGAAGCTACCAAATCTCAAATGTCAGTGTTTGTGTTTGTTTTGAGAACTAAAATAATGACTTTACTTTTAAATTATTGACGCATTAAGTTGGTCTTCTTTCTTCCCAAACATCACTAATTCCCTCCCTCTGTGTTGATGTATCGCTACATAATAAACACCACCAACTAAAGTTGCTTTAAAAAATACATTTTGGATTAAAAACCTTAACAAGTGAATAGTTTTAAGAAAACCGTTTTAATAAACTTAATAAATTTAACTATAATATGACACAATTAAGATATCATTAAAATATGCTCAAAGAGAAACTAAATTAAATGTCTAAAAGATAGGCCTAATGGGTGTCCCTATAATGCGGTATGGTTGTAAGTTTTGGACTTGAACCAAAAGAGAAGAGAGAATTGTAGAAGTAACAGAAATGAGTTTTTAAGAAAAGTAGCCGGTTACACGCATTTGGATAAAAGAAAAAATGGAAAAATATCAGGAATGAATAGAATATTTTCAAGCTGATGGATAAAACAATGTAAGAAGAATTGGAGAGAGCATGCTCAGGGAATGAAAGCAGCCGAATAGGCCTAAGCAAAACATTTTTGTGATTATAAGAACAGATGGGAGAATAAATGTCGGTGGGACCAAGAAAACGTGGATCAAAATTTTTAATTAGCCTAAACCTATGAAACTAGAGCTTCAGACTTAACCCGTGAAATGTTGTTGAAGATGTGATGATGATGAGGGCGATAAACACCACGGATATCAATAGAAAACGAATTCAAGTTCCGGTGGTTTTGTACTCAGTCAATTTATCTATTAGATCTATTATTTTAAATTATTATTCAACACTGTTATCATCCATAAAAATACTACTTGGACAGTGTTCAAAATTGGTTTAAACCAGGTTTCAAACTACCAAAACGAGGTAGCTAAAAACTGATCAAAATGGGTTAAATGATAGATCGAACGCTCACATAGGCTTAATGGATTTTATTCATTTTTTATTTTATTTACAGAACTACAGATCAGTAAATCATTTAAATGTTTATGTTGTTACATAACTTTTTTTCTAAAATTCTGGCAATGGATAATAAATATATATAATATATATCCAAAATTATTTTAGAAAATCAAAGGTGTCTAGTTTCAATATTTGGGCTGTGATGTTGGCTACAATGTGGAAAGAGATATTGACTCCAAAATAAATACATTTCAGACGGTGTGTGGAACAATACAGAGAACATTCAAAAATAACAATAGAAAAGAAACCAAGATAAAAATGTATAATGTTATGGCGGTTCCCACAATATTGTATGGATGTGAAACTTGGGCTCCAGTGAAAAAACAGAAGGATAGAATACAGATGGCGGAAATGAGGTTCCTAAGACAAGTAAAAGTATGTACAAGACTTGATAGAATAAGAAATGAGGATATAAGAGAAGAATTGAAAGTAGGCCTACAGCCTTTATTGGATAAAGTCACGAATTATAGACAGAAATGGATTGATCACATGGATGGAATGAGTAAGGAGAGATATCCATTGTTAGCAAGAAATTATCAAGCAAGAGGAAGACGTGATGTTGGAAGACCTAGAAGACGTTGGGCTGATGCATTATGAAGTCGGAACGGGCAATTGCCTAATACCTGGAGTGATGATGATGATGATGATAAATATATATTTTTTGCATCGACTTATGTTCTGTAATCAAGTGATATTTGTTCCATTTTTGTATCAAACGAAAAAATAGAAGACAGGAATTAAACTGGAGGATACATATTTCAGAGCTAGGTCAAAACAAACAGCATTACCAATGCATAAATCACCCTTTCCTGTTTATATTCTCAAGACGTTTTAATGTCCTCGAATATACAAATAGACATAACACAACGAGTGGAGAAATCAATTACTCATTTTTTTAATTCAATAATATCCTACAACACCGAAGAGTTTTGCAAGTGAAGTGAGCGTTGCAGTGTCCAAAAACAATGGGAATAGTTGCAATTGACTTCAGTTTAAATTTAAATTTGTAACAATCTGAGAATAGAATAGGGTGGAAATATTATTGAACAAGTATCCGAATTTAATTAACTTACCTTAGACACTTATCTTCTGAAATAAATAAACAAATAAATAAAAGAAAAGAATAGTATACATAGTTTTAATTACTGATTTAGAATAGTGGTAAATGGATTTTTTTAGATGAATAGATTCATTAAACTTCAGTTTGGAAACAAATCTCTATATATAGGCCTAAACTAAATTACTGTTACAATATGTAACAGCAAACCCTCCATGGTATCTTTACCTTGTCGTGGTGGAGTGGCTTGTGTGCTTAAATGATCCTGAGAGCTATGCCGGCGGTAGCATTGCTGCCGATAGGGTTACCCATGCCGGACTGGTCGAAGGTGATAAGCCAGACGAAATAAGTACCTTGGTCGAAAGAGTGACGATCTTTCACCGTAAAAATACAACCGTCAAGAAATGCGGACATGGGTTCTACTGGGGTAAAATTTTCCGGAGGTCAAATAGTCCCCCATTCGGTTCTCCGGGCGGGGACTACTTCAGGGAACCCATGTCAAAGGCTCAAACACAGGGACATGTTCCTAGGAACATGGAATGTTAGGACTTTATACAATAGCGGGGCACTAGAGATATTAACGCGGGAATTGGATAAATCGCCCTTGGATATAGTAGCTTTACAGGAAGTTAGGTGGCCAGGAGAAGGTAGTCAGGAATCAGGAAGCTTTGCATTATACTATGGAGGTGCAGAAAGACCTGCATTTGGAACGGGTTTTTTAGTCAGAAGGAGGATCCTATCCGCTATCCGAGATATTAAGTTTGTTAGTGATAGGATATCATACATAATTCTAAAGGGTAAACGACATGATTTTATAATTGTAAATGTACATGCCCCCACAGAAGATAAAGATGACAAGATCAAGGATGAGTTCTATGAAGAATTAGAATGCTTATTTGATAGCCTTTCACGATATCATATGAAAATTGTCTTAGGAGATTTTAATGCAAAAGTGGGGCAGGAAGATATATTCAAACCAACAATAGGCAAATTCAGTCTTCACGAAGATAGTAACGACAACGGGGTTAGATATAGTCACATTTGCCACATCAAAGAATCTCATTGGTTAAGAGCACAACATTGCAGCATAAGGATATTCATAAATACACCTGGACATCCCCAGATGGAGAAACTCGGAACCAGATAGATCATGTATTAGTGGATAAACGCTGGCACAGTAGCATCATTGATGTTAGATCAGTTAGAGGGACAGACTGCAATTCAGATCATCATCTGGTCAGGGGAAAATCAGACAACGGCTATCGCTTATGAGAGGAACAAACGCTAAAGATGATTCTGTAAAATATGAATTAAAAAACTTGAAAAATGATGAAATGCGGCAAGAATACCAAATCAAAATTGCTAATAGATTTGAAGTACTGGAATCTTCAGATGACAATGTGGCAAACGAAGAAGAAACTGATATAAATAAAGAATGGGAGGCTATAAGAGATACTATTAAATTGTCAGCATCAGAAAGCATTGGTTGTTTAAAAAAGAGGCAAAACAAGAAATGGTTTGATGAGGAATGTGCCGACCATTGTAAAGAAAAGAAAGCTAGCAAAAATTAAATGGTTACACGAGCCAAATGAGGTAAATTTAGAGCAATTGGGTAGTGTTAGACGGGAAACCACCAAGTTACTAAAGAGTAAAAAGAGGGAATATTTGAGAGAGAAGATTAACGATCTTGAAATGAATGCAAAAAATAGGAACATTAGAGAATTATATCAGGGAATTAGTATAGAGAAGAAAGGGTTTCAGGCTAGAACAAACATAATTCGGAATGAAAATGGGGATATGATTGCAGATTCCAAGAGTATATTAAATAGATGGAAAAGTTATTTTAATCAGCTATTAAATGTACATACAGAACAGGACATTGAGGAGGATAAGTTACAGACAGCAGAAATGCTAGTCGCAGAGCCAAGTGCATTAGAGGTTGAAATGGCAATTGAAAAATTGAAGATGTATAAAGCATCAGGCTCAGATGAGATCCCAGCAGAACTGATAAAATCAGGGGGAGAAAAGTTGATGGACAAGATACGCTGGTTGCTTAGTATGATTTGGGAAAAAGAAGCTCTTCCAGATGAATGGAAGGAATCAATTATCGTACCAATTTATAAGAAAGGAGATAAAACTGATTGCAACAACTATAGGGGCATCTCATTACTTTCAACTTCGTACAAAATTCTAACAAATATATTAGTAAGCAGACTTGCTCCCTATATTGATGACATTCTAGGAGATCATCAATGTGCATTTAGAAGAAACAGGTCTACAACAGATCAGATTTTTAGTATAAGACAGATTTTAGAAAAGAAATGGGAATATAATGGTACTGTACATCAACTATATGTAGACTTCAAAAAAGCATATGATTCAATTAAGAGGGAGAAGTTATATAGTATCCTGCTGGAGTTTGGAATTCCTAAAAAGTTAGTTAGACTTATACGAATGTGTCTAAATGGCTCAACGAGTAGGGTGCGTGTAGGCAAACAGTTTTCAGACACTTTTGAAATCCAGAATGGGTTAAAGCAAGGAGATGCACTATCTCCTCTACTATTTAATTTTGTACTAGAGCATGCCATTAAATCTTTGGAGAATGAGGAAGGCTTACAACTCAATGGTATTAATAAGCTGTTAGTTTATGCTGATGATGTAGTACTACTGGCCGATAGCGAGGAGATACTAAAGGCCAACACGCACACACTATTGAGTAACACTAAGAAATTAGGACTGGAAGTAAATATCAGTAAAACTAAATATATGGTCACACGTAGAAATACATTATATAATGGAAATGGACAGCTAATGACAAATGAGGGAAATTTTGAGGAATTGGCTGAATTCAAATACCTAGGAACAATAATCACAAATAGGAATGAGATGCACAAAGAAATTAAACATAGGCTCAATTCTGGAAATGCATGCTATTATGCATTGCAGAGACTTTGATGTCCCAATTCCTTTCAAAAAACGTTAAGCTGAAAATATATAAAACTATTGTTCTACCAGTTATATTATATGGGTGCGAAACATGGACTCTTACTTTAAGGGAGGAAAGGAGATTACGAGTATTTGAGAATAAAGTTCTTAGGAAAATTTTTGGACCAAAGAGAGATGAACAGACAGGTGAATGGAGAAGACTACATAACAATGAACTACATGGTCTTTATAGGAAGCCAGATATAATAAGAACAGTTAAGTCCCGTAGACTGCGATGGGCAGGACATGTTGCGCGTATGGGGAATGAAAGACGTGCATGGAAACTTCTTGTAGGAAAGCCAGAGGGAAAACGCCCAGTTGGTAGACCAAAAATGAGGTGGGAGAACAACATTAACTATGATTTGAGGGAAGTAGATTATACAGGGAATGATTGGAAAGCATTAGCTCAGGATAGGGATGTATGGAGAGCTTATGTCCGTGCGGCCATGAACCTACGGGTTCGATAGTGCCAGTGAGTAAGTAAGTAAGTATATGTAACAGCAAATGTCTGCCTAAAATAAGTTATAGAAGTGAAAACTGGATTCTGAATTCTATACATAAAACCAAATTTTAAAGTAGTTGATATTTTTACATCCTCTTTTAAATCTAAGTAGATTGGATAAAAAATAATTGTTGACATTCGCGTGGAGTAAAAGTTCAAAACATAAACTAGTAGGCCTATAAGATATCTACATAGGCCTATATCAAAAGAATTGATTAAATCACCTACTTAGGAATGGATTCAAACCGTTTACCAAAGCAGGTACCATTCCAGTTAAATCTGAAAGACACAAAGACAGAACAACGCTGGAAAATCTCTATTGAGATGTAGGAACAGGATCAACTGAGCATAAACATAAAATTTTCATCATGATGATGGTGAAGAATCTTAAATTTGTAGACTAACTAGTAGGTCCAAAAGGGAAATAAGTTAATATTGTAATAACATTAAGGATTTTAGCAAGTGTAGGCTTGGGATATATAAATATAATCTTACGTGTATGAGGACAAAACAAATTCATCACTTGACGCTGTATTTCTTGTTTGATTTAGCAGCTTCTAAAAGTTTGTAGGTCAAAATTTACATGTCATTAGGAATTTTGTGTTGTGTTTTGGATAAGTTGACGCCACACCCATAAAACTGAAGAGAGTTGGGTCAAGATATAGTAGGGCTATTTGACTCCAATTCAAGAGATGTACGAATCCAAACCCGGTGCCGATTAACCTGAATGAGGGTTTTATCTGATTTTCTTAAGTAAACAAGAAAATGATGGATTGAAATTTCGTTATTGGGACTCATTTCATCATATTTACCATTTCATTGAATCAATAAGAAAATAAATAGACGCGTTATGACCTTAGACGTTGAAGAGTCTATGTGCAATAACATAATAATAATAATAATAATAATAATAATAATAATAATAATAATAATAATAATAATAATAGCCCCCTATCCCCAACACTGTTTGCAATTTATATCAATGAAGTAATATGTTGCTGGAACAAGACATATAGGCCTACATTTGGAATAAGAATATCAGAAAATAGAAAATTAAACACCCTATTGGTTGCAGATGACCAAATAATAATAGCAAATTCAGAAGATAATCTACAGAAAGGTCTCTATGAACTTAACAAAATTACAGAAGAATATGGGTTGAAGATATCTACGGAAAAATAAAAAATTATGACATTTCAAGGTGTAGATCCTGTCAGAAGTAGGCCTAAAATTGTACTGGACAATAACATTTTGGATCAGGTGAATAATTTTACATATCTAGGATGCAATATCTCATATGAAGAAGAAAAGGATGTAAATGCAAAAATATCTAAATTTTTAAGAATTTTAAGGTTAATAAATTCTATCTTCAAGCCACAGTTAGTCCAAAAGCATTCAAGATTAAAAGTTTATAAAACACTGGCTCTTCCAACTCTTTTGTATGGTAGCGAAGTATGGACGTTGAAACAGAAGGATAGGCCTATACAGAGACTTAGATCTGCTGAAATGAGATACACTTCGGAGGACTGCAGGATACACACTACTAGATCACAAAAAAAAAAAAAAAAAATGAAGACATCTTAGAAGAATTACACATGGAACCTTTAGAAAACAAAAATTTCTGATTAGCCTATAAGTCAAGATGGATGCAACATGTTCATCGAATGGAAGATCACCAGAATACCCAAACAAATGTTAAGATATCAACCTGCAGGAAGAAGAAGACCAGGGCGTCCACTCAAAAGACTTTTGGATGGTGTTTCTCTTGAGGCCGAAACAGGTCAACAAATGACCTAAATTCGTGAATGTACTATGATGATGATGATGATGATAATAATAATAATAATAACAATAATAATAATAATATTCTTGTAAGTCCATGTTTCCCTCAACGAGATTTAGGCGCTCTCCCCCTACAGCGAAGAAATTGAACCATACTAATTTAGTTACACTTGTTTTCGTATAGATGTCATTGGAGTGGCCCGTGGTCAGCGTTCCGCTTCATACTAACATCTAAGCCTATATCAAGGTAGTGCTAGGACGGGACATTTCGGTAAATTTTGCTTAGAGGCCTTTTTATTCAGGCTTAAGGATCTTTTACGTATCTGAAAATCTTCAGATTTGGGACCCACAGCTTGAAGTCCCTCCCGGAGGACTTGCTCCCCGGATTTTTCCATCCTAAAAAAAATCCATCGACCCCGGCCGTGACCCTCGGGGCCAGAGACAATGAGCATAACCACTAGCCCAACGCGGCAGATAATAATAATAATAATAATAATAATAATAATAATAATAATAATAATATAATAATAATAATAATAATATTTAAATTTGCTGATTAAAAACACTCATAATTCTATAAGTTATATAGGCCTAGACCTATGTTACATGAATTAGGCCTAAATTGAAATTAAAATCAATCAAATTAGTAGGCCTATTTGCCTATAAGAGAAAAAAAAAGTCCTCCGCTGTCGTGTTGTCGTAAAAGCAGTGGACCCAGATTCCATATTCGGCAATGAGAATTTTTCGGATAAGGTTTATCGGAGTTTCCCTCACATGCAAGACATATGTCAGGACATTTAAGGCCTAAATAGTAAAATGAAACACAATTTTGCCATCATAATAAGTCATACTAGGCCTATATTCGATTTGTTTTGTATGAGTGAATAGGCCTAATGAGTTTTTTCTTAAAGGTTCGTGTTGTCTTGGAGGTGGCTCTGCACTGAGTAGTTCACTCATCCGTGGAGGCCTTCCATGTTCTTGTGTGGTCAAAAAATGTATGTAACTTACGTGATCCTAGGTTAAAAAAATAATTTTCCGACCGACAAGTCCTGTCCCATTAAATCGTGGGTGACGTGTAACAAGCAAAAGTAAATTACCTACAAACGGAGAAGCTAAAATTAGAGAGAGAAAGAGAGGACCAAATGAAAATAAAAATATTAATTCATTTTTTGAGATAATAAATATAAAATTGAGATTTAGTCTGATTTTTTTTCTAAAATAAGTTAATATCCGATAGTCCCTAACTTCTTACTGTAGGGAGTTCCAAATACTATCAGTGAATACAGTATTATATTCCACTGCACAAATAATTGTCTTGGGAAAATATATCAGTAAATTGTAATAGTTGTTTTATTTTGGAAATTTCGGACAAGGAAGATGATACGGAAGCAAGTCCGCCATTGCTACTTCATCAGCAGAGCTAATTACCAGAAGCTCCACCAGAGGGATGCATGATACGGATAGTTGGGGCTCTCAGGCAGGGCTAATCCTATCTATTCTCCAATAGGAAAATAGCTCTCCTACAGGCGTGGCTGTGCGCCTGCGCGGAATACAGTAGCAGTAGCAAGCAGTAACGGTTGAAGAAATAGTATACTGGTAGATAGCAAGCAGCTTAACTGTGTTGTGTTTCTTCAAATAGTGCAAACTTTAACCCATAGATGGCAGCAGGTGTTACAACTGAAGACGGTCGCCAGCATCGTTATGTTCAAGGTAAGATGATTATAAATTATCTGTCTATAATGTAAATTTTACTCTTAGCAACAGTGTAATTGACTAAACTAATTATTATTCACTTTAAGGAAGTTGGCAATCATTCCAACTTCCAAGAAATTTGTCTTAATTTATTTTGTGACTTCTGTTTCTGTATGTATTTTGGAGTTGTCTGACATTGTCTTCGTTGCAGAATGGAAGAAATTCAATGCACGTACTTTAAGCATGAATTCCATATCGTAAATGGGCTATAATAAGCGTTTGTACATTTCAGGTCACAAATGTATGGGTTTCTAAATAAAAATGCGTATTACTTTATAATGATGGAGAGTAGGCCTATAAATATTTTCAAACAGTAGGCCGTAGATTGACACAGCTTTTTTCTATGATATTTTTATCGTACAGTCTGATTAAGCTGAAGTTAAATTTAATTAAAATAAAATAAATTTAATGTTCATTTTAATGAAATTAAACATACGTTAGGAGAATTACAAACATTATTGCAGAGGCGTAGGGGCCTACGTCTATTTTATCAAAAATATATTAAAGGAAAGACAAAAGTTCATTTCATGTTCCCCAAGCACTGAGAAAGTCATTCCAATCTCATCATTATGATAAAGATATCAATTAACATCTGATTTTTTTAAAGATAATCGTAAGCCTACATATGGGGCATACATACCATAAGACATTTATATCATATTTGCCACAAGGAATTCAAACTCAAAATCTGCTTACTTATATCACTGTAAACTTAAAAGGATCCTATATTGAAACGGATTAGCAAAGATTTTGTCCACTTTCATTCGTATATTTTATGATTAATGTGATGGCATGGTTCAATTTTGTTCGTATAAAGTATTAGTATTATACTAGAAGAACTATTACGGTCTGAGAAAAATATTTTCATTCCATTGTTTCATGAGGCGATCCAGTGAACGCATTACATTTGAGTGATATTTCAATATTGCCTTATTGACTATGTTAAAAAAAAAGTTGCTAACATTTCAGTGTTGTAGTTATGGGCAACTGAGCTACAAGCCGGAGGGTCGAGGATTCAAGTCCCGTTGGGGTCAGGATTTAAACTGACCCAAACCCTCTGGCGGCACTATGGCCCTGGGGTCGACTCAGCCTCTAACTGAAATGAGTACCATACGCTTGTTCTGGGGCAAAGGCGGCCGTCACGCAGGGCTGACAACCCGGCTGACATAAAGTGCCGATTGTCTAGAAAAAGTGGGAGCCTTAACCTCCTACTACCCCAAGGGCCTCCGGGCCTGTTGTGGGATCACTTTACTTTACTTTTTTAGTTATGGGCAAAAATAAATGATAAACAACAATAAAGAACGAGTCTAGTTTATTTGTAACTATATTTTGTAAATGAAGAATTATTCCTGTGGTCGCCCATGTCCAGGAATTTAGATTAAGTTTAGGTTTAAGGACTCTTTTGATGTTTCACTAACCATTTTCACCCTACTTATGACTGGGGTAATGTAACTGCTCTTTCCAGGGGTCCGAAAATCAAAAGTTGGTTACTATTCTGCTATTGCCTGGTTAGAGAGTCAAAGATGTTGTAAAGATAATCTGGTAAAAAAAAGTTGCTGTTGAAAAATATAAATGCATTTTAAGCGATTTTCACATTCTTTTTAGTTCCTGAAAATTCGTCCCTGCTCATTGATAACTCTAATAGGCCTATAGATGGAGTGGAAAAAAGATTTTATAGTATTCTATTGGCCTATCTAAGAATTATGCTATAGGCCTGTTATTATTAGAGCCTATAACAATGAATTATATGATATTTATGAGAAACCAGATAGGCCTATTGTATAGGCTTAATAAGACCAGTTAAGTTTCCCAGACTGCTTTGAACAGGTCATGTGACATGAATGGGGAACGAAAGAAGGGCGTGGAAGCATAGTTAATAAAAATTAGAGGAAACTCGTTCATTACGTAGATCAAGAATGAGATGGGAAAATAACATTAGGCCTATCTATATTTTAGGGAGGAGAATTTTGCGCCGTAGCCGAGCGGTTAAGGTAGGAAGCCTTGGCGCAGAGCTACGGGACTTGCGCTGGTTCGAGTCTCCATGGGGGAAGAAATTTTCTCATGGTATTTCGGCCAGTATGGGACCGGTGCCCACCCAGCATCGTGAGGCAATTGGGTAGCTACAATAAGTAGCGGCTCCAGGTTGAGGAACCAGCTATAACGGCTGGGGGACTCGACATGCTAACCACATGTCACCCCTACACTGGCTGTTGATCATCTACCTCTGTGATTGACACATGTGGATGTGAAGGGCCAGCAGCCGGCTGGTAAAAGGGCAACCGCTGAAAAGTGGAAAGACCCTCAATCGGATCGGAATTTTGCAAGAAATTTGAGATGGGAGAAAAACGTGTACGTGGGGTCAATAGGCTACTTATTATCATAAGTAACTATTTTTAAAGCCATATGGACAAATCCAGTTTTTAACTGTAGCCTGTATTCCTTGAATTACCAGCCAACTGTGTTTTATGTTACATTACCTACAGTCAATAGTCCGTCAATTCTAGAAGTATTTTCCATACCAACTTACTGTTTGGAAGTACTGAAAGGCTATAGAATTGAACGCTATAGACGCTACTAGAGTAAAAAGTAAGCGAACGGTATAAAAAGCTCAACTGCCTTCGAGCAACATTTGGCAATGAATAAGTTACTTCTCTCGAATAACGATGTACCGATAACCAAAAATATCAACATTTGGCTTTAGATGGAATAGCCTACGTATGTACTACCTTATAGGGAAGCTCAATCGAGTTACACTAGATGTCTGTTTTATTAAATTGAATAAGATTAGCCTATAAATATAAGAGTGAAAATTGGATCATTTTTCCTTACTTAATGGCCTTATGGTCCTCTGAGTCTAGCCATAGCCTGCAATTTGTTAGGAGTTTCTACACCAAGGTAATTAATTACGCTTATTACACTACAGATGTCATGAATATATGTGGTCAGCATTCTGACCTAATGAGATATCTAGTAGGCAACTAAGGTATTAGTCTTACTTGGAGTCGCTAAGCTTAATTTTTTTCTTAGAAACCCCTTTCAGTTTTCTTATGAGCTTCAATTTATTCAAATTCGGAATCCACGGCTTGAAGTCACTCCCGGAGGAATTATTACTTTTTTTTATTTTAAAAAATCAATCGGTCCCGGCCAAGTTTGAACCCGCGACCTTCGGATTAGAGGCAAAGAACATAGTCTAACTAGTAGACCACCGGAGCCGATAATAGGCCTACCAAAATAATGACACAAACTGATGGTTAGGGCCTAAGACCTACATACTTTTTCTAGGATTTATTTTTTATCATAGGTAGGAAATTAGTGGTAGATTTTTTTTTTTAGTTTTCTAAAAAAGAAGCTGGGCTCTTCTTTAGAATAATTTACCCTTGATTTTTAAGTTTCTTGTTGTGAATTATAAGTCTCCTTATGTATTTAGGCCTACTAACATTTTTTTAATATTTTGAATTTTTTCAAACAATTTTTATAACTTTATATTGGAATTTTTAAGCATTTATTCAAATAGGCCCTACACATATTGTGATGGTGGCTTGCTATTTTCTGCAGAGAATACATTATACAGGCCTAATTGAAACCAGTGGGTTATCGATGGTTGCGATTATTAAGGAGTGAAAAAAAGGGTGTTTCATGGGATTCACCCTAGGTTAGAGTAATTGAATTAGGTTAAGTGTGAGTTAGTTAGTTAGCTTTTAGGTCATTACATATTAAACGTGTTTAAATACATAAAAAAACGATAATAATCGAAACAACAATAATAATCGAAATGTGGTTCGATGGTGGGTTATCGCTGGCTTATAAACTCTGGCGAATGCGCACTGTTGTTCTACAGGACTTAAATTAAAGTAGAGAATCCCCAATAACCAGGTCTAATAGTTATAGGTCTATATCCCCCCCGTGTAGTACGCGAGCGGTTTAAGGCATCATTTGAGAAATCCAACTATAGGCCCTAACGGTTGGGAATCTGTGATGTTGACTGCATGTTACCCCTATACTGGTTGAATATTGGTCCATCTTTGTGTTTAACACATGTAGATGTGAGGTCAGCAGTCAACTGATAGGCTAAACGATGTGGCTTCTAGGCCGGAGTTATTTTGTAGTAGGACTTACGTAGTTCTAACTAAAACTGCATGGTGCGACAGGCCTTGGAAGCCCCTTGACCTACCAACCGAGTGCTAGCTTCACATTCAGTTGTCATTTAAATATAAGGACGATCATCTAGCGAGTATAGGGATGACCTGTGGTCAGCAACCCTTATAGCTGATTTACTTACTCAACTTGAAGTTGCTACTTATTGTAGTTACCTAAATTCCTCATAATTTTGGGTGGGTACCGGCCCCACACTGGTGGAAATTCCATGAGAAAATTTCTTCCCCTATGGAAAATCGAACCAGCGCAAGTCATGCAGCTCCGCGCCAAGGGACCATATAAAAAATAGCCTAATGCAAAATATTCCTTCTTTCTGAACACATGAAATAAATACAATAAGAAAACTACAAGCATTTTCGTTTGATCAAAAATGAATCGGGTAATAACGTAGATCGTATGCAATGGGCACACCTATCTCTACCCTACACAATGAAATAATAATTAAAACAAAAATAAATTTTGGCCACTTTCTCTAGACCACGTGTCGTTGTGTTGAATTTATTTTTGATTCTATTAGCATCGGGTAACATTTCAAATAAGTTATTTAATAAGATAAGAATTTGATTAATGGTTCAAGCAAATCAGAATGTGGTTTGTGGTTTATATGCTCGTACTAAGTAATGAAACGTCTGGATGTTTTATCAGCCTAAGGAGCGGCACGTGATGACTCACGTAGCATTGTGCGACTTTATTCTAATATCGACCTCTCTGGGCCTCTTTATTATAGGCTAATAGCCTATTATATAGGCCTACTTTAGTTTAAAAAAGGCATTGTCGATTCATGCAAACAAATGAAATATAGGCCTAATAAATATTTATGACATCAAGGATCCAGGGAAAGATTTAGGTAGACTTAAGTCAGTTTTTTTTTTGTGGAAATAGAGTTTGAGTTACCATTAGATTATCCATGGAAAAGACTCTTAGAAGTGGGAGGCAATAAAATAAACAGTTTAGCCATGGGTTTATTTATCTTAAAAGTTTGGCACATAGGTAAAGAAGTAAGTAGGCCTACGTTGTATAATTAAATGGTAGGCATATAATTAATATTTTTAACGATACATTTAGCTTTAAACATACGCTACATCAATTTAGCACATTTTTTAAACATTTCTTAAAATATTGCCGAGTTTGAAGTCTGGTCATCACATGCTGCATTTCTGCATTCAGCTTCAGTTCTCCCATTTTTTATAGGCCTAATATATAACAACTACAAATATAGTCGTGTAGACATATGGTATATATAGGCCTATATAGGCTATATATATGTTTTTCTACCTGCAATAAGGCTATGGCAGTAGCCTATATTATTTCGAAATATATATATTTTAAATAAACTATCGATGTAAATATTAAATAGACCTATGCATGTGTAAATATTTAAAATATCTATGTAAATATTCCTTTTGAAAGACTATTTTACTGGATATGCTACAAGGGCTTTATCACATAACTCCTGGCGCGACAGGCCTAGAAGGTCCGTAGCATACCAGCCGGCTGCTGGCCTCACATCCACATGTTTCAATCACAGAGGTAGATGATCATCAGCCAGTGTAGGGGTGACATGTGGTCAGCATGTTGAGTCCCGCAGACGTTATAGCAGGATTTCTCAACCTGAAGCCGCTACTTATTGTAGCTATAGGCTACCATGAGAAAATTTCTTTCCCCATGGAGACGCTTTATCACATAGTAAGTAAAATATCCTGAAAATTCCATAGCTCTACCTCGAATAGTTTTCAGGAAAAGTCCCATGTTTTTAAGTGGTATAGTTCCCAAGATATTTTAACTTCCCAAAGGAATGTTATCCAGTATGAGAGCGGGTGGATAAACAACCTATTACATCAATTTACCATAAAAATAAAATGTTAATACAAATACATAGATAGGCCTATGTATAGGCCTATTAGTAGAGCCTATGGTTAAGTATATATGTTAATCTATAGAGATAGGGAGCAGGAGAAGTATGACAATATTTCGAATGTTTTGCGAATGACAGTTACGCATCTATCATTAAATAACACTGAGCAACAAAAAAAAAACTTTTTTTTTTTGGTCTCAGAAAGAAAAATATGTGATTCTGATAGTATTTTTTTTCTCCTGAATTTAAATAGGCCTATGATATCGGTTTTTCTCCATCACGCAAGGTTTCCGAGAGACAGAAATTTATAATTTCAAACATTTTAATATTTTCTACATTCATAACTACACAATATTCGAACATTCGGACTCACCTAGAAAGTAAGAAAATATTCTTCTGCTATATTTCGCCTACGGAGCATCCCTCTTGATGGTCCAACAATATTCGGCCAGCATATTATGATTCCATTTGCCTTGATATCTCTTTTCCATAGCTGAAACAATTTGAGTTAGCTCATTTGGTTTTATTTTACAATGAACGAAAAAAGTTTATTAAATAAATTATTATTTAAATCCATTAATTGAAATTGAAATAAAAAAACTGTGAGTGATGGAGAAATTCCGAATTCATATTTGAAAACATGATAAAAAACTGTATTAAGTACAACTATTGGTACTCTTGAGACAGAAATCATGTTGACCAGTGTAATTTATTCAGTAGGCCTATAGTTAGATCTGTATAGGTCTAGTATGTTATCAAAATAAAACTATCTAAATAATAGGCCTATATTCAGTAATAATAATAATAGGCCTGATAATTTCAGTAATATTTTCATACCTGGCCATACTCCCATTAAATTCGTGTTGAGACGGAACGTCCTTACTCCACTGTGTTTGGTAGGCCTACATGTCAACGGGTGTGTTAAAATGCTATTTCAAATAGGCTGTAATTTAATTTATATGAATCGTAGCTATTGAACTTTACATTCTATTCACTTAAGATAATTATTATTGAAGAACAAAATCTCGTGTGAAAGGTAGGGTTACCAAACGTCTTATTCAGATTATGTAAATTGTTTTTTATTCGCTTTCTACTTTCATAGCGAGGTCCTCGTAGTACAGTAGTACAATATTATTCCTCGTGATCAGCCTTTCTTTTTACAATCCAGGATCCATCCATCCATAGTAATTCTGCCCGAGGGCAGGTATTTCACTGCAATAATAGCATTTTCATGGTATGTTTTGCAGCTTTACTGGGAATTATAGGTGTGGTAGCTTCCCGTTGATTTCCACACCGATGAAGGATGATGATGATAATGATAAGGATGATGATGGTGGTCGGATGATTTTCGGGGACCGTTTAGCCCTAAGCTTCCTGACATTAGTCTTAGGCCTACAGGTGAGGGAAAAAACCCGAAAAAATCTCACCCAGTAGCCTGTCCCGACCGGGAATCGAACCCGGGCCCCACTGCGTGACAAGGTAGCACAAACCAGGATAAACAGCAAAAAAATAAATAAAAATAAACAAAATAAAAAATGAGTACGCCTATTTGGTACCGGTATTTTATTTAACGACGCTTTTAACAGCTTACGTCATTAGCGTCGAAATCAGAATCTGGGCGTGAAAGGGCGGAGAAATTTTAGTCAGAGGCCTCTTATTTTCAGACTTAAGGAGTACGAGATTTAGGTCTACTTGTAGCCTATAGAATAAATAGACATTTCAATATTCACCAATTTTTGTAACAGAATCATGAACATTCGTTCAAAAATGGGGAAATATGATCACAATTTCGGATAAGACTAACCTCGGGATCTTACGATTAGAGCTTCTGGCTGCAAATAATAAAGCCCCGAGTTCTATTCCCGGTCAAACCACAGTAATTTTTCATTAAATGGAATTATCTCCTTAGTCGTCCACGATCTGGAATTTAAGTTAAGTTTAGGTTTAAGGACTCTTATATTGCTTCATATCATTCATCACCTATTATCATACCATCAGCGTAACGTAACTTAGCCTTCCCGGTGTCCCAACCTCAGAAGTGGTCGTCAATGCCTGGATAAAAGTTTAGAAATATCGTGTAAGACAATCTGATGGCATTGGACAAAAACATAATTTTGGACGTTAAATTTGAATCTGATACATATTTTATTAACATAGACCTAAAGTGATACCATTAGGAGACTCGAGGGAGTAGGAGGTTAAAGCTCCCATCATATTAGATAGGTTAATCAATACGAGATGTCATCCAGGTTATCAGTCTTGTGTGACGGCCACCTTTACCTCCAGATCTAGCATCTGGTAAGCCTACTAATTTTCATTAGAGGGTGAGTAGACCCCAGGGCCATGGAGCCCCAGAGGTTTAAAAATCCTGACCACCATCAGGATAGTCAACTAGGGTTATACTTAAATTATTTTGAAAGTTGCTTTTGATAGACTGCTCTTAACCAGCGATATAGCAAGATAGACTACAGTGGAGAGAAATGGCGGCAACTTATTTAGAAACTCAAAACTTTGAATTGAAAATAGACCTATTGTAAAGAATTAACTTATGTTGTAACCTAGAGAGAAGATGACACTAAACGTACTGCTATTCCTCTATGGTACGACGAAGGCCCTTGGGGTACCATCTGGCTGCTGATCTCACATCCACATGTCATTCACAGAGGTGCACAATCATCCAGCCAGTTAGGGGTAACATATGGTCAGCATGTAGGTCCCCTAGAAGTTATTATACTACTCATACTGCAGAAAATGAGCTATTAATTTTACCTTTGAGGAGCACTGTTCTCTCACTGCATGTTCAGATCTGAAAACAAACAAAAAAAGAAGAAGAATATTAATAAATATAGGCCTATTCATTATATGCTAGTAGCCTATTTTAAAATACAATTAGGAAACCCCAAGAACTATAGTGATCCTTCTTCTTCTACTAAAAGGTTTAGGCTATGCAGCCTGTTTCGGCGAAGTTAAAAGTGTAGTCCATCTTCTACGTGGTCGGCCAACATCTCTTGTTCCTCTGGGATTATACAGGAAGGTTCTTTTTGGTATTCTTTCGTTGTTCATTCTCATTAAGTGTTCTGTCCATTTCTTATTATTTTCACTGATTTTATCTTCAATTTTATATATAGGCCTATTTAATTCTTCTCGTATAGTTTCATTCCTTATTCTATCCGCTCTTGTGCATCCTTTCACATTACGTAAAAACAGCATTTCCGCAGTCTATATCCTGCTTTTATCCCATGATTTCATTATCCAATTTTCACTTCCATACAACAACAAAGGAACAGCCATTGTTGTATATAATTTAAGTTTCGTATCTTTCCTTGTTTTCCGACCAAAGGTTCTTTTTATGGTTCCACAAATAGCCTGAAATTTATTTACTTTATTTTCTATATCTTTATTTTCTCTATAGGCCTAAGTTATATCACATCCTAAATATTGGAAATGTGATACTTGTTCTATTATTTTGTTATCCAGTACAATTTTTGATCTAATTCCATATTTACCAATAAATGCCATTACTTTTGACTTATTTATTGATATTTTACAATTATATCTATTGGCTATTAATTTAAATTTATTTGCTAACATTTCAATAGGTCCAATTATTAGGTAATACTAGAAGCCAACACACATTTTACTAAGGGGGGGGGGAACTAAGAAACTAGGACCGAAGTTAATATAAATAAAACGGAATACGGCTGCACCTTGACGGGTATTTCTTGGCTTAGCTTATTTAGTTATGCTTATTTCCCTACAGATGTGTGCAAGGCACATGTTCAGCACATCGCCTTGGATATTTTTTATTTATTTATTTAGCCTGGTGGAGTTAAGGCCATGAGGCCTTCTCTTCCATTCACCAGGACAAACATATGTTATATTAAAATACAAAAATCACAATAATAGCCTATTAGATACTAAACGATTATCTGGCCAAACTGAACAATTATAAAAATAATAAACATCCAGTAAGCAACTAAGTTATTACTTAGATGGAGGAAGGACGATTGATTTTACCCAGAGGCACCAATTTAGGCTTGATGTTCTTTTACGAACCTGAAAATCTTCAATTCAGTCTTTGTTTACCCGTACGTCACCACATGAGGTAAGGATGCTCCCCGGCGAGAGGCCTACTTAACTAAAGATAATTTAGTAATGCGTATTTACATGTAGATGCCAACGAGTGACAACTGATTGTCTCATTGCTTCAAAGGTACACATAGTTGACAACTAAGATATTATTTTGATGGGAAAGACCTACTCATTTCAGCTCAGAGGCATTAATATAGGCTTGAGGTTTTTTTACGAGCCTAAAAATATACAATTTCGGGATCCACGGCTTAAAATTCCTTCCGATAGACTTGTCCCTTGGATATTTTCCATCCTAAAAATCATCGAACACTTTTGATCTCGCGACTCTCGGGACTAGATGCAACGAACTTAACCCATAGACCATCGATCCCGATGTGTTTTTTTGTATTGAAAAAGTCCCGCGGCGTAGTCGAGTGGTTAAGGCAAAATGCCTTGGCGCAGAGCTACGGGACTTGCGCTAGTTCGAGTCCCCATGGAGGAAGACATTTTCTCATGGAATTTCGACCAGCATGGGATCGGTGCCCACCCAGCATCGTGAGGAATTTGGGTAGCTACAATAAGTAGCGGCTCCAGGTTGAGAAAAACAGCTATAGCGACTAGGGGACCTAACATGCCGACCACATGTCACCCCTACACTGGCTGGAGATAGTCTACTTCCGTGATTAACACATATGGATGAGAGGCCAGCAGCCGGATGGTAAGCCAAGGGCCTTCTAGGCCTGTCGCCCCATGGAGTTTAGTTGTTTTAGTAGCATTTAAAAAAAATCTAACTATCGTTCCTTGACTTACTTATTATCTCTTGAATTAAGGTCTTATTTTATAGAGCGGCATGTCTCCTAGTCCGAAAGGAATAGAATCATAAGACCAGTCTGTACATAAAAGAGTGAACAAAAATTTCACCTGTCTTGCGTCCGGGATTGAACTTGGTACATCCAATCCTAGGCAGATAAATTGACTTACGTGATAGCCTATTTTAAACCTCTTTGTACAATAGAGAGTAAATAAATAGAGCAGACAAGGAAATACAACTCTTGAAGTTGTTTGTGAGATACAATATTTAAAAATAAACTTCTGAAGGTTGTTAGTATTAAAACATACAAATGATTGTATTTGGAGAAAGCAAGTAGGACAGTGTTTTTTTGTATAAACACTTTTATTCTTTATGGCTTCACCAGGGATTACTCCCTGTGAATTGTGTTACCTTTTTTTTGTGAGTGTAAACTGTCAAACTGCCAAGTGCTGTGGTCAGGGTTCACTACCTGCAGTTGCTACAGTTTTTTTAAAATAATAAAAACAAGTCTTTCCTGGAACTATATTTATACAATTTATACAGCCAAAGTAACCACATTGCTTCAGATGCCTGGGCCTGTTTAATTTTAGTGTTTGTAAGGGACCATAGTGAAATTATCTTTATAGGAAACCAGATGTAATAAGAACAGTTAAGTTTCGTAGACAAGAATGGAAATAAATAGACACGAAAATTGGCGTTCGAAGGGCAGGACATGTGACACAAATGGGAAATGGAAGAGGGTCGAGGAAATTCAGTATAGGAAATTAAAGTAATAACCTCAGTAGGCGATAAAATCATAAGGAAAACGCCCCGTAGGTAGCCTAACCCAAGAATGGAGGGAAAATAACATCCATAATTTGAGGGAGGCAAATAATACAGGGGATGATAGGAAAACATTAGGCCTATAGTTCAGGATAGTATGAAAGGAGAGCTTATGTCCGCGCGGCTACGATCTTAAAGAGTTCTATAGTGCCAATGGATTAGTTAACAGTTAACGTAGCCAGGGTAATAGAATATGTCTCGCGCCGTATCTGAGCTTGCCTTGGGACATTTCTATATGACAAACGAATATTGAAACTCCATAGGGGAAGAACATTTCTCATGGAATTTGTCAGTAGGCCTATGTGACTGATCCACTCAACATTGTGAGGAATTGGGTTGCTACAAAAGTAGCAGCTCTAAAAAATAAGAGACCCCATGATGGGCTATGGGATATTTTAGAAAATGTTTTAAAAGGACATCCTGTTTTATTGAATCGTTGAGGAAAACAGCTAGACAAACTGACCACATGACACTACTATATGGATGAACATCCATCTCTATAATTAACACAAGTGGATGTGAGACCAATAGCCGGCTGGTAGGCAAAGTTACCTATTGTCCTGACCTGTGTAGCCTTGGAGTACAGCGCAATATATGCAATGTTACATACAACTGCTCTATAATAATCTAGATGCAAAGTGATTGCATTACTGTTCTTAACAGAACCTGTGAGTGGTAGAATGATAATCTCTTTCTTTCTAGAGAATCGGCATGATACATTAATATTTGATTGTCAACTATTTTACCCATAAGTTGGCCTAGGCCTATATATTTAATATTTGAGACTTAATCGGCACGCTTAGCTATTTTGGTGTTTTGGGGCCAAAAATTGTATTTTTCTCATAATTAAGTTTTGAGCCTACATAATTTGTCCTAGTTAATAATAATAATAATAATAATAATAATAATAATAATAATAATAATAATAATAATAATAATAATAATAATAGGCCATAATGCTTTATTTTAGCTGGCAGAGTTAAGGCCATAAGGCCTCCCATTCCATTTTAACGTATTCTAGAAATTTAGATTTTCGGAAACTTTTCCCGAAAAATGCGAAATTAAGTCATGAGTGAAGGCCACCTTTGCCCTCAGAAAATTGTCTGTAAACGATAGCAGATTTACAACTTATTTTCGTATTTTTCCGGAAGTTTCGAAGATCTCCAGAAATTTCTGGAATAGGTCTACTTGACAACATTGGCTCAAAACACAAAGTCGCTACTGATTTTGGCTCGAAACGTTAAACGATACTCTTAATGGCAAAATTAGTATTTTAGGCATAACTTAGTTCAACTCTTCCAGGTGATTTAACTTTCCCTGAAACTTACAGGCCCACTTGTACCTGTAGGCCTACTACAGTATCGTGTAGACATGTTAGACATACACTGTGGAGTCAGTCAACAACAACAATAATAATAATAATAATAATAATAATAATAATAATAATAATAATAATAATAATAATAATAATAATTTTTGTTGTAAGCCCATGTTTTCCCTTTACAGAGATTTAGGCGCTCTCCCCCTACAGGGAAGAGTTTTAACCATACTAATTTAGTTACAATTGTTTTCGTATGTCATTTTGAGTGGTCCGTGGTCAGCGTTCCGCCTCATACTGACATCTGGGATACCAAGGTAGTACTAGGACGGGAAAATTCGGTTAAATTTTGCTTAAGGGCTTTTCATTCAGGCTTAAGGATTTTTTACGAGCCAGAAAAATATTCAGACTCGGGACCCACGGCTTAAAGTCCCTCCCGGAGGACTTGCTCCTGTGGATTTTTCCGTCCTAAAAAAATCCATCGAACCCCCGGCTGGGTTTGAACCCGCGACCCTCGGGACCAGAGGCAAGGAGCATAAACCATTAGTCCACCAATAATAATAATAATAATAATAATAATAATAATTTTTATTAGGAATTTCTCTACAATACAGTAGTTTACATACAACCCATTGTAAATTTTACTCCTCTCAGGTAATCCTCTAGACACCATACTCCTATGCACTCCTTGAATCCACTATTATTTTGGCTCCTCTTTTTTCTTATGTTGCTATCCGCTTTCAACATTTAATATCATCTTAGGTATCCTGTCATCTGATATCCTCTTTACTTGGCCAAGCTAGCCCTCCCCCTTTGATTAACATTTATAATCTTCGGGTGGATTAATAACACTCAACATATATATCGCCCATCTAAATTTCAGTCTTCTTCTTTCTTCAATAACTCGTAGAACATCTTTTTGAACGTCCATTATTTTTCTGATTTCTAATTTTATCTCTTCTTGAATTTCTAGAAGCCCTCCTCCAAAAGTCCATTTCTGTCACCAAATAGTTCCTATGTGCTTCCTCTCTGCTAAGTGTCCACGTTTCCACACCATGCAATTATAGTAGCCTATAGGCCTACTCTCCACCAATGAACTACCAAATAAGGTTTTTTCAGTTTTATTCAGAATGTTTCTACTCCACAGTAGAATAATAATAATAATAATAATAATAATAATAAATAATAATAATAATAATAATAATAATAATAATGATAATAATGTTATTTGTTCAGGTCAGGAGCCGGAGTTCCTGCCGTCAGCATTCACGCCGTTTTTGTCTTCCTCCGGAACCAGCGTTGCTCTGGTTGTATGGTCAAGCTGCAGCGAGATGTTACATCCCCAGGCCTCCACCACCCCCTATCATAGCCAAAAACATACCGGGGGCAGGAAGAGGAGGCGGTAGTGCAGCTCCACGCAAGCCACGTCCTCGTCCAACGAAACAGTTCATCTGTAAAGTTCTGCAGCCGGCAGTTCACCAAGGTCGTACAACCTCTGATACATGAGAGAACCCACACTGGATGAGCGGCCGTACTCATGTGATATATGTGGCAAGGCCTTCAGGAGACAGGACCAATCTCAGGGACCACAGGTAGGTCTCAAAGCTGAAATTTTAGTGACTTTTTCAATGTTAGAGTTATAGTTTGATAGACATAATAATGATAATAATATAATAAGAATAAAATTAGTAATAGTAATAGTAATAGTAATAGTAATAGTAATAGTAATAGTAATAGTAATAATAAATAAAATAATAATAATAATAATGATAATAACATAATAACATAATAATACATCAGAGTCATTATTATTATTATTATTATTATTCATATTATTATTATCGTATTATATTCTTTATGGCAGTTAGTAGGAAGGCTTAGGCTAGGTAGTAGTAATAACTCAATTCCCATTATTCCTCCAAGGAGCATAGTTGCCTCCATGAAAGATTACAAGATTATTTTCTTGCTAGCATCTTAACTTCTTCCACCTTCTCACTGTATTTTTGCTAGGTAATCTGTGTTTTTCCTCTTATTCTGGATATTTATTAAGAATTCCATCCAATCTTCACTTCTCAAAATATGTCCCAATTTACTCATTTGAATTTTCTTTGTTTAATTTCTTGAAATCTCACACTGTTTTGTCATTTTCACAATTCCTTGTCGGAAATATTTTTGGCCACAATGGAAATGATATTTGGATTGATCTAAGAAACTAGAAATGTGAACTGGATACAGTTGACTGGGAACAGGATCTTAGTGAATGCAGTATTAAATCTGTAGGTTCTATATACCATATGGCCTATAGTTACTTAAAATAATGTGATTTTTGTGTTTTGTTGCAGGTATATCATTCTAAAGAGAAACCGTTCAAATGTGGAGAATGCGGTAAGGGTTTCTGTCAATCGCGGACACTGGCCGTGCACAAGATCCTGCACATGGAGGAATCGCCACACAAATGTCCTGTGTGCAGCAGAAGTTTCACAACCAGCGTTTCGAACCTCAAGACCCACCTACTCACTCACACAGATCACAAACCATACGAATGTGGAGGATGCACCAAACTATTCCGCAGGAATTGTGACCTGCGACGTCATGAAATGACACACTGTGATGCACCTCTGCTCGACCTGACTGTCAGGACCACTCCTCCGCCACCTCCACCACCACCAGTCGTTAAGAAACCTCTGGGATTCACTATAGCCGAAATCATGCGGCGATAATTTTTGTCTGTGTTACCATGTACATACCAAAGCGTTACAAATAACGGGTTAATGTATATAGATTTTTTTTGTTATTTAAGTTCCTTGAATTTGTATCCAGTCAACATGTTTAATTTATAAAAATATCTGTATGTTCTAATTATTCAATATAGGTTAATTAAGTATATGAACAGTTGAAATGAAGATAGACATTTATCTACTTTCCGTATACATGGTAAAACAAGGATTTTCTTGTTATAGGTGAATATGAATACAGTAGTCCCTACTTAACCCTTAAACAGTAGGATGTTATCGTCATTTTCTATTAATTTAATAAGATGGGTGAACGTTGACCTTTATATGTTTTGTAATGATCTTTAAAATTTCACCATCTAAAGAGACGTTTCAAAAATTTAATTTCTTTTATGTAGGGTAAAGTAATGTAGGCCTACATTTGTGATACAAGCAAATCTTAAAAACCAGGATGTTATTGTTAATTTTGTTACTAAATTTGATAAATTTTCTCCGATATATTTTTTTCAAACATCTTTAGATCTTCACAATTATAAACTAGTTCAAAATTCTAGGTATTTATGATATAATTTTATGACAAAATACCAACTTCTTTTAGAACATTTTTTTTTTCTGCCAAAGTGAATCTGGTGATAACAGAAAATATTGGGTGCATTACATACATCCTAGTGTCAAGAGTTAGTGAGTTATATGAACAGATGATGTGAATAGAGGAGACTTTTGAAAGTAAATTTGTAACTGTTAATTTCGAAAGCTTGTCATGGAATATCATACAAGGTATGTCTAAAAGATTGAAACTGTGGCCTCTCAAGACAGGTCCCTGTATCCTGAATAATTGCAATATTTTACCCTGGATCGTAACACCGTGACAATCTTCCAAAATAACTATCATGAAAATGTCCCTTTTACCCTTCTTTTTGAGATATATGAATATGAGATCCTGGCAGAATTAGAGCTAAATGGAAGGATTTTCTGAGGATATAACAAGCTAGCAAACTGCAGTTTATAGTAGTAATAACAACAACAATAATAATAATAATAATAATAATTATAATTATAATATTAATAATAATTATAATAATAATAAACTGCAGTAAATAATAGGTCTAATAATAATAATATTTTTTTTTATTATATGCAGGCAAAGATATTAAATAAAACTTAGTATTCTGTAGGCTTAATTATTCTCCTCAGTCCTTATGTAGGTCTACTGCAGATGATGCTTGAGACTTTTTTCCCCCCTTCTCAGTAAACATTGTGATTGGTTTTGTTATGATTTTACATAACAATTGCCTCTTCCTCATATTTTAATTGTATTTATAACTATTGTAGTTAGATGGCAGTACTATTTAAATGGTTAAAAATAATTAAAATAGGCTTATATTGTAGGCCCATATAAATAATGATTAATCATTCCTGGTGAACTAGGTTAAACCCGGCCAGGGTTAATGGATTTTTAAGGGTGTAAAGTTCCTGAATATGCATTCCTTCAGAAGGGATCTTAGGTCATGAGTCCCCTGTCGTAGATCTACGGCATGGAAAAAAAAATCTAAAACCTAAAAAATGAGGCCTCTGTTCAAAATTTTTTGGCACCTTCACACCCTGATTTGAATTATGACACTAATGAACTTGGCTATTAAAGAACATGGTTAAATACAAACATCATCATTAATGATGAACACAATTCTCTCCCCAAAATTCAATTTGTTTTGTAAAAATCACTAGCCTATAATTTTGTTACTTAATAACGCTCTTCAAATTAGTTTTAGGCTCACATCAAGTCTCCAAAATTTAGAGATCAAGAACAACAGTTTTTTTCTTTTCAAAATTAACTGTACTTTGTGCAAAAGAAAATAATTATCATCATCGACATCAAGGTTTAGGCTCTTTGGCCTGTTCCAGTTTAAAACTGGAGACGCCATCTCTTCTTTTTCCTGTAGAATTATAATTCAGAAGATGATCATTGCCGTAATTGGTTGTATATTTGAGTTCATTCCTGATGTCTATTCTCCTCCTATGATTTAACAATGTACAATCTGCCACATACCGGTACTGAAGAAATCTCATTTCTGAAGATTCTGTTTGTTTTAACTATTCTGCAGTTAATGTTTAGTTCCAACTGTCATATTAAAGAAAATAATAAATATGAAATAAAATGTAATTTATTCACTTCTGGATTGAAGGTAGTTTATTTAAATATTCATTCAATCATAGATTTCTCGCTAAGAGCAGATCCTTCATCGCGAATTCATCATTCTCAATTCTTTCTAAATGTTGTTGCATATCATTAATTAATCTTTATGGTTTCTACTATCTTATATCTTCTTCCTTCAAAAGCATCTTCGAAGGTCAGTTTAATTATTAAAATCTGTGTAACAAGAATAATGCCAACTACAGGCCAAATTTAGTATTATGACATTTACTAGCGTCTTTAAGAGTTGATAAGTGCTTAACTAATATTAGGCCTATTTGGGTATTTGTATCTAAATAAAAAGCATAGGCCTATAGATCAATGTAAAATCCCATTTAAAAACTCAATTAAAAATATTCTATATCAACATAAAATAATAAAATAATTAGTAACTTAGGCATATACATTTTTCAGCCGTAAAATTGACTTATGTGAGAGCCAGAATGGGATACTTACAGATCCATACTTGGCTTGTGAGCCATTGGTTGCCGATCCCTGGCTATAAGACCAAAGTTATACCTCAGTTTAGTTTTGAAAACTAGTACAAAATATAAGGTTAATACAGCATATACCATATTTGAATCACTGTAATTAAAAACGTAAAAAAAAACAGTTTCTATTTTGAGTTACCATTAAATTTGAAGCTGCAAGAAGAAAATTGCAACAATTTTATTTTATTTTATTTTGTAACCCTTCCTTCCTTCAACTGTTCATATAAAAATATAATATATATTTTTCAGTTTAAAATTGTTTTATTTCATTAAAAGTGAGAAATATCAAATATTGGATTTCTTAAATTATATTGTTCCTTAAAATATTTCCCTCCTGCCACAACAGTGCCACAATCAAATCTATAGTCTTTTGACACTCTCTTTAATTCTCCAAGCCATTTCCTGTTTGTTCTTGCTATATCCTCAATACCATCCATATAACCTCACCCGGTCTTCTTTCTTCCCCAATATCTTGGTTCCATTAGCCTTACTTGCTTAGATTCCTTCTCCTCTTCCATTTTCATTATATTTCTCAACCATCTCAATTGTTTCCCTTTAATTTACAGGCCTTTTAATTCTTCTCCATGAATCTAACCTCTCTTCGTCATCTTTATATTTTACTTCTATAACATTTTATGACAGCAATTCCCAAACTCCATGATGCGACAGGCTTAGAAGGATCTTGGCTTACCAATCGGCTGCTAGCCTCACATCCACATATAATCATCACACAGGTGGATGATATAGGGGTGACATGTAATCATCTTATCTGTCCCGCCGTTTTATAGCTGGTTGTCTCAGCTCGGAGCTTCTGTTTATTCCAGCTAGCCAAATTTCTCACAATGCTGGGTGTGCACCGGTCCCATATTGGCTGAAATTCAACAAGAACATTTCTTCTCCCGCAGGGGATTCGAACCAGCATGAGTCGCATAGCTCTACACTAAGACATTATGCCTTAAAAAACAGTTCGACTATGGCACGGAACCTCCACATGAGTTACATTCCTTATTTCTTGACATCTCATTGCCCAACTTTCTTCTTCATGTTATAATGTTGAATCAATTACTGTTTTATACATTTTATATTAGTTTCATGTGATATAAAGTGCTTTGTATTTGCAAAATATATCTCCTATCCATATTTTTTGGAATCTAGGCAGATGCAACTATAAGCAACACATGAACAAACCATGTCAAACTTAATTTGTGATTTTACAAAAAAAAAAAAAAAAAAAAACGGAATGATTCAACTGAAATTATATGAATATAAAAATTAACTATCATTAAAAGGATAGACCTATAATTTTATATATATATATATATATATATATATATATATAAGTAAAGTGATCCCACAACAGGTCTCAAGAGGCCCTTGGGGTAGTAGGAGGTTAAGGCTCCCACTTTTTCTAGACAATTGGAACTTTATGTCAGCCGGGTTGTCAGCCCTGCGTGACGGCCGCCTTTACCCCCATAACAAGCGTCTGGTACTCATTTCCGTTAGAGGCTGAGTCGATCCCAGGGCCATAGTGCCGCCAGAAGGTTTGGGTCGTTTAAAAATCCTGACCCCAACGGGACTTGAACCCTCGACCTTCCGGCTTGTAGCATAGTGCCTTAAACACTACGCTATGGCGTGCCATATATATATATATATATATATATATATATATATGTGTGTGTGTGTGTGTGTGTGTGTGTGTAAGTGTATATATACCTATGTTTGACAAGATAAGAAAATAAATGCCTGGATGGGATTTGAACCCGGACCTCTGAGTTGATATCTCAGTGCGCTACCACTTACGCTACCAGACGAATCCAGAACAAACATTTATTTTTCTTATACATATTCTGTATTATTACCAGATGTAGCGGGAACTCCATGTGTATATATATATATATATATATATATAATATATACACACACACACACACACATACACACACTAGTTCCTACATAACTCTGAAACCCTTGCAGCATTAAGAAAAAAACTTGACCCCTACATTCTGGAAAAGTGCTACCGCATATTTTATTTTTATCCAAGCGCGATAGGCCTAGATGGCCCTTGGGCTACCAGCCGGCTGCTGGCCTCACATCTACACGTTTTATTCACAGACATAGACGATCATCGAGCCAGTGTAGGGGTGACATATGATCAGCATGTCTGGTCCCCCCGCAGTTATAACTGATTTTCTCAACCTGGAGTGGCTACTTGTTGAAACTACCCAAATGCCTCACGATGGGCACCAGTCCCATAATGGCCGAAATTCCACGAGAAAATTTCTTCCCCCACGTGGACTCGAACCAGTGCAAGTTCCGTAGCTCGTTACCCCTATTAACTCTGAGTGGGGGTGATATGTAAAACTACTTATACTGTATTAGTGTCAGATTTATGGGTTTTTGGGGTCGTTGAGATGAATAGTGGCACCCCTGATGCAGTTAAGTGCAAGTTCACCCCTCATCTGCATCCCCATGCAGAGAAGAGGTGAAAACAAAATGTAAAAACATGACTGAATTTAGTGCTGAATCAATAGTTTTCAGTGTCGTTGAACAAATTGGTTACAGTCTCCACATTTGGTCGAAATGAACTGTTTAGAACTTTCTCGAAAATTTTACAAACCAATAGAAGTCAGTATCGATGGCGTCTTATGAAAACTGGAATTATATAGAACCCTAAGTAAAGTAATGAATAAAAACCACGGCAATGCCTGGCGGGTAATCATCCAGTTTAATTATAAGACTCCATGGCGTGACACGCCTAGAAACGGGAGAATCCCGAGAAAAGCCCGAAAAATTCCAGTGTGGCCCACTAGGAACGGTCGGTGGATCTGCGACAGCAGTCCTCCCGGCTAGGCTCGAGGAGCCCGTGGACCAACTGTGGGGTCATCAGGAATGAGCGACCTGACGTACTATGTAGCTCAGCAATTTCCCTGAAGTTGCGACACTGGACGCGAAATAGATCAAATTTTTACTTAGTGTTTAATATTAGAGTTAATTAAGATTGTTATATTCTTATGTAGGCCTAATATATGTTTGTCCTGGTGAGTGGAAGAGAAGGCCACATGGCCTTAACTCCACCAGGCTAAATAAATAAATCTTAAATCTTAGATAGGGAGGACTAGATACTGGGACTTGGGAGTATGGTCTTTGACCGAGGTATCCCAGTGTGGCCCACCACTGATACATACCCCTCCGTAACCGCCAGATTTCAAACTAGAGATTCCAGTCGGGGCAGCCGCGCGTTCTAGCCGTGCGTCCAAGAAGACTGCCATGAATCGATCATATTCAGGGTTGCTAAGATGAATAGTAACACTTAGGCCTACATTGCCAATTATAGTCTAAGTTTAGCCCCCAACGGGAGAGGGGATGAGGAGGGATGAAAAATAAATTGTTTACGATGACGGAGATTAATATCGGTCGAAACGCTGCTTGATATATGTAATTCAGTTTTCTTAGCCGGATTTTATAGTTCTTATCCGTACCGCTATTCATTAAGTTACAAGCATTTATCGTTTATGTAAAAAATACCGGTATTTGACAATTTATAACTCAAAAATATGTTTTTTATGGATTTGTACTTTTAGAAACAGGGGGCACGCTGTAGCGTAGTTGGATAAGGCAATACGCCACAAACCGAAAGGTCGACGATTCATGTCCCGATGGATTCAGGATTTTTAAACTGACCCTGATCCTATGGCAGCACCATTGTCCTGGAATCGATTCAGCTCTAATGAAAATGAGTACCAGACTGCTGGGGGGTAAGAGCGGCCGTCATGTAGGGCTGACAATCCGGCTAACAAATATTCCCAACTATCTAGAAAAAGTGGAGTGTTAACATCCTACTACCCCAAGATTCTCCTAAGATCAGTAGTAGGATCACTTTAATTTTAGAAGCAGGCCATGTTTTACAGTTAAATTAATGACAAGGTCATAGGATACATCTCAAATATATAACTGAAGCCAAGAGGAAGCCGGTAATGTTACGACTTAGCCACAGTCACACAGGAGGTATGTATGGAACAAACGCAACTATTAGCTTGCCTGCGAACAAATTGCAATACGTCCTTGTTTTGATTGAATGTAGGCCTACATCTGTCACTACTCACCGATATTCTCCTCTTCCCGCTCTTTTTCAACCATTTAGCGTTAAAACCCATAGACTACCGTTTGTTTACTGTTGTTGATATCGCCAGCAAACGTTGCTACATATTAACCAATAACAACAATGCTGACGCAATTGAACACCTTCCAAGTTTACAACTAAATCACGTGATCACGGGGAAAACCTCTTTAATCCGATTAGTAGGGGAACATTACGTAATTAAATTCTAGCGCCATGCGCAGAAAGACTGCATTTTGTTCGCTGCCAAGCTATAGACATAAAATTGCATTGAAATTTTCTCATGATAACACTTCACAGAATGAAGGGAACTCACATAAATAAATTCCCATAGTTGAAATGACAAACCCTATGACTTACGGAACCCATAGATCGAATTATATGTTCATTAACCACTCGATTAGTCATTACAGACAATCGAATCCAGTCGATACCTGCGACAGGTTATAAGTTACATAGGCCTATATATCTTCTATAGGCATATAATAACCTATATGCCTACAGCCCTATTCAGGAATGTTGTAACTGAAGCCGCCTTCCAGTTCCCAACCTTCAGTCTTCTCGATCAAGGGAATCTTTTTCATGAACTTGGTTCATTTTGGTCTTTTCCGAATATCTCAACAGCAGGTGTCTATTAAAATATTTTTTGCACGACAGTCCGTTCTGTCGTACTTACAGGAATGGCGACCATGATTGAAAGTTCAATTTCCTAAATTTCGGAGTTGCCAACCTATAAATAACTATACTGTAATAGGCCTATTACGAATCACCTATAACTTAAAGGGCGGCAAATAAAACCACTGCCCTTTATGTAGGCCTATCTATACTACGTACAATGTATAGGTCTGTACAAAAATGTATCCAAAAGGTAATGTTCGGAACAAGCAACTCTTGCCTAAACCAGGAAGTGAAGAAGAAGGTAATGTTAATAAGTTATAGGCCTACATTACACGAAACAAATCACTGCATTTTAAATGAACTGGACATTATTCGGAACAATATAAAACAATAAATTAGTACTTGTCGCCATTTTATCCCTGATTGGTGTCACGGCCTGCTGTAGTCTCAACTAAATTATTTTCGGCATTTAGCGTATAAGCGTTGGGCAGACTGGTAACGTCAGTCAGTGGTTTATAATGAATGCAAATATTTCCAATAAAGATATTATTTTACTATTAGACCTATTTATTATTTTGAAAACACCATCGTGTATAAAATAATGTACAACACACCTTTGTGAAGTGTTTTACAGCATCTCGGAAATTAAAAACTTCGCTATTGCTCGGTTTTTAACCATTTTCTTGCTTCTGTAAAAACCACTTCCTAGCCTCGCATCGTAATAGCCTATACTACACTGCTCAAAAAAATTAGGGGATATTGTAGAATAACCTATTAAGACTATGTTTTTAGGAACAGTATTAGATGCAATCACTTTCTATTACTCCAAAAGAATGTAAACAAGAATTTGAAGTCATTACGTAACCTCTATACCACACCAGATGTCAATGAGATCCTGATTAGGAATATGGCAAACAAACAAAGCAACATTAATATGGGTGAAAATGTTTCTTTAGTATGGTGTATGGTCTCCTCGAACGGCCAGCACTGCCTCACACCTGTGTGGCATTGATGCAATGAGGTTAGCAATGAGTTCTTGGGGGATACTTGGCCACTCTTCCATAAGAGCAATGTGCAGCTCTGGAACAGTTGTGGGAGGTGCTGGTCTGCCTGCAATGCGTCTGCCTAATGCATCCCACACATGCTCAATCGGATTTAAGTCCGGGGAGGAAGCTGGCCATTGCATACGCTCGATACTCTCCACTTCCAGCATGTCGTCCACCAAGCTAGCTCTGTGGGATCGTGCATTATCGTCCATAAAAAGAAAAGAATCACCTATGGCACCAGCATAAGGCACGACAAAAGGTCAGAGAACCTCATCTCTATACCTTACCGCAGTCAAAGTACCACCTTGGATGACGTAGAGGTCCGTACGTCCACCACTACTGACTCCTGTCCACACCATCAATCGAAGCTAAAAAAAAAAGTCATTGGTGCACTAGAAAAGTAGCTTTTGGACGTTTAAATGGCTTACGCTGCTTAAACCATAACAAATACACCAAATTATTGTACACAGAATTGAATATCTCAAAAAATTCTATAACAAAGTCCGCGATAACATATGTCTATCTTTTACGGATAACTCACAATAATTATTTTTGTCTTTTAGCTCATTAATGCCAAGAATATCAGGATAAGAAGATTCCCGGGCAACACCGGATTCTCTATCATAATTGGGAACGGGTCATAGCTTTCAATGCAATAATCCGTTAACGCTCTAGCGATCCCATTGGTTGTTTAATTGAAATCAAACTTGGCATATATCAATTAATTAAAAATGTCGGGATAAGTAGATTTCCGGGTAACACCGGGTAATCAACTACTATTAAATAAATTAAACCAATATAGGCCTATTTTATAGAATACATTACTAATTTAAGAGTTAAGGGATAATAGGGTTGTGCTAATCAGTCATAAATAGATTATCCTGCAATGCAACTCGCTTGTTCTTGTGTAGTATCTAGATTTTTTAAAGAAAATGACAAGTTTTCTTGATTTTTAAAATAATTTTTCTTGATTATTTAATGGGATTCAATGACCAATTACATTTAAAACTATTTTTGAATTATAACCAATCAGAGTCGTGTTTCACCTCGAATTTATCAAACAAGTCTATCATATTAAAGAAAGCTCCTCCTTTTTAACATTCTGAATAGGTCACACAGCATTATTTTGCAGTGACTGACTCTCCAAGAAATACGGCTACCAGATTGTATATATGTGCACGAATGTCAGCTGATAGTGCTTGCATGAGATAATACAAAAACATTTGTAGCAATTGATTATTCCATAAAAAAATAAACCACTGTCTGCACTTTTTTAAACGAATTATTTCCCAGGAAATAAGGTTGCAGAAAAATATAATTGACATATTTACATCATAGGATATCTGAAATTAATTAATACCTATAATGATGGTTATAAATTTCTCCACTAGGGTGCATTCTTACAATATTGCGATCCTTTGGCAATATATAATATGATCTGGTTGCAGTGATGAACAAAAGAAGGAAATGAAGCTTTTTTCTAATTTGTTTTCAAACATCGCCGTTTACATTAAATATATAAATATTTTAAAATAACTACATTTAAATGATGATTTGTGAGTAAACAGCTTAATTTCATTCGTTAAATACGAGTAGTACTAACATTAGTTTGATCTTACCGGGAAATTCTCGTATAAGACTTGAAAGCATAATAATAGTCCCTTTGATTGGTTGCTGGCCAAAGGAAGGCAAGACCAGTGATGGGGCTGCCATCTTATAGCCTCTGGTCAGGCTTTTCTGGAGAAGAAAAGAAATAAAGGAAAGAAGAAATGGAAGAAAGGAAGAGACTCCCTAGCCCTCGGATTCCATAACAGCGTCGGGGTCGAAAAAACAAGAGTTAACCAAGAGAGGTTAGATAGTAAAGTTAAAAGAGTGCAAAACACAAGTAGGTCTAAGTGGAAGAAAAGTTTTGCACAACTTGGGCACCTTGTAGTCGCCATCCACATATCCCCTAGATGAGGACCCCTGAGAAACTCATCGCCTTCGTTGACTTCATAAAGGCTTTTGACAAAGTAGACAGAAATATATTACTACAAATTTTAGCTGATGATAACGTTCCACAACAATATATTACTAATATCTTCAACATCTATAAAGATAATGAAATCTCTGTTAAACAAGATGGCAAATTGTCTTCTTGGGAAAAGATCAACACTGGAGTAAGACAGGGATGTGAACTTTCACCGGTGCTTTTCATTATATATATGATAAATTAATAAATGAATGGAGGAAAACACAACGAGGATATTTACCCATCAATAGGAACCTCAAACTCGATGGTATTCTTTTTGCAGACGATTTAGCTCTTCTGGTACTTTCCGAAAATGATTTGCAACGGTCAATTTATAATTTACAAAAAAAAAAGCTGCCAAATTTAATATGGAAATATCAATTAACAAAACTAAAATTATGGCATTTCATGGAAAGGACCCCATAGAAAGTAAAATCTGTCTCCAGAATAAAATTTTAGAGAGATCTAATCAATTTAAATATCTTGGATATTATTTCTCTGTCTGGGATGAAAAGGATATCCCTGAAAAAAATACTAGTTATAATAAAAGTTTAGGAATTATTAAGCAAGTTATGAAACCATCCCTTGTACAAAAAAACACCAGATTACGTTTATATAACACCTTGGCTAGACCAGTGTTGACCTATGGTAGTGAAGCATGGACACTAAAAAGACAACATGAAAGCAGAATAACGGCTTGTGAAATGAGATTCATGCGCAGAACAGCGGGTTACACCAGATGGGATCGGAAAAGGAACACCGATATCTTAAAAAAATTGAAGACTACGCCAATTTTGGAATATATTAAACAGCACCAACTAAATTGGAAACACCATCTAGAAAGAATGAGTTCAAATCGGATCCCCAAAGCTGTTTATAATTATATACCAAGAGGACGAAGATCACTGGGCCGTCCTATGAAACGCTGGAGGGAAATTTTTCTATAGGATCGTAACAGGCCTTGGCCTAATACTTGGAAGGAAGAAGAAATAGTACTAACAAATACCACTCTTGATTTCCAAATTCTCTAGATAAATTGGAAATCACTCGTGGCATTACTTATGATAATTCCTTGATTTCTACATTTTCTAGACTACGTTTAGATTTTTTGAGATTGATAGATCATTAAAATTGTGCTGAGTCATCATGATGATGACAAGGTAAGAAAGTTAATTACTTGCTTTAGGGGAGGACCTTATTACCGCGCGGGATCAGTTTACAAATGAGTACGGGTTCGATTCGGTGGAGGTGATGTTAATGAAGGGGGCGTTCCTGTGAGCCCGTAATTACTGAGGGACGGATACAAATGGTAGCTGGGTCAACCCTCGCAATCAATACCCCTTACCACGCCCCCTTAACGAGTAGCAGCGGTGAATCAATACAAACATCCAATCCAAGAAGCTGCTCCGCCAATTTTATGGACCATTCTTATTATTATTGAACATGGTTACAATGTGTAAACATCTTCCTGTATCCAAACTTATAACACTTTAATTTTATTCTCCAATCATTCCTATCTTCCCAATCTCCTTCCTGTACTTCCTCTTCATTCCCTGGGGATCCAATCAAACTACTTTTTAGGTAATCTCTGCTCTGTAATTCTTCTGACATGACTATACCACTCTAATTGTCTATATTTAAAGTAGTCTAAGAATATGGATTGAAGATATCTACAGAGAAAACGAAAACTATGGCATTTCAAGGTGTAGATCCTGTCAGAAGTAAAATTATTCTTGACAATAAAATTTTGGAGCAGGTGAATAATTTTACATATCTAGGATTCAATATCTCATATGAAGAAAAAAATTATGTAAATGCAAAAATATCTAAATTTTAAGAATTTTAGGGTTAATAAATTCTATGTTCAAGCCACAGTTACTCCAAAAACATTCAAGTCTAAAAGTGTATAAAACACTGGCTCTTCCACCTCTTTTGTTTGGTAGCGAAGTATGGACGTTGAAACAGAAGGATATACAAAGACTTAGATCTGCTGAAATGAGATACCTTCGGAGGACTGCAGGATACACACTACTAGATCACAAAAGAAATGAAGACATCTTAGAAGAATTACACAGGGAACCTTTTGAAAACAAAATTTCTGATTATAAGTCAAGATGGATGCAACATGTTCATCGTATGGAAGGTCACAGGATACCAAACAAATGTTAAGATATCAACCTGCAGGAAGAAGAAGACCAGGACGTCCACTCAAAAGACTTTCTGGATGGTGTTTCTATTGAGGCCGAAACAGGTCAACAAATGGCCTAAATCCGTGAATGTACTATGGACTGGACTGGATAAGGCGAAGTCTAGCTTCGCCTAGTGTGCTGCGTATGTTAGAACCCACTAGGGCTCTTTGGCAGCTAAGTTAATAGTGGCTATCATTACGGGGTTGAAAAATGTACTTAGACTAGACTAGACTATGTGATGGAAGTGGATCACTTTTCCAAAACGTATCCCTCCCCCGAGCCGGCCAATGATGAATCCAGTTTCCTGGATGCATCCTCGGCGACCGAGAAAGGAACCGTATGGTCCATGAACCATACTTCCTGCTATTTAGGGATTTATGCAGGGATTATGGATTTATGTACCCTCTTTAGCTCTTTGGTGTAGTACTATGATGATGAATATGAGTTATTTAATTGAGGCGGACCGCAGTGAAAACGATATATTTTATAACCGCTATTATATTATGTAGGGCCTATATTATATAATTAGATACACATTTAAGTGATTTCTTCTTGTTCATTTTCTTCGGTTTAATTATAGATATCTAATAAATTAAACCAATTGATGATTAACATAGGATACATTAATAATTTAAGGGTTAACGTACCCTACTTTCAAACTATCCTCTTTCAAGTTATTTTTGGTCTATCAACCTTCCTTGCACCATGCGTATTCAAAGCATAGTTTTATACTGCGTTTGTGGGTTTCAAACTGTCTGTTCAACAAAACAATTCTCTCTTTCTTTAATTTGTTCTTCGATATGTGCTTTTCCAGTCTTACAAGGGAACTGTCAACCATTGCATGCCGAAACCTAACTTGAAATATCTTCCAGAGAAGCATTGTAATGTACAACGCCGTCTCAAAAAGAAATCTGCTTTTAGCTGCAAGAAACTAAAATTCAGTGCCAAATCTCTCATTAAAACTGTAGGGAAGTAATACGCCTGAATTGGTAGACTGGATAACCCTCACCACCTGCCGTCCATGCCACTGCCGCCTCACTTAACCCAGCTCTTACTCAAGCAGAGACTATGTGCTCCGTACAGTGGGTTGACATCGCTGGATTCTGGCTTCGATTTCTATGCCCTGCAGTTAAAAAGGAAATTTCTTGGACACGGCCTTGGTAGGCCTACATCACAATGCTTCTCTGGAAGAAACTTCAAGGCAGGTTTCGGGATGTAGGCCTAATGGTTGACAGTTCTCTTGTTAGACTACAATTATTGATATTTTATTATTTTTATCCCACAATTATTCATTTAACAGATTTTATTGCTGTTCTTCCTTTCATTATTTTTTATTTTTATACAATTCTCTTGATGACTAGTTTTGTTAATTTAACAACTGAATAAGAATATTAACTTATCATTCATATCAATACAGATTAATACGGTATACGTAGAACAACATAGGCCTATCGGAAAATGCAAGGATAAGTTAAATAGTTGCTGTCGCTGGATAACAAATTACTTATTTAACAACACTCTATAGCAGGTCAGGATATTAATGAAATTCCAACCCAAGTTTAGCCTTGAAAAACAAACCTAAACAAATTCTGTCGGATAACAACCGGCTCCTGGTTTTGAACTTGGGATCTCCCGAATAGGCTATAAGAGTCAAATCGTTCGGTAACCTCCATTTAGTCATTAACTGGATGTAAAAATTGAAACTTAATTGTTCATTACTCTCTCTCTCTCTCTCCCTCCCTCCAATGGCCTTAGCATCTCCTTTTTTAGAAGTTAATTTAGTTACTCTTATTTGCCCACAGATGGTATGCGGTCAATATACCGATCCTATGAGACATCTAGTATATCTGACTTAACTTGGCACAGAGAGAGATGGGTAGATAAGGGTAGATCGTTGACTGCCTTCGCTCAATCACAAAAGAAATTCTGTTGTCAGTTTTCGTCTTCCCCCTTTCCCCTATTAACATCTGGTGAAGAAACACTGAAAACACTGGTGCGAGTGAGAGAGGTGAGCACAGTTGTCTCTTTCTACAAATTTCTCGCAAAGTTAAGCCAGACGAACTATAGCAGACAATTAAAATATTACTAGGATGATGACATCGGTAAATTTTGCTTAGAGGCCTCATTGTTCAGAATCTTTTACGAGCCTGACAATTCAGACTTGGAACTCACGGCTTAAAGTTCCTCTCGGAGGACTTGCTCCTTGGATTTTCTCATCCTAAAAAATCCATCGACTCCGGCCGGTTTGAACCGGCGACCTTCGGGACCAGAGGCAAGGAACACAACTACTAGTCCACCGCGGCCGACACTCGTTCTTTACACAACATAAACAATGATATGAACTATACTCGGACCAACGGAACTGTGCCCCTACAGCGTGACATCGTTGTTAGAAAAGTATACGTCTATACTCACACCATTTCACTGCACTAACCCTCCGCCTACGTCAAACGGCAGCCACGGGTAACTTATCGAATATGGATGTTGCCAAACTTCCCTAGTGTCATGGCTCTTGAATATTGAATAATGCAAGGTTGGAGTTGAGTTGACAACACTGGAGTGCAAGTGCAAGAGAGAGATAGAAAAGAGAGAGCGAGAGAGAGGTTGGAATGCAGGGAGGGAAATGTTTTGCCGATGCAGAAAGGAAGTAGGCTTTAGTTCACGCGTATCTTACAGAGGCACAGATCCATTGGACAGACAATAGTTATACAGTACTACATAGATACACTTTCGCGAGAAGTTTCAAGGACATACAAGTGGCCGATATTCATCGCTGGTGACCTCTCACCATTTGTAAGATCCCTCACCATGTGATAGTCTCTCTCTCTCTCTCTCTTCTCTCTCTCTCTCTCTCTCTCTCTCTCTCCTCTCTCTCTCTCTCTCTCTCTCTCTCTCCTTCCCCTTTGTTACTATATCATACGAGTACGTCTCCGCAGTTTCACGGAGTTTGAAGGAGAGTCTCTGTGTGCGTAGTACGGATACACACTCTTGACCTTGAAACCTCTCGCGAAAGTGTACCTATAGTCCAGCCACTGGACCTCCGGCTCTGACTTTTTATGACAGTGTTGCCGAAATGGATATTCAGTGGGAGGGGCCGTTTTATGTATGCAGTTAGCAGAAATACAGCTGACAACATCTCAGCAATTTCAAACCTTACTAGCGCGCTATAGCGGCGTCAAAAGCAGCGATTGGTTGTGACAGATATCTACTCCCACTTCAACTATTTCCTTATTGGCAGTAGAGGATAAGTTTCTTCCTTTACCCCCATACATCTTAACGTCAGAGCCGGAGATCCAATGTCTGGACTTTAGTATAGTTTATATTCTCTTTTACAATGCTCTTTAACAGCTCGGCCATTAGCGTCGAAATTCAAATCTGGGCGTAAAAGGCCCGGTAAATTGTGCTTCACATTCTTTAGCATTACCTCCCTTTCGTGCACCGCTGTGGTCTGGAGGCCTTGTCACCAGCGGGCCCGGGTTCGATGCCCGGTCGGGAAAGGCTCCTGGGTCAGGTTTTTTTCGGGGTTTTTCCTCGCCTTTAAGACAAATGTAAGGAAGCTTAAGCCCAACAGTCCCCGAAAATCATCCCGCCATCATTATCATCCTTATCTTCATCATCATCCTTCATCGGTGTGGAAAGCAGCGGGAAGGTACCACACTTATAATTCCCTAATAAAGCTACGAAGCAAAGCATGAAAATGCTATGATTGCAGTAAAAGACCTACCCTCGGGTAGAATTACTGTAGAACCTCCCTTTCAATGTAGCCTCAACTTCTCTAATGACAATCGTCCACTCTTTCTAAAGCATTCACACTCTCAGCTGCCAAATGCATTTTTCCACATCGTTCAACCATCTAGATTAGATTATATACATTAGTAGACATGAGTTCTAGTTTTAAGCTCTAAGACGGCTATCTTAATTTTGATTCGTTGCATTACCCATCTTTACTTTATAGAATGAATGAGATGAAGACCATCATTATCATCATTACTATTCTATATCCATTAAATTTAGGAATAAAACCTCTCCTGATGCATCATTACCACCATCATCACCTATCACATATATATCATCGGGGCTGAGTAACTCCGCCTTTCAGGCGCCCCAACCTCAGAAGTGGGTTACAATAACTCCATGCCAGAAAAGAATAGCCTACTAGAATGTCGAAATGACAGCATGGTGGCATTGAATAAGTAGGCCTATATATATAACTTATATATATATATAGGGCCTATATATATATATATATATATATATATATAACTTATATATATATAGGGCCTATATATATATATATATATATATATATATATATGTTTTAGAGGAAGAGATCCAGTGAGAACCAAAATTATTTTAGAAAATCAAAGTATAGAACAGGTGTCTAGTTTCAAATATTTGGGCTGTGATGTTGGCTACAATGTGGAAACAGATATTGACTCCAAAATAAATAAATTTCAGACGGTTGTGTGGAACACATACAGAGAACATTCAAAAATAAAATTAGAAAAGAAACCAAGATAAAAATGTATAATGTTATGGCGGTTCCCACAATATTGTATGGATGTGAAACTTGGGCTCCAGTGAAAAGACAGAAGGATAGAATACAGACGGCAGAGATGCGGTTCCTAAGACAAGTAAAAGGATGTACAAGACTTGATAGAATAAGAAATGAGGATATAAGAGAAGAATTGAAAGTACAGCCTTTATTGGATAAAGTCACGAATTACAGACAGAAATGGATTGATCACATGGATGGAATGAAACAAGGAGAGATATCCATTGTTAGCCAGAAATTATCAAGCAAGAGGAAGGCGTGATGTTGGAAGACCTAGAAGACGTTGGGCTGATGCAATATGAAGTCGGAACGGGCAATTGCCTAATCCTTGGAGTGATGATGATGATGATGATATATATATATATATATATATATATATATATAAACTCACTGGCACTATCGAACCCGTAGGTTCATGGCAGCGCGGGCACAAGTTCTCTATACATCCCTATCCTGAGCTAATGTTTTCCAATCATTCCCTGTATAATGTACTTCCCTCAAATCATAGTTAATGTTATTCTCTCACCTCATTCTTGGTCTACCAACTGGGCGTTTTCCCTTTGGTTTTTCTACAAGAAGCTTCCATGCACGTCTTTCATTCCCCATTCGTGCTACAGTGTCCTGCCCATCGCAGTGTACGAGACATAACTGTTCTTATTATATCTGGCTTCCTATAAAGACTTGTAGTTCACTGTTATGTAGTCTTCTCCATTCACCTGTCTGTTCATCTCTCTTTGGTCCAAACATTTTCCTAAGAACTTTACATATATATAGTGTCTGTTATGGTGATCCTGCTTCGATACACATCAAGCATTCAGACCCATAATTCATACCCCCATTTTATTTGGACTGGGCCCAAGGCCTCGAGAAGGGGCTACAATTCTCCCCTTGCCCCTATTCTGCTTTAAGTTGACCCACAAGCTCTAAGTCACAGGAAAGTACATGAGTGTCCCTATTAGATCACCATAACCACAATTTTTAAACACCTGTGATTTGTTAAACCAGATTATTTTTCTACTTAACATGAGATGAGATGAAAGATTATATGAAATTAATTAATGGAGATGAAATGGCATGATGGGAGAGTGAAGAGGAATGGAGAGTGTTGGTGGGATGAAATGGGACAATCCGCGAAAATCATGCCAAAGACTCAAAACGTCAACAAAATATTATTATAATTATAGTAGGCCTACCTAGGACCTTGGTATTTGACTTCAGATGCTTCTTCAAAAATTATCTCATTTTCTTGTTAGACTCTACTGTAAGTGTCCATTCTCATACAATAATGCATTATTCTAAGTGTGACCATGTATTGTAAATTAAATACAAATTCTAATGACTATAAACATGAATATTTACAGTTTATTATTTTTTTTTATTTTGAGAATTTTCCTCATCATTGAGGGTTTTCTCCAACCAATCTTAGTAATTAACATGAAATAAAATAAATAAATAAATATAAATGACTACGGACTTATAGACTATCAGTTTGCAACAAGCATTCATAATTTTCCCTTAATTAAAGTTCTCCATCGTTCTCTCCTCTGTGTCTTCATCTGTTACACCAAATTTCCACATTGAATTTGAATGTTGTTTTTCCAGGTTGTTCTTGGTCTTCCTTTTCTGTTCCTTCTCTCAATTTCCCATGCATAGACGGCCTTTGATACTTTTCCATCCTGCATTCTTCTTACGTGTCCATACCATTTTAGCCTTCTGTGTTCAATCTCATCCATTATATTTCTTTCTGCATTAATCCATTTTCTAATTTCTGTATGTCTAATTTTTTCCAGTCTAGATTTTCTGGCAGCTCTTCTCCAAAAATCCATTTCAACTGAAGTTATTCTGTTGACATGTTGTGTCATTGTCCAGACTTCCGTAGGATGGATTTATAAATTAGTTGTTTTGTTCTGTTAATTATGTTTTTACTCCATAGTATAGAGTTTAACATTCCTATGGTTTTTCTTCCATTACTGGTACTAATCCTTTTTGCTATTTGTTTGTTTGATATTCCATCTTTCTCTATAATTGATCCCAAATAACAGAAACTATCGCTATTCTTTATCTTTACCCCATCAATATATAATTCATCTGGGTCATTTGTTAAATACTGTGTTTTGTTTTTGTTGATTTTCAAACCCCATTTCTGACATGTTGTTGACAGCTGATTACACATATAAGTTGCATCTTCTCCATCCTGGGTTATAATTATCTGATCGTCGGCAAAAATTAAATGATGTAAATATCTTCTTTCTGTTAATTCTAGTCCCATTTTTGCACACTTAAGTGACCATTCTACTAAACAGATGTCTATATATATTTTAAACAGTGTTGGTGACATCGGGCATCCTTGTAACAATGCTTTACTAGTTCCAAAAGGTTCTGATAACTGAGACCCCCACTTTAATTTGACATATATTGTTTCTTATATATTTCTTGTATTACTTGAATAGGGATTCATTAATGTTTGCTATATGTAATGCTTCCCATAATTTTGCTCTTGGTACACTGTCATATGCTTTTTCTAAATCTGTTTATTATTTTAAAACTTTTTTTTTCGAAAAATTATTGAGGGATAAATGTAGGTTATATAATGTATGAATGTAATATTGAAATTAATGTAAGTTACTTAGGGTACCCAAATGGATGCAATAGTTAATACAATAAAAAAGAGAAAGAAATAGTTGTATCAACTATTGCATGCATATAGGAAACCTGATAAATTTAATTAATTATTACATTCTTAATTAGCTGATATGGCATGGGGAAAAAAAACTCCCATCATCATGTATTATTGGTGAAGCAGCCGTTAGGCTACTCAAGTGTGAATCTTCCTCTACAAAGGATGCACGGGGTTATAAAGTGAGAAAAATTCATGTCTATCCACGGATGCCTGGGTAGCTCAAATGGAGATTGCCAGCGCGCAAAGCTAGAAGTACTAGGTTCAAATCCAGGTTCAGGCATAGCCTACATATTTCTCTTTAGCTGTATAGGGCCTACAACGTATGAAAAAGTCTAAATATACCACAATAAAAAATAAGAGAGGATTAGGCCCTAATCATCTAAGGGACTCATAAATGACTTCACTGCTTCTCGTGAAACTAACACTTTTATTCGTTTTAATTTAAACACTTGTATAATAACGAAATCTAAATGACAATAGCCTACCTATGGTCTAGCAGAAAATCGTTGCCTCTAATGGAGTGGGATTGGGTTCGATTCTCAATCGGAGAATGAGTTTTTTTCAGGGCTTTCACTCACCTTAAGACAAATTCCGGGAAATTATAAGGTCCAAATATTTCCCGAATGACATCTGCACATCACAAACAATCTATCACACTCTCCTTGTATTATAAATGTATGAGCGCGAATGGTATGCATTGTCTTAAAAATGTTCTTGTTGTCTCAGAGGTGATCTTACCACTGAGTCGATCACTAGATGAGTCCTCCATGTCCTTGTTTGGGTCAAAAAGTATGAATGTGAGCCGGACTTACCTTCTGCTGACAGGTTGTAACGAAGTATGGACCGGAAGGCGTCCCTATTTACAAAGGAAGATGTTAAACCAGAAGATGTTTTATAGATGTATATAATATATATTTTTATATATATACCATACTCGTTACAACCTGTCAGCAGAGGGTAAGTCCAGCTCACACACCACACACACACCACACACACACATCACTATGGCTATAGGCCTATATACTAGTTTTTTTTCAGAATCAAACCCTGTTATCTAGTGTGAAGGTGTTGCCTCAGACGGGACCGGGTTAGATAGGCCTATCCGTTCGGGACATGTTTCCTCACTCGAAGATAAATGTTAGGAAACTCTAATGTCCAAGAATTCCCGGAACTACATTTGTCCATCATAATCACTCTATATAGGCATATCCGTCTTGTTTAGTAGGACTTGTGAACGTATGAGTGAATGAGATTCCTTTGTTTTAAAAAAAAAAGGTGTTGTCACGGAGGTGGCCCCGGGTTTTTCATCCTGAGAAACCCACAATGTGTCTGAGTGACAAAAATAAGTAGCCTATGGGAGTAAGAGTTAATTATCCTCTCCCAACAAATCACTGTAAGGTCAGAGAGGCGGTGGGGCACATAAAAGTACCTACAATGGGAGATACTAAACTGAGAAAGAGTAGAAGAGAAATTAATTACGGAATATTAAATATTTTTTTTCCTGAATGAACTCTGGACAATTACAGTCCGTGCTGTTATCGACATGAACAGGTAAGACTGAAATTCAGAGATTATCGTATAGATGTCCTCAGAGTTGTTTCTACATGTCACAAGTTTTCCTTGTCTTGCGCAATGTCATATTCTAATGATTATGATTTTTCAATCATTATATTATTAAATAGGCCTAACAGAGTGTTGATTTTTAGGTGTTAAAAATAAGAAAAAGTTTCCTTTTTGAAGCGTTCAAAACACAAAAATATTTGGTAAAAGTTAAAAATTTTACTAAAGATATTTTTTTTAATTTTTACTCAAAACAACTGTAATAATAGCCTATATTGTATGTAAGTTAAATATAGGCCTACTACCCATTTAATTATTATAATTAATTAATTATTAGTGATTTTATTTCTGAATAATTCAGTTCTTGTTGCGACCAACACAAAACACTTTATTTCCGTTCAACACGTAATTATCCACATTAGAAAACAAGGTTATGGTAGTTATCAAATGATGAAATACTCGGCAGACATGTGTAAGTTCACAAAACCAAAACGCAATAAACTGAAAACACATGATACTACATTGATGATGTAAGAGTATCTGTTAATAGTCTATTTATAATAAGTTAAACATTTACATTTTTTTAGAAAAACAATACATCTCCGAAAAATATACCGAAATGCCAATAAAATGTTTTAAAGAAAATAGCCTACTTGAAAATATGTATTTAGACCTACATCTAGGCCTATATATAAATAGGCTAAAACAAAACAGTTAAGTACATTTTTCTCCTCTGTTTGTCAACCGACCTTTTAGTAGCTATTGACGAGTTTTAGTGTTATCAATAAAACAAATTGGAAACAGTTAGTTCTGACGTTTTTAACTGCAAGGTAGTGTTTATGGAAAATCTCCATGGTGCAAGAGTTAAATTTCTTCCAGAGAAGCATGTGATGTATAAAGGCCATGTCCAAAAAAAAAATATCGCGGTTGGTTTTTAACTTACAAGCCACTAAAATCTAGCGCCAAATCTTCCATTTAAACTGTAGGGAAGTAATACATCTACATAAAAGTTAAGTATACCTTTTTCTCCTCTGTTTATCAATCGATTTTTTAGTAGCTATTGATGAGCTTTAGTGCTATCAATAAATTAAAATTGGAAACAGTTAGTTCTGCTGTTTTTAACTGCAAGGTAGTGTTTATGGAAAATCTCCATGCTACAAGAGTTAAATTTCTTCCACAGAAGCATGTAATGTACAAAGGCCATGACAAAAAAAAAATCTGCCGTTTTTAACTGCAAGGCACTAAAATCCAGTGCCATTTAAACTATCGGGAAATAATACATGTAGGTCTACATGTGTTAATCACAGAGGTAGACGATCACCCTGCCAGTGTAGGGGTGACATGTGGTCAGCATATCGGGTTCACCATCCGTTATAATTGGTTTTCTCAACGTGGAGCCACTACTTATTGTCACCATCATCAGCATCAAGACCTTAAGGTCTGTTCCGATCTCATGTTAGAATTGATCTATCCATCTTTTACTGGATATTCCAACATTTTTTCGTCCTAGTGATTTGTAATGAGGAATCTGTTTTGGAATTCTATTGTTATCCATTCTATTGATGTAGTTCATCCATTTATCTCTGTATTGTGCAATTCTATCTAATAGTTAGAATATATTTAGTTCACTTCGTATATTTTCATTTCGTTTTCGATTTGTTATTGTATACAGCCCACACTCCTCAGAAACCTCATTTCTGACGTTTCTATTATTCGTTCCTGGTTTTTGGTTAATACCCAGTGTTCCGATCCATATAGTAGCGTTGGAACCGTCATTGTTTTATAAAATTTTAAAAGTGTCTCCTTTCTCGTTCCTTTTGAGACTTGGTTTATTGTGCCACACAAATACTTAGCCTAAATTTATTTAGACCTATTTTGTTTTCAATGTCTTCACTTTTCCTATATGACATATTGTATCCCAGATAATTAAAATTGCTCACCTGTTCTATAATTTAATCTCTAATTGGATTTTTACTCTTAGTGGTTCATACCCTCGAAATGCTAAAACTGCTTATTGTAGCTACCCAAATTCCTCACGATGCTTGGTGCTAATTTAGAATACTATCACCCCCAACATCAGTTACACTCCAACATAAATAAATTCGGCCTACCCTGTATTTTTTATGATTGTGGTCTAATACAACTTAAAACTAACAATGTCTAATATAATATAAATTGACGTGTTATTTATGGTCGAATTTCGACCACTTGGCGAATACTACTAAAAATAAATCCTTTGCATCAAGCAGAACTACGAGACTTTGGGGATAACATTTTCTCATGGAATTTCGGCCTGAAGGGGTATGGGACCGGTGCTTACCCAGTATCGTGAGGAATTTGGTTTGCTACACTAAGAGAGTTTAGCTGCCGGCTGGTAGGTCAATGGCCTTCTAGGCCAGTCGCACCATGGCGTTTAGTAGTTTACATAAAGATAAATTGAAAATATGCGTTTTTAAGCAATATAATTTCATGTAGGCTACCTGCTCTGGACTTTTATCTACAACAACGAATTCAATTTGGGACGCCTATCTCTCCGAAATAAAAATTATTTATTTACCTAAAAAATACTTTCCCTAATTAGACTATTAATTAGTCTCTAATAAACCTTAACTACTTCACGCCCAATATACATTTGTGTGAACCTGATTGGAAATTCAGATTTACCGTATAATGTAAGCTATTTTCTATAGAAAAAATTGCTTGCTTTTTTGTGAGTTATCACTGTAAAATTTTGTAAAACAAGTTAGAGAACACCAACTAGTGATATAGGCCTATTAGATGATGAATGGAATAATATTAAAAAGTGCAGCCCAGGAAGCAATAGGGAAGAAAAGAAAAATTAGAAGAAGAAATAGAACTGGCAATTAAAGAAAAACAAAATTCATATAGGCCTAAACAGTGGCTTCAACAAAAAAACAGAAGAATCGAGACAACAATATGTGGAAAAAAGGAATAGGCCTATAGCAAAACAAATTATTAGGACAGCTCATCAATATTCTTGGAATAATTTTAAAAGTGAAATAGAAAAGGATATTCATGGCAGACAAAATTTTGCATACAAAGTAATAAAACTTTTAAATAAATCAGAAAAGGATACTGCAAAGATAGATGTTATTAACAAAGAAAGATGGATAGAACACTATAAAAATTTATGGTGTAAAGAAGGAAAAGAAGAAGACGAAGAAAAACAAGAATCGTACTACCAGATAATGAAACAGGAGAAATTCAAACTGATATGATTACATTTGATGAACTTCAAGAATCCTTAAAAGAAACCAAAAACAGAAAAAGCAGCTGGTCCTGATCAGATAAATATGGAGCTTCTAAAATATGGTGGGAACATTTCTACATTGGAGAATATTGCATTTGTTTAATGAATGTTGGAGAAACTGCAGATACCAGAAAGTTGGAATATAGCTGAAGTCATATCATTATTTAAGAAAGGAGATAGAAGAGAATGTAAGAACTACAGAGGAATTAGCCTACTTAATTCAATTTATAAAATCTATGCAAGGGTTATAAAAAAAAGACTTAAAATAATCGCAGAAGCAATACTTGAAGAACAACAAAATAGCTTTAGAACTGGGCGATCAACAACAGATAATTTATTCATATTACAGCAAATATTTGAAAAAAAGAAGAGAACATAACCTACAGACGCATGTTGCTTTTATTGATTTTGAGAAGGCATATGATCGTGTTGATAGAGATAAGTTATGGAAAATAATGGAAATATATGTCTACCCCGCAAAATTAATTATATGATAAAAAGTTTATATGTAAAGTCTCAAATTATAATAAATATAGGCACATCAAAGACCGAAGCTATTTTAATAAGTAGAGGTGTAAGACAAGGGTGTAGTTTATCCACCTACTCTTTTTAATCTATATATTAATGATATCATCCAAAATTGGAAAAAGTATTGTTAATATAGGTATAAGAATGGACCGTTTTAAAATATTAAACGTTTTAATGTATGCTGACGATGTAGTTAATATTCAAGAAAATGAAAATAATTTGCAGTAGGCCTACTCCTTACATCAATTAAATCAGTTATGCCAAGAATATAATTTTAAAATATCAAAAGAAAAAAAAAGAAAAATAATGGCATTTTGAGGAAATTATCATATAAGATCAAAAATCGTAATAGACAACAAACCTCTGGAACACGTAACAAATTTTAATTATTTGGGTTGTAATTTTACTATAAACACAAAAACTGAAAGAGACATACATATGAAACTGTCGAAATTTCAAATGATATGCGGAACTATACATCATCATCACCCGGTATCATGGCAGCTGCCGCCGTCTTCCGGAAACCAAACGCCATTGATCTTCCTCCAATCCTCTGATATTAATAGCTGCTTGTACCCCTTCTATCCAAGTTTTCTTCGGTCTTCCTCTCTTCCTCTTTTCCATTGGGATCCATTCCATAACAATTTTTGGCAATCTTTGCTCTGGCATTCGTTTGACATGACCATACCACTGCAATCTTTTCTTTTCTATGATGTCTATGATGTCCGGCTCCTCTTGTACATCCATAATTTCCTTATTTCTTTATTTCGTATTCTATCCATTCTAGATTTTCCAGCTGATCTTCTTAAAACATCCATTTCTGTACTTAAAAATTCTTTCATTTCCTGGTAGGAATTTACCAGACTTCAGCACCATATGTTAAAATGCTCTGAATTATGGTTGATATAGGCCTATTTGTAATTTTCTATTTTTTGTAATAATTTTGCTCCACCAAACAGAGTTCAAAGCATTTATTGCTTGTTTTGTTTGTGCGATTCTATTTTTAATTTCCACTGTGTTATCGCCTGAATGGTCTAATTTTGTTCCTAAATAAGTGCATTCAATACTAGGTTTTAGTTCTTCTCCATTGTTGAAATTTATATTTTCCATTTCTTCTCCTATACACAGATATTTAGTTTTCTCAATGTTTATATAGCGGGCCTACCGTCCCCTTTTTCATATTCTTCTTTTAGTTTTTTAGCCATATATTCTATGTCATCGTGGTCCTGTGCTATTAATACCTGGTCATCTGTAAAATTTAATGAATATACATGTGTATTTTGGATAGGTGTGCCCATTTTTTGACATTTTTTCCTCCAGTCTCTTAGTACTCTTTCGAGATAAATTTTAAATAGAGTTGGAGATAAACTGCAACCTTACCGGAACTATACATAAAACATTAAATAATAAAACAAGAAGAGATACTAGATTGAAGTTTTATAAAACATTGGCAGTTCCTGCATTACTTTATGGGAGCGAAACTTGGGTAATGACCAAAAAATTGCAAAGTAGAACACAAAGCGCAGAAATGAACTTCCTTAGAAGAACAAAAGGCTGCACAAGATTGGATCGGATAAGGAATGAAGATATAAGAACAGAGTTAAACATATATCCATTGGATGAGAAAATCAGAGAATATAGAGAGAAATGGTTTACACATGTGGAAAGAATGAATGTATCCAGATTACCAAGAGCAGCATTCAACTACAAGCCAAGAGGATCAAGGAATGTAGGAAGGCCAGTGAAAAGATGGACAGAACAACTGTGAGGCGGAACAGGTAATTTGCCTAGCCCGTGAAGTGAAGAAGAAGTTAGAAAACAAGAAATTAGGCATCATGTACCTCAGAATCGACATAGACTACTGGACGGCGCATTGTTGCCGTCATAAATACAGAAGAGAGAGAGAAAGAGAGAGAGGGAGAGAGAGAACTTATCTAATTTAACAGAGGTATAATTGTTCCATAAACAGCAAATAAGACCACATCTTTGACTTGCTAAGGAATTCGCTTATTTTTGCAGTTCTTGACTGACAGACTTTTTTTTAGTTTTAACATTTTTTAGGAAAGTTGGGATTGCAAGAGCCACTCACTGTACTTCATAATAACATCGAGAGTTAAACCTGTATATAATTTGTTTCTGCACCTCATTCCTGTTTGTAATATTGTTTCTAAGTATGAACTGTTATTATTACTTCTGGTTTCCCACAAAAATCACTATTATATAGTGAGCATTATTCAGGTAAAGAATTTCACATTGAGGTACAAACCATAAAATGTATAATTGAACGTGTAAATAAAAATAGAATAAACAGAAAGATAGTGTTGTAGAAGACGCAGAAAACACGCGCCTAAAACACCGGCTCGTGCTGCCATCTGGCTGCGGCGCGCGCGTGGGATGCTGCAATTCTCACGACTGTCTTTTGTTTCTTGTTGTAGAGGGCGGAGCTAGTCGCTTGCTGGACATGAGAGCGAGTAACACGGCAGTCGCGTGCCACGTCCCACGCTAAACTCATTCATGCTTTGCGTCTCTCAAATAATTAAAATATTTACTTATTTTGAGCTTTGCAAACCAATAGTCCACTACCAAGATCGATCTTCAGATCGGGACAAGTTTCTTGGGATCGATCACGGAGACTGTACTATATGGATTATTTAATAACAGATGAGTCATTGTAAATCGTACATGTTTACAATAATGCCAAACTTCTCTCCCTTCCAATGTCTACAGTTTAACATTAGAGTTAACCATTCTAATATGCAGACAGGTAGCATGCATGCTATTCAGTGTAACAGGTAGAGTGCTACTTTGCTACGCAGCGGGTCCGAGTTAGATGCTCGGTCGGGACAAGTTTCCTGGGTGAGTTTTTTTTCGGTTTTTTTCCCTCACCTAACACAATCTGCCCATCATTAACATATTCAATAAGTTTGGGAATAAGGCCTTTTATTGGCACATCATTACCATCATCACCTATCATATATGTTATCATATATCATCGGGGCAGCGTACCTCCGCACAGTGTACTATTTTAACAATATAGGGGGATTTAATTCAAAATTTCAAAGTTAATTAACAAAAGTGATATTTTGTAATTTAAATGTAAACAAACCTGTTAGCATATAGATGTGTAATTATTTTGTTTCTAGGCATGCGCAGGGACTCATAAATGAGGTCTAAACACAACAGTCACTCGCAGATGCATAATTTGTCTTATTGAGTAAGTGATGAATCGAGCTGCTTTGTGTAGAGAAAAAAGTCGGTTTATGTGTTATTGTGATATTTATGTTTAGTTTTGGGTTCTGTAAGTTACGTAAGATAGGTTTCATCTGTTTAGATTTACAAGAATGTTAATATGAGAGAAGACTTTTAACTGTGTTTCAATTTAAGTTTATTATCCAGATATTTTAGACTAAAACTTTTTTACATGGACGTAGGCCTATATGGCCTTCTAATTGCATTTTCTTTATTTATTGACATCCCTTCTGTTGGAAACAGAATAGAAAAATTGCGTTCATCTGCGTTTCTTTAGCTTATTCTTCTTTGTTTCACAATGGTTCCCCTTACTTTCCGGCGCGCAATTTTCGAAGTTTGGTCCGGAAATAATAAAAGGGAACGTTGTGTATGCAGTGTATGAATTTGTGTTTAAAACAAATTAAGCATAGGCCTATGCTAGTCTCTGATGTCATTATTAAGAATTGAAAGGCCTACATGAGAAGTGGGTGTCAGCAAATTGAAGTAAGATGGAACAAATGTTATCGTCATCGTGGCAGATTCCTGGAAAATTATTCAGACTGGCTACAAGAAAATATTAATTTTCATGTGACCGGTTGTCAATCTCTGCCTTCTACTTCTAAAGATCAACCGCCTTCTAGTTCTGGTAGGCCATCAAAATCATTCGAAGAATGTTGTGAGAAGATGAAAAGGCGGAAGCTTTGATAATTCGTTCGGTCAACAAGCCTAGAAGAATATCTACTGCTGCTGAAATGAAGTTGCGTGATAAGGGAAAGAAAACGACTCTGCTTCAATAGTCCAATAATTATCCCTTGTATCGCATACACGAGTCACCAGAATGAAAAAGATTTGACGGCTGTTTTTAGATAAACCGAAGAGTTTATCAGCTGATCGAGCCCGAGCGATGATGATAGATGGCAGTCTTTCAACTCGCATATATATATATAAAGACTAAAGTTGAGAATAGGAAAAAGTATATTCAGAACAGATTCAAGAATGAGACAGGCCTACTGGTGGAAAATTCCAACACAACAAGCAGGGAATACGAATAATGGAAACACTGCTCGTCGATTTTTCAGAAACACCCAAAAGACTTCCCAAATAACAAGTGTCAATTTTGAGCTAATTCGCCGTTTCCATTTCATATTAGAGACACTGAGTTGTGGGTTTCCATAAATGCTGATGCTTTTGGAAAGTAAGCTGATGAATTAGACATTTGTATTTGAAAGAATACAGTTGGTTTTATATGCCAAGCAGTGTGCACAAAAATTTTATGCCACGGCAAGCTTGTTATTGCCTTTTGTATTCTTTCGATTGGTCAACTTTCGGAATAAGCACAAGAAGCAAGAAAGAAAACAAAGATAGTAGAAGATATCGGGAAAATTTCACAAGAAAAACTTCGAGGGTCAACACAAACACCGATATTTCCACAGACGTTTGATATCTTCTGATCCTTTCTTGACCTTTGGGGCATAATCCTGAAAGAAAGCACGGTATAACTACACAGGAAGTTCTCCCAATGCGCTCAGCACCTACTCTCACCTGTCTGTTCATCTCTCTTTGGTCCAAAAAAAATTCCTAAGATTTTTATTTTCAAATACTCGTAATCTCCTTTCCACCCTTAAAGTAAGAGTCCATGTTTCGCATCCATATAACATAACTGGTAGAATAATGGCATTATATATTTTCAGTTTAACTTTTTTTAAAGGAGATGGGACGTCAAGGCCTATGAGGCAAGATTGACATTAATTTTTATTATCTTTTATTTTTTTAGTAGGTAGCTATAATTTGATAATATTTAATGTATTTCAGAATTATCTATGTTTTATTTTTTTAACTTTACCTCTATCTCTGTAATGCATAATAGCACGCATTTCCAAAATTGAGCCTATCTTTAATTCATTATGTATCTCATTCCTATTTGCGATTAGGGTCTATTGTTCTTAGGTATTTGAATTCAGCCACTTCCTCAAAATTTTCCTCATTTGTCATTAGTTGTCCATTTCCCATTCTTTCTTCTTTGATAGTCTAATGTACTTCTATGTGTGACCATATATTTATTTTTATTGACCCAAACCTACTATCAGAAAAATGTTTTACTAGGCTATACCTAAAGTCGGTTTAGTCATTTAGTTTAAAGGCGCTTTGCTTTGTAGTTACATAAGTATATTTTTCACGCATAAGTATTTAGCATATCAAGCGGCGTGGTCACATTTTATTTACTAGAATACATTTTTACCAACTAAAGATACTGCTAAAGATAAAAGCTTCAATGCTGTTAAGATGATTATATCCAAATAGAGTAGATATAGAAACGTCATTTTAAATTGCGAAGACATTATTGGCAGACAACTGTTTTCAGTTTTTTTTTAGTTTTGAGCGGCGTCTTAGAATCAATACTAATGAAATTCAGTTGAGGACGACGGCACCTACCAACAGGTACAATTTAATTTTTAACTTTCATCATAGGCGTCTTAGAAGCCTCTAAGAACAACTCTTCGGATCTAACTAGCAGTAATAATGCATTTTTTAAACCAGAGGGAAACAGTTGCCTTTGATGCCGCCTGTAAACTAAATGATTGAGTTGATTATACCTAAAGGATTCAGAAGCAGAGGAAGACCAAAACAACGATGAAGGGGTAAAAGGGAACTTGAAATTTAGGGACAGGTTAAAAAAAATATCCTAAACCTAATATGTTGTTGTTGATGATGATAGATCTAATATATCTAAGATTTCATTCGCTGGTTCGAATCTCCATTGGGCAAGAAATGTTCCCATAGAATTTCAGCCAGTTTGGAATAAAGCCCACCGAGCGTCCAAAGGAATTTAGGTAGCTAAATAAGTAGCGGCTCCAGACAGGGGGCTCGACATCCTGACCACATGTCACTCGTATAATAGATAGATGTTCGTTCACACCTGAAAATGACAGAATCATATAGATCTGAGGGCAGATGCCGTCTATTAGGCCGATGACCTTCTAGGCCTACCTCGCCATGGAGTTAGTAAGGAAATTCCAATCCAAAATTTGTCTTGACGACTGAGGAAAATCTGGAAAACATATTATCAGATTGGTTGACAACAGTATTTAAGCCCATGATCTTCCGAATAGTTCAATCGCTACCGCTTGAGCTAACTAACTCGTCTGCCTTTTGTTTTATTAAAAGTAGTGAAATATTAACCTATATTCACTTGTTCTCTATAAAATAATTTAAAAATAAATACAGAGGATTTTGTCTAATTTCTATTGAATATGCCCTTCTTCTATTTATTTAAGCCTGTCTATCTATGGTTAACAGAAATTCCACAGCTATTGTCTACTTGTGTCTTTACTCCAGAATCGTTTATCCTGAAGATATTACTTCCATTATCTCATTTTCTCAAGTTTTCCTTCCCAAGCCTTCCCTTAATATGTTAACAGTAAATTAATGTAGGTAGGCCTACGCCTATATATCCTCTCCCATTCGAACAGATGTCTGAAAATATTTTAGGCATTTTCTTTCATTCCTTGTTAGTATAGTTTACGTATGTATTTTCTACATCAATTTTATTCCTAATTTTAGAACTTCTTACGTGGTACAATCTGTAAATTCTAGCATTTCATCTCAAATTATTAATTTCAACTGCTAATAGGCTATTCTCTTTCTGTACAATACGAATGTTTCACATCCATACTTCAAAACTGACTCAATTGACTTTTTTATTATACTTTTTTGTTTGTTGCCAAATATTATTATCCCCCCATATTTAATTTAAACATGTTAGAATTATTTCATTCAGATTTTTTATTTCCTCATTTCCAACACATTACTTCATTTGTTTATTATAAAATAACAAATGTCTAATTTTATATTAAAAAGGTAATTTGGTTAAACTCACAATTATTAATTATTAATGGCGGTATTTCCATAAGTCTAATTAAAAATATGAATAACTTTTAAATTAGGTCTGTAGCTTTGAGCTGACCAAGGAGATGACTATTCATATTTTAACCTAACAGAAAGTATTTTATAACCAAAATATCTAGTTTGCTATTGGATATGATTTTTTTATAACATGACAACCTTTTGTTCTTAACACTGCCTTGTAATTTTTTATTCTATTCACTTTGATTAGACTATGACTAATGCTCCTAGCTCTCAAATATATATATATATATATATATATATATATATATAAATTACATTAATTTATATTAAACTATATTTATTTTAATAATTATAATTCTCTGCTTAAGTCTATATTGATAATAATAATTCCTATAGATCCTATAAATTACGTGATTTCATTAACAATGTGTGGTAGGAAAATGATCGTTGTCATACATTTTTTTAATATAGGTATATGGCTCAAATTTGTCTAGGCCTATATATCTAATTTATAAGTAAATAAGGGGAGTTTTCCTTACAATTTATATTGAGTACTTTCGCTGATCAAATAGGCCTATATAAAAATGAATGTTTGTTTGTTTGTTCGTACTCTATGCGCGGTCATACTGTTGATCCGATTTTCATGGAGTTTCTTGCAAAATGTTCAGGAGATTCCCAGGATGAACATAGTCTACAAGAGAGTTGATACATTCAACCCCTTCACTCCTAAAAATCACCCTTTGTAGTGAAACACGTGAAATAAATCCTTATTTTGACACTTAAATGGCTTACGCTGCCTAAACCATAACAAATACACCAAATTAATGTACACAGAATTGAATATCTCACAAACCTCTACAAAAAAGTCCGCGACAGCATATGTTTATCTTTTAAGGATAACTCCAACAACCATTTTTGTTTTTCATTGATGCCAAGAAGATCGGGATAAGTAGATTCCCGGGCAAGGGTGCTCTGTCATACCGTTTATCCGGTTGAAATGGGGCTTTTTGAAAAATGTACAGGAGATTCCGGGGATGAACAAAGTCTATAAGAGAGTTGAGACATTCAACCCCTTCACTCCTAAAAATCACCCTTTATAGTGAAAAACGTGAAATAAAGTCTCTATTATGACGCTTAGGCCTAAATGGCTTACGCTGCCTAAGCCATAACAAATAGGCCTACACCAATTTAATGTACACAGAATTGAACATCTCAAAAAACTCTACAAAATAGCCTGCGAGGGTAACTCACAATAACCATTTTTGTTTTTTCATTGATGACAAGAAGATCGGGATAAGTAGATTCCCGAGCAAGCGTGCTCTGCCATACCGTTCATCCGATTGTGATGGGGCTTTTTGAAAAATGTTCAGGAGATTCCGTGGATGAACATAGACTATAAGAGAGTTGTAATACTCACCCCTTTCACCCCTAAAAATCACCCTTTATAGTGAAAAACGTGAAATAAAGTCTCTATTTTGACGCTTAAATGGCTTACGCTGCCTAAACCATAACAAATACACCAAATTAATGTACACAGAATTGAACATCTCAAAAACTCTACAATAAAGTCTTTGACAGCATATGTTTATCTTCTACGGATAACTCACAATAACCATTTTTGTCTTTCATTGATGACAAGAAGATCGGGATAAGCAGATTCCCGGGCAAGTAGCCTATAGCAGCGCACGGCTGGTGGTAAAAATACATTAACATTTATTTAGGAGTAGCAGCGCACGCCAGGTGTTAGCTAGTTTTTTTTTATAAAATTAGGTTTATAAAAAAGTTTGATATTATTATTATTATTTTATTATTATTATTATTATTATTATTATTATTATTATTATTATTATTATTATTAACCTATTTCATCCCTTCTTTATTTTACTAGTGATGTAAGGTTTTATGCCTTATCTTCCACTCATCCAGATCTAATAAATGCTAGGCTTACATTTTATCCTACAACTAATAGATCTAAAAATTATAAAAATTGCCTAAAATATACAATACGTTTAATTAAAATTAACACATTATCCAACACCGTGTTATGGTTAAAAGTTTCAAGGTATTGTATTATTCATTATAACAAATTATATTACTTCGAAATTTCACTTTCTTTCTATACCTTAGTTTAATCACTGCCTTTGTAGATACTTTTACATGCTTCACGCCACACGAGCCTTACAGGGACATGACCTGCGGGGAAACACTTGAGCGCACACATACCTTTTTTTAAATACCATACAAGGACATGGAGGGCTTCCCTGGATGAATGACTGATCAGCCATCTCCCAGACAACACGAACACTTAAGAGAAGACATTCATAGTCTACGTTAATACTAAATAATGCGAATATGATATGAATGATTGTGAAGGTCAAATGGAGTTCGGGGACTAATTGGACTTTGAAGTTTCCTGACATTTTTGTCTTAATATTAAAAAAAAAAAACGAAAAACTCACCTAGGAAACTTGTTCTGACCAGGGGATCGAACCTGGGCCCTCTGCGTACGAGACACACAGTGGTGGATTATTTTGATTTAGTTTAAATAAGTATGTAGAAGGCCTATACCTAGTAGCCTATTTAAATTTATTCCTCTCTCAAATAATCCACTAAAAAGTAGTGTATAGCTTACTTACTCCATGTTAATATGTAATATAGTATAAGAATGTATTTTTAATTAATTTTCTTGGTTTGTTGTATATATTTCTAGGATTGTTTTAAAAAATAAAATCTTGGAGAATTCCTACAACCTGCGGCATACGCATAATTATAAAATTCCCTCGTGATATTTAGTGGTTGGTAAATATTTCTCGAAAAGTTACTCTAACCCATAAACGGTACATAAGATGTAGGCTTAAGTGAAGTTAATGGAGAATTAACAATATATACCCAGTTAGTTACTTGTTTTTCATTAAAATATCCACAGACTGTTATTTGTGATAGAACAACCCCATAAAATATCAAAATCAGATACAGAATGAAATAAATATAGCCTATATTAGATTTAGGGGATTTCAAACTTTTGCTGCTTATTCCCTGCCAAAATGAAAATAAGTCAATAAAAATACGCTGGTCCCTATAAAAATACCATCGATATGTTAAAATATATTTATATATTAATAATTAATGACAATATGTGTCATTAATACAGCTGGACTACATTTTTTAATGTTATTAAATAATAGCAGTTCTATGTGATAGGAGTAAGTAAGATATTAATGTTAAAGCGGAGAAATAGCTACCAGAGAGAAAACTTAAATAGTATTAGGTCTAAGAGATTTCCTTGGTTTTTTCATCCCGCTTATGTATCTTAATCTCTGGCCTCCCTTTTGGAATTTCTTAATCAATCTGATTTAGTTACGCTTACTTCTCTATATATGTCATGAATGGCATATGTTCAGCATGTCGCATCAAGAGACATAATAATAATAATAATAATAATAATAATAATAATAATAATAATAATAATAATAATAATAATAATAATAATAATAATAATGATAATAATAATGATGTTTTATTTATTCTGACTGAGTTATGGCCTAAAGCACTCTCTTCACTCAACCAGCACAAATAGGCCTACAAATAAATATTTGACAAATATAGACATCTAAGTAAGGAACAAAAGTATTGCTTGGATGGTAGAACGTCGGATAAATTTTACTCAGTGCTCATTTTTTCAGCCTTAAGGAACTTTTACGAGCCTGAAAATCATCAGACCTGGAACCCACGGTTTAAAATCTCTCCCACAGGTCATGTATCTTCGCTTTTACCATCCTAAAAATGCATCGATAGTGGCCGGGTTTAAAGTAGCTACCCTCGGGACTAGAGGCATAGAACATAATCACTAGAGCACTGTGGTCGACTTAGTTTGTTCGGTAAATATTTATTTATGCAGATTTAAGCATTATTAATATGTTGTTGCTAGTAAATTTGTAGTAAAGTTCAGCGCTGTGGTCTTCGGGTAACGTCGTTATGTCTTATGCAGAGGTTGGATCCCCGGTCGTGACAAGTTTCCTTAGTCTGATTTTTTCGGGGTATTTCCTCACAAGTAAGACAAATGTCGGGAAACTTTAAGACTAAAATACTCCCCAAACATCATCTGGCCTTCATAATCATCATCTATATGATATTCTCCTTGTTTAGTTTGAATAATTGAGGGGTCTAGTGAGAGAGGGAGCTATGCCACTTTGAGAAGAAATGGAAATAAATTGGGTTTTATAAAGCATTATATTATGAAATTATTTGTACAATAAAGTAATAACTTTTTTCTTCTTTAACTTACTGTTATGTAAACTATGCAAAAGGAAAAAAATATATACATTTTAATATAAATAGCACTGATTATTTCTACGTATATCTTCTCAAAGTCGCATAGATTTCTCTCTCACTAGACCCCTCAACTGACTGAATGTCGTGTCTTTTCTTGGAATTAGCCCTGGCATTAAGTTCACACTCATACAAGGATATCCTCAATACCCTTTATAGTCAAAGTAGTATGTGTGTGATCCAGAGTTACGAATCCTTTCCCGACAGGTCGTCGCCAGGTGACATGGCTCATAGGTAAAGAAATAAATGGGGTGTTAACTGAAGTAAAGTGAAGGCGTAATACTATTTAGATATTAAATTTGTAAAATTCGTATCTGTTGTTTATGTCATAAACTATCATATTTTTTGGGATTTCTTATTAAATGCTAGCACTTCCCCTGCTTACAGGGACTCTTGACGTCCCAACTCCTTTCAAAAAATGTTAAACTGAAAATATATGAAACTATTATTCTACCAGTTATATTATACGGATGTGAAACATTGACTCTTATTTTAAGGGAGGAAACTAAATTACGTGCATTTGAAAGTAAAGTTCTTAGGAAAAATTTTGGACCAAAGAGAGATGAACAGACAGATGAATGGAGAAGATTACACAACAGTGAACTACATGATCTTTATAGGGAGCCAGGTATAATAAGAACAGTTAAGTCTCGTAGAATGCGATCGACAGGACATATGACACGAATGGGGAATGAAAGACTTGCTTGGAAGCTTCTTGTAGGAAACCAGAGGGAAAACGTCCAGTTGGTAGACCAAGAATAACATTAACCATGATTTGAGAAAAGTAGATTATACAGGGAATGATTGGAAAACTTTAGTTTAGGCACGAATGGGGAATGAAAGATGTGTACGGAAGCTTCTTGTAGGAAAACCAGAGGGAAAACGCCCAGTTGGTAGACCAAGAACGAGGTGGCAGAAAAACATTAACCCTGATTTGGGGGGAGTAGATTATATAGGGAATGATTGGAAAACATTAGCTCAGGATAGGGATGTATGGAGAGTTTATGTCCGCGCGGCCATGAAACTACGGGTTCGATATTGCCAGTGAGTTAGTTAGTTAACACTTCTCCTGATTTCGACGTCTCTCTAGAAAGGCGCGGCACACCATTTGATAACCCCCGTGTTACGGACGAATTAAACTTCCAGTGATACAAGTCATAATATTTTTGTTTTCCTGAAATTAGTAAAACGCAAAAAAATCTAATATTTTAATACATTTTGAAAAAAAAAATGTTGCTCTAGAATACGCGTGTCAATAACTGGCACAAATCCTCATCAACTGTATCACTCGTTCCACTATAGTTCATGAACGTCTGCAGAAGGTAGATGCAGTTCGCTCAAAACAACATACTAATCTGTGGAGGACCATCACAAACCTTCGCGTATTTTTCATTAAGAACAATAAAGGGACTATTTTTTGGTATAATGGAAAACCGTACTGTTTAATTTATAAATCATTCCTTAAGTAACATCCCATTTTAATATAGATACCACTTCCACAAAAAGAAAAAAAAGTAAAGCGGCCCATACACCATCAATATTTACGTCAATATATTGCACAATAATAGGGATTGTACAATAATATTGAACGTCTGTAGATTATATTTAAAGATTGGGCAATATATTGAGTCAATCAAAACCAGTTTGATTTTTATTGTGCAATCTAGTAAATATTGCGTCGTATGTTGGCAATATTGCGTAATACTAGTTCAGTTCTGTGTTAACAGTGTTGGAATAAACATGTTGACAGCACTAGTATCACCCGCGAACTAATTTTTTAAGCAATAATATTGCACCGTGTGGTTTGGCCAAGTAATACTATTGTACAAAATATTGTGCAATATATTGATGTAAATATTGATCGTGTAGGGGCCGCTTAAAAGAATAAGTTATAGAAAAATGTATTTAACAAATAAGTTAATTTTAATTTGTGAAATAAGATATATATATATATAGGCCTGTAAAAAATTGAAAAAAAAAACTTGTACGTGAGCTGTCAAAATAAAATTCCATTAAAATACTGTAGGCCTTTCGGAACTTATTGTTCAATCATCGGCTGCTGATTAGGTAGTAATTGTTTTCCAAGAGCATGTGAAATTATCTTAATTTTTTAGTCCTTTAACTTATTTATATTATTGTTATTTATTATTATTATTATATTATTATTATTATTATTATTATTATTATTATTAAAGTGGAAAGACCCTCAATCGGATCGGATTATTATTATTATTATTATTATTATTATTATTATTATTATTATTATTATTATTATTATTATTATTATTATTATTATTATTATTATTATTATTATTGTTGTTGTTGTTGCTGCTGTTATTATTATGAGGCCAACCCTTCACTAGGATACGGTTTGAAGAATTTTAAAAATGCATTTTTAACTGACTGAATCCCACGAAAGAGTCAAATAGGCCTAAATTCACTTCCTCCGTACAGAAGTTTGCTAGAGTTAGTTACCTTATTTGTTTTTATTATGTTTTATGCATTTGTGTAATTAAATTACATTAACCAAAATCCATTACTTATTTTGTAGAGTGCAGTGTGTCACACCGTGACGTCACTTAGAGGGGAACGGGGAAATACATTTCTTTCCTCTCTTCTTCTCACTGTAAGATTATAATGATATGGTGAAAAGAAAAATTAATGTCTGAACCAGGAATCGAACCGTGGACCTCTAGTTCTCCGGACTAATATGCAGACCACTACACCATTCCAGACCTTGCGCGAACATTAACAATTCTTTCCACATATAGAAATCTATAATTATCGTTTCGTCCGCTGTCAGGTAGATGTTACAACCATTGCCAACGGCCGGCTCCGTTTAGTAGTATCTATATTTGAGAAGTTTACACCACCACTTTTATAAGCAGTAAACGATGTTATTTAACATTTTCCAATACTGTTATTTTAACACAGTTCCAATAATGGATCATATTATAATATTATAATAATATTGTGAAAATTAAAATTAATCTCTGAACCAGGAAACGAATCGTGGACCTCTAGTTCTCCGGACTAGTGTGCAGCCCACGAAGCCGGCCGTTGGCGATGGTTGTGACACCTACCTGACAGCGGACGAAACGAGAATTATAGATTTGTATATGTGGAAAGAATTGTTAATGTTTGCGCAAGGTGTGGAATGGTGTAGTGGGCTGCACACTAGTCGGGAGAACTAGAAGTCCACGGTTCGATTCCTGGTTCAGACATTAATTTTTCTTTTCACAATATCATTATACTATTATAATATAATCCATTATTGGTAGCCTACTGTGTTAAAATAACAGTATTGGAAAATGTTAAATCACTGTAAGAGACGACCAGATCTAATCCATGGCGGAAAGATGGTGATAAACAGTAATGCTGTATTGATATAGGCTAATTTTAGAGGTCATCTGGATTCAAAATTAACGTAGTTTCTTGAAATGTATTGCATTTGTAAAATGAATTTAAATTGTTACAATCTCTGCAGAGGATCATATATAATTCTCACATCGGCTAATAGAGTTATAAACTTGTTCTAGATGTTACCATCATCATCCGGTATCATGGAAGCTGCCGCCGTCTTCCGGAAACCAAACACCATTCCTCTCTGTCTATCCATTGATCTTCCTCCAATCCTCTAATATTCATACCCGCTTGTCTCCGTTCTATCCAAGTTTTCTTCGGTCTTCCTCTCTTCCTCCTGTCCATTGGGATCCATTTCATAACAATTTTAGGCAATCTTTGCTCTGACATTCTTTTGACATGGCTACACCACTGTAATCTTTTCTTTTCCATAATGTCTATGATGTCCGGCTCCTCTTGTACATCCATAATTTCCCTTATTTCTTTATTTCGTATTCTATTCATTCTAGATTTTCCAGCTGATCTTCTTAAGACATCAATTTCTGTACTTAAAATTCTTTTCATTTCCCTGCTAGGAATTTGCCAAACTTCAGCACCACATGTTAAAATGCTCTGAATTATGGTTTATATATTTGTAATTTTCTATTTTTTGTAATATTATTGCTCCACCAAACAGAGTTTAAAGCATTTATTGCTTATTTTGTTTGTACGATTCTGTTTTTAATTTCCACTGTGTTATCGCCTGAATGGTCTAATTTTGTTCCTAAGTATGTGCATTCAGTACTAGGTTTTAGTTTTAGATATATCTTTCAAAATACTAAAGTTATGGAAAAAGTAAAAGAAAAATACCAATAAGATTGAACATATTCCTTAATAAAAACCAATAGAACAAGAGAGTCATTTAGAATATTTAGGCTGCACACTTCCTTATGGCAATATAAATGATTTTAACAAAGAAATGTTACTCCAAGCGCGACAGGCCTAGAAGGCCCTTGGCCAACCAACCGACTGCTGGTCTCACGTCCCCCTGTGTTAATCATAGAGGTAGACGATCGTACGTCAGTGTATGGGTGACATGTGATGAACATTTCGGATCCCCCAGCCGTCATAGCCGGTCTTCTCAACCTGGAGTCACTACTTATTGTAGCTACCCAAATGCCTCACGATGCTGGGTGGGCACCGGTTCCATACTGGCCGAAATTCCATGAGAAAATTTCTTCCCCATGGGGACTCGAACCAGCGCAAATCCCGTAGTTCTGCGACAAGGTTCCTGCCTTAGCCACTCGGCTACGGCGCGGGACTAAGATATATTAAAATTACAAAAAACAAAATAATAATAATAATAATAATAATAATAATAATAATAATAATAATAATAATAATAATAATAATAATAATAATAATAATAATAATAATAATAATAATAATAGGGACAATTAAAAGAACCTTCGTCAGGAAGATAAAGGTCTGTAGTTTTACAGCATGATAGGCATACCAATATTGGTAAATGGTCCAAAAAGTTCGGATTCTAACTAAACAGAAAAAAAGCAAGAGCCTGAAAATGTTGAGACTGCTGGGGGGGATACACCATTATACCATAGACCTAAATAAGACAGGAAATTAACAATCTAAGTGTAATAGACGTTACTGACAGTTGTATAAGCAGATGGCATGAAAATGTGCAAAGAAAGCCATTAAACCAAATTCCTAGAATATTATACATCCACAGACCCATAGGACAGCGCGATGTGGGACGGGCCGATACGAGGATCGAGTGACTACATTGGGACGAAACAGGTCAGGTGGCCTAACCCTGAATTTTTATAATGACGGCAATGGTTCAATTTTACTCCCAGTGAAAATGACTTACATCACTGTATCTTTAACCTGACCGAACCAACAGTTACATAAAAACCTAATTTATGAGAAACTTACATTATTTCTAAAATAGCGATATGACGTATTAAGGAAAAATTGCATATAATTGAAAAGGAAAGTATGAAGTAAAAGTGTAAGGTGTTGAAGTAATATTAATGAGATCGGAATATAATTGATATGGATATTATTATTGTTGTGTTATGGAGACCGTGGGAACGGGCCGGCTGCCTGCGGCGTGGCGTGCGATGCAACCCACGCGAGCCCAGATAACACTCAGCACGAGACACGGTACATTCACTCTCAAAACACTGTTGCCAACTTCAAACATGTTTTTTCTTCTTTACAATTACAATTTTACCGATTATGTCGACTCAGGTGGTAGTGTTTAAGACTCCCCGGATCAATACTGTTTCATAATCACATAATAATAATAATAATAATAATAATAATAATAATAATAATAATAATAATAATAATAATGATAGTAGATAGACCATTGGCTGATTAATGTCTTTGACATCGTCCGATTCCCAATAGCCAATTTTGTCGGTCCATCCAATCTCCTGGTTGTACATGTTTCTCCTTCATATATAAATGTATTCCCTGACTCCAGGAGGTTTTAGGTCTTCCTCTGCCTCGTCTTCCCTCAGGTTTCCATTCCAAAACACATTTTGGTAGCTGATCCTCTTCAATTCGCTGGACATGTCCGTACTATCTTAATTGCTGAGTTTTAATATAATCTAAAATAGTGTCTTCAATCCTCATGTTCTCCCTTATAACTGAGTTCCTAATTTTTTCTCTTCTTGAAATTCTTGCTGCCCTTCATATAAAATCCATTTCCGTTGCCAAAAGATACTTATTTGTTTTTGTTGTTAATGAACAAAGTTCTGCTCCATAAGTAATGATGCTTTTAAAAATTGTATGATATATATTCATTTTATTTTTATTACTTATATTTTTATCCCAGAATATTCCATTGAGGCAAGCAATTGCAAATTTTCCTTTATTATTTCTATTTCTAATTTCCTCTTCATAACTTCCATTTTTATTTGGAAGAACCGACCTGCACATCTTCCTAGTGTCCAATCCCACCTTGACGTGGTGCAGCTGTTAGTAACCATATATCATACGCATAACTTATGTGGTGAACGGACGGGATGGGCTACTCGCCAATCGCACTGGTCAGCATGGTGAGATATTGACCGGTATTGTATTACTTCTCACTTCCATTCCATACCTCTTTTTTATCTTTCCTATCCAGTCTCTCTGGACTGAACACTTGTTGTAATCCGACCCCGATGGTATTACAGTATTCGAGGCCTAGGGGATCATTTCATCTTATCTTTTCTGTAAAATTCTTCCTTATTAAAGGCAGATCAGGCTCTTAGCTATAGTGAAAGCAACTGATCTAAGGATGGACACCTGAAAAAATCCCTCGTCCTCTAGGTTGGGAGGTCGATGCGGTAGGCCAGCTCCATCCCATCAGAAAAAAAAGGCAAGTGATAAAAAACCTGAAGAATAATAATAATAATAAATAATAATAATAATAATAATAATAATAATAATAATGTTTTTTATTTAGGAATATTCTACAATAGAGTGCTTCTCCTCCAACCCAAAGTGATTTGTCGCCAGAGGTTCTGTCTAAAGCGTCTTCCTCCCTGAATTCTCCAGCTTCCATACTTCTCTTCAGTCCATCCATGCATCGTTATCTAGGCCTGCCTCTTCCACTTCTTCCATTAGCTTTCCAATTAAAGATCTTTGGTATAATAATAATAATAATAATAATAATAATAATAATAATAATAATAATAATAATAATAATAATAATAATATAATAGTGGAAAGCATAATGACATATGGTGCTGAGGGATGGACTTTGGTAGAGGGACAAAAAACTAAGATCTTGGCAGTGGAGATGGATGGAATAAGACGCAGTGCCAGGGTGTCCAGGTTGGAAAGAAGAAGAAATGAAGAAGTGAGGCAGATGATGGATATGGAGGAGACAGTGGTGGGAAAGGATCGAAAGACGAGCTCTTCAGTGGTATGGCCATGTCAGGAGAATGGAGGATGATAGGTGGCCCAGAACTCTTTGGAATGGTCACCTTCTGGTAGAAGGAACGGGGCAGGCCAAGAACAACTTGGAGAGGAGAGATCCATAGATTGATGAACGACCGAGGTCTGGAGGAGGATGAATGGCGTGATCGGCAAGAATGGCGAATGGGAATACAGGGTAACCGCTGAAAAGTGGAGAGGCCCTCAAAAAAAAAAAAATATTATTATTATTATTATTATTATTATTATTATCTTCTTCCTTTTGCAAGGTCTAAACCTTTTTGGTTCGTTCCGGCTACAAGTATTATAGCTGCTGTGGGCGTCCCCGATCTCTTTTTCCTCCTCTTGGTTGATGGTTTAGACTTTTCCTAGGCAAACTGTTGGTATCCATTCTGCAGACATGTTCATACCATTTTCTCCTATATTCTTCTATTTTATGATGAAAATTAAAATTTAAATTGTACCTGTTGGTAGGTGCCGTCGTCCTCAACTTTGTTAATATATTGTACATACAATTAACTGGAGCGCTTTCGGAAGTTACCTTCCATCTTCTGCAGGTTGAATTTCCGTTACTTGTTGTTGTGTACGGTGATTTATACTCCAACTGTTTGTAGCAAACACTGCACACAACAACAACAAGTAAAGGAAACTCAACCTGCAGAAGATGGAAGGTAACTTCCGAAAGCCCTCCTGTTAATTTTATATACAATATATTAACAAAGTTAAGGACGACGGCACCTACCAACAGGTACAATTTAATTTTTTAACTTTCATCATATGACTTCACCTCAACAGAATTTATATGAATTTTACTAGTATTGATTCTTCTGTTTTATCTGTCAAACTGAATATTTGTAGTTCTTTACGGATATCTCACTTCATTTTTTATCGATTAAAGTATATCCTGCTACAAATCGTAAATATTTAATTTCTGCTGCTTCTATTCTTTTAATTGACTGTTTATTCAGAGTCCATATTTCTGAGCCAGACAATATTGCAGGTACAGCCAATACTTTATAAAATTTAAAATGTGTTTATTTTCTTACTTTCTTTCCCAGTGTTCTTTTTAAGGGTCCCACATGGATATTGAAATATTTGTAATTTATTACTTATGTCTTTTTCTCTATTACAACCTAAAAATACACCTAGATGTTGAAATATTTTACTTGTTCTAGCGTTTCGTCATTTAGTACTATTTTTGTTCTTTCCATTTCTTTGCCAAACTGGCCATTGCTTTAGTTTTTGTTAAAGAAGTTTCTAGGTTGTAATCTTGTGCAATGTTATTTAATTTAAAAATTGTTCTTTGTAAGTCATTCTCTGAAGAAGTAATTATAGCCTGATCATCAGCAAATATGAGTGTGTCAACACGGATTTTATTATTAGAATTTAAATTTACTTTCCATTTTCTGACAACTTCGTCAATAAATAAATTGAAGAGAGTGGGTGAAAGAGGGCATCCTTGTCTTAATCTTGATTTATTACGATTTCATATTTTATATATCTTAATATATTTGTATACATTTTCACTCTAATAATAATAATAATAATAATAATAATAATAAATAATAATAATAATAATAATAATAATAATAATAATAATAATAATAATTACGATCATAGTCCATTTACGATTTTAGGCCATTTGTTGACCTGTTTTGGCCTCAGTAGAAAAACCATCTAAAAATCTTTTGAGTGGACGTCCTGGTCTTCTTCCTGCAGGTTGATAGTTTAACATTTATTTGGGTATCCTGTGATCTTCCATTCGATTAACATGCTGCATCCATCTTGATTTGTAATCAGAAATTTTGTTTTCTAAAAGTTCCATGTGTAAGATGTCTTCATTTTTTTATGATCTCATAGTGTGTATCCTGCAAGTCTTCCGAAGGTATCTCATTTCAGCACATCTAAGACTTTGTATATCCTTCTCTTTCAATGTCCATACTTCTCTACCATAGTTGGAAGAGCCAGTGTTTTATACATTTTTAGTCTTGAATGTTTTTGGACTAACTGTGGCTTCAAGATAGAATTTATTAATCCTAAAATCCTTAAAAATATTGATATTTTTGCATTTACATCCTTTTCTTTTTCATTCTAGATATGTAAAATTATTCACCTGCTCCAATATTTTAATAATAATAATAATAATAATAATAATAATAATAATAATAATAACATGTATTTATTTATTTATCAGGTTTAAAATGACTGAAATTAGCTATTAGGAATCGGATGGTGTTAAAGACATTAAACAACCGATGATCTATCCATCTATCTATTAAATCTTTTCATTTGAATCAGTAGTTATAACTAGTTGACTAAATAACTAATTTTTTGTTGTTAAGTAATTGACAGAAATCCCTTGTCGATTATCTGGAACTGGTCTTAACCTCCTATTAGGCATATATTAAGAGCCCCATTACAGGGACTATGAGTAGGGCTAATTTGAGAAATAAACGCTTACGATTTATTTTTCTGAGTAAACAGAGACGAACAGACAGTTGAATGGAGAAAACTAGGAAGGATGGCATTCGCATAGCCTACGTATAGGCGCTTTATTAGTGAGCTACGTGATCTTTATGGAAAACATGATATAGGTTTAATAAGAGCAATTAAGTTTCATAGACTGCGAGATACACAGCCTATAGTACAAATAGGGAATGTAAGAATGAAGTGGAAACTTCTTATAAGGAAAACCAGAGGGAAAACGCCCATTTCAATGAGGTGCAAGAATAATATTAATCATAATTTAAGATAGATACATGAAAATGAGAGATTGATTGAAAAATATCAACTCAGGATAGAGACCTATGGAGAGCTTATGTCTGCATAGCCATTATCCGTCAGTTTGATAGTGGAAGTGAGTTAGTTTTAGTTAGTCATTTTAATTAAATCAATATAATGATATTTTGTATTTTTTTAATAATTAGAGTAATGGAAATTCGAAGATTAATTAAATCAATATAATGATATTTTGTATTTTTTTAATAATTAGAGTATTGGAAATTCGAAGATTTTAAGTATTTGTATGTTCTAACTAACTCACTGACACTATCGAACCCGTAGGTTCATGGCCGCGCGGACATATATTCTCCATACATCCCTATCCTAAGCTAAAGTTTTCCAATCATTCCCTGTATAATCTACTTTTCTCAAATTATGGTTAATGTTATTCTTGGTCTACCAACTGGACGTTTTCCCTCTGGTTTCCTACAAGAAGCTTCCAAGCATGTCTTTCATTCCCCATTCGTGCCATATGTCCTGTCGATCGCAGTCTACGAAACGTAACTGTTCTTATTATATCTGGCTTCCTATAAAGACCATGTAGTTCACTGTATATGTAGTCTTCTCCATTCACCTGTCTGTTCATCTCCCTTTGGTCCAAAAATTTTCCTAAGAACTTTATTCTCAAATACTTGTAATCTCCTTTCCTCCCTTAAAGTAAGAGTCCATATTTCGCATCCATATAATATAACTGGTAGAATAACAGTTTTATATATTTTCAGTTAACTTTTTTTTTTTGAAAATTTGAAATTTGTATATATTTGTTCTATATTTATTAATATAGATCTAAACATCATTATTAGGCTGTGTCTGATAAAATATAGCCTATCTAAAAGGTGTTAATTTTTTATTTGTATAGTAAATATTGTACCGCCTCTATGGTGTAGTGGTTAACAGGTCAATCATCCCAAAAGTACCCTGTTCGATTCCCGTTTATACTGTGGAAATGTTTCAGGCAGCATCGTGAGGATAAATGGATAGCTACTTGATATGAGAAGTAGCGAAATCTAGTTACTAAAACTTAAATTAAGGTTAGGGAGCATGCCTTGCTAACTACAATGCCCCTGTACTGCCTTTCTGATAGTAACCGTTTCAGTTGATTCTTTGGAGTTGTAGCGCCACTAATTTGATTTTTGGTAGTGAATATGTCATGTTAACATTCACCATCTGATTCTCATTTATTTTATATTTATATCATTACAGTTTGGACTTGTATTATTATTATTATTATTATTATTATTATTATTATTATTATTATTATTATTAATATTATGGTTGTTGTTTTACTGTATACACCATCTTTATGTGATTAATATACAGTTAAGTTAACTATTTATTTCACCTTTCGTTTTAGATGCCGTCAAAATATGAAGCGAAGCCTGGTAGTTCTGAGGATTGTGGAAAGAAGATGACCTAAAAAGGGCTATTGAGCTGACTATTCTATTTAATAATCTAATTTCCCCCAGAAGATTAATAGAAGGAGGAGCTGCCATATTGCAAGATCTCAACAAAAACCATCATAAAGATATTCTAGGTATAAAATTTAGTAATCCCCTATTAATCATTAATCTACGACTTCCTAATCGTTCATATCACTGATGGGAATTCAGTGTATAATATCTTTTAATATTTGGCATTCCAAGAAAAACTCTGGAATGACGAGTGATGATCAGAAACGCAATGAAGGGACCAATGCAATGGGATCAAATAGTACGTTGGGCAGAGAAAATGATGTTCGACACATCAAGAATATATAACGGCAAGGATTTCCTCTGACTAGGGATGACCTTGTATTCTCGCTTACAACTTCGCAGAAGAATTTAATTTAGAAGAAAAAATAAGAATAAGAAGAAGAAAGGCTTGGTACGACTAGTTAAAACGTTTTATTATCAGATATCCTGATCTTTATTTGCGGAAATTGAAAGGCCAAATAAATATAAAATAAATAAATCTTAACTTCAAATAAAAAAATAAAAATCTGCATCACACCCAAGGTAGATAATTCAAATAACGTAGTTATGAAAATGATTCTTGCATATTTATTATGTCCTTAGCATGGGCTCGCGGAATGGATCCGCAATGAAGTTGGCGATTATTACAATCTTCTAGCGAAAATCCTAAAAGAGCACAATCTCTTCAATAAATCATCTGCCACATTTAATATGGATGAAACTGATCTACAGTTGGGCAACCATCCAGGAGAGTTGATTGTTGGAAAGTGTCTATAGCAATTCCTGTTTCTTCCTTAGAGAAAGGTGAAAAAATTACAATTGTGGTGTGCTGTAATGCTGAAAGGATAATCCTCCCCTCAGTTTCCAGTATAAAAAAAAAGGAGAAAAAGAGATTCTAGGTTTGAATGCCTCCAGGAGCAGTTGTCTCAAGAATCTGCGTAACTTATATGAACGCAGCTTTATTCTTTGACTAGATGCGAAGAGATTTTGTCCTTCATAAGTCAGAAGGCAAGATTATTCTCACGTTGGGTGCTTCTCACTGCAACTCAGTACAGATAAGGAATTTTTAGAAAAAAATGATACAATTTTAATTTGTCTTCCCAGTTACATAATGTATTACCTTCAACCGCTGATCCAGTCTGTGAAAAGCTATTATTACAATGTCACATCAAAATGGCTGAAGAACCACTCTTGTCATAGACTAATAAGGTTTCAGTTTGGATAATTTCTGAGTGAGTATAGGGGATAAATCAGCCCACAAGAAAATGTTTCTGGATTTAGGGCTACTGGCATATAACCTTAAATTGAAATATAGAGGAATAGTCATACAACATCTACAAAATGTCAATATCAAGCTGCTGCTTCAAACCCAAAATGGTGAATCTCGAGACATTCCTGACTATGAATTCATGGTCCTCAATTCGGCTTTAAATGAAACTACAAATGCGTACAGAGAGAGCATGGCGATCTACGACAAGAGGAGAACGGAAAAAACGCTGAGAAGACTAATTCTGCTGACCCTCAAAATTCTGAACCACGGCCGGGCACTTATAAGTCTAATGTGGGATATATTCTTACAAAAATCTGGAGTGTATTTCACCAGTACTATCCTTAGGCAAACTGTCCACAAGCAAAATGCCAAATATTCACGCCGGTCTCTTAATTTCTCCCGAGAACATAAATAAAATGAAGATGAAATCTGCTAAAGCTAGCGGTGGGCATAAATCCAATATTAAGCATATTTCGAAGGAAAAGGCTCTTACGAGATGAACAATTTCAAGCAGCAGTTCCAGTTCCGAAGAGAAAACTTATTGAAATTACTAACGAATGTGTTTGTTGAGGCGAAGATAACGACAACCAAAAATGGGAGTTGATTGGATTCAGCGCATTCGTTGTCAACGGTGGCTCCATGAAACATACACTTCTTTTATTGATGTTTACTTGTCTTGTGGGAAAGTGATATCAAGGAAAATCTAGACAATATAGACCTATGTGCTTATAAAAAGTTTGTCTTCGAAACTATTTGAAACAATTTTATTTCTACTTTAATCAAGAACAGTTTCAGTTCTTATGTAAATATAAATACAGTAAATAACTGCATCAAGTTTAATAACTTGTTAATAATATTTTAGGACTTTGAAAGAATGTGCATGTAACACTCTAACCTATGGCCATCTTCCTCTGACACCTAAGGATAGATAGCCAGTATATTGCTTTTTAATATGTCGGATTTCTCATTTTGACAATTTTTCATAAGTAATGCCACGAATGATTTCCAAATTATCGATAAATTCAAGATATCAAGTGAATTTCCGCAAATTGGTATAGCCCTATGTGACATAAATCTTACATTTAAGAAGAATGTCAATTTAGAAACATATGAAGGTCCTAAGGAATGGAATAACAGAACTGTAAGTAAGTCTGTTAGTTATAATAATATGCCTAATAATACAGAAACAATCTCCATACCTCAATTAAATGAAAAACAAGATGACTATAATATATCACAAGATGATATTACTATACAGAGACTTCTTGATGATGATGAGAATCCAAACTGCCAACAAGTTCGTAGAAAAAAAACGAAAGTATAATGAAATCAGCAAGCCTCCTCAAAATATTCCATCAATAAATGTATAGAATCGTTATGATACACTTATGGATGATACTGAGAATGCAGACAACATAAATTCTTCTCAATCAACAAAACCACTTCCACATAAACCACCACCCATATTTATACCGGGTGTAGTTAACGTACCAGAACTAAAAAATTGTGTAAAACAAAAACTTTCTGATTTAGATTTCTCACTAGTTTACTACACAACATAATTTAACGTATACCTTAGCCACAGCAATATATATATATATATATATATATAAAACAAAGTCGGATTAGTACACTATTTATAACTCAAAAACGGCTGGACCGATTTTTATGATCTTTGATTTGTTGGATTTGTTTCCGCCCCGAATAGCAGATAACTATTAAAACATCGGAAAAATTAACGTAAAAATATTTAAAGGCGATACGACGTTCGCCGGGCCATCTAGTATATATATATATAACATTTGTTTCATTTCATGTACTCGATATACTAGCCTATATAAAAATCGGTCAATTCTCATTGTCATTATAAATTAATACGCCAATATGATTTTGTAGATTTCCATCCCTCTCCAAAAAAAAAAAAAAAAAAAGAGGAAATTAGAGGATAGATTTTTGGCTCAAAATGTATAATAATAATAATAATAATAATAATAATAATAATAATAATAATAATGCATGTAACAAGATTACAAAAAAACAGCATTTAACTACAAGCCAAGAGGTTTAAGAAATGTAGAAGTCCAGTGAACAGATGGACAGAACAACTGTGAGGAGGAACAGGCAATTTGCCTATCCCGCGAAGTGAAGAAGACTAAGAATAAAGTTCCATGGATTGACAGCCCTGCAAAGCCATTAGCCTAGCAGCCGACTCTGGCTTAACATTCGTATGTGTTAATCACAAATATGGATGCTCATCCAGCCATTGTAGGGGTGACATGTGGTCAACATGTCGGGTCCCCAGCCGTTATAGCTAATTTTCGACCTGTAGCCGTTACATATTGCAGTCGAAATTCTTCAGGACGTTGGATGGGCACCCGTCCCATACTGACTGAAATTCTATGAGTAAATGTCTTCCCCTGTGGGGACTCGAACTAGTGAAAGTTCCATAGCTCTGCAACCAAGGAATCATGCCTTAAACCACTCGGTACGGTGCAGGACAAAATAGTAATAATAATAATAATAATAATAATAACAACAATAATAATAAAATAATAATAATTCAATTAAATAAGAACCACCAATTAATATATGCACATTAAGCGCGAAGTTAATATTAGAACTAAATTTAAAACAAATAGAGACCTAAATTTTGATTTCTATTAAAAATATCTGACGTCTGGCAATCCCTGATTTTTTTGAGATAGGAATTCTAGTAGGCCTAGGCCTATATAAGACATTTTGATTATTAGGCCTATTCAGCTCAAGCAAATCGTACTAGGGTATATTTATATACCCTATAGGCCTACATTCCACATGGAGACATGAGTGTCCACCTAACGGAGTTTCTTGACCGAGCTTATTTAAATATTCTTATTTCCTACAGATGACAGTGAAATATTTTTACATATTAAGGGAAGACATTTTGAAGCTAAAAGTTCTCGAAGAAAGATCCTAAGCTAATACCCGGTTACATAAGCGATTAAAATAAAGAATAGTGGAAGCTTCACAAATAGGAATATCCAACATTTATATAGAACAGTTGTAATATTGTTATTAAGTCTAGAGGATTGAGATGGGAAAGTCATGTAGCTTGTAAAGGTGGCTGTAAAAAATTCCTTTAAACATTTATTTGCTCACCCTTGGCGAAAATATCGTAATGAAGACCTAGGTGTAGGTGTGAGAATAAAGTCTGAATGGATATTTGAAGACCATCCAGCAAATATTACTGTATACACACCTAAACTAGTACAACTAAAAAAATTCAAACGAATGTAATCCTCTTAAATGAGGGAAAATTAAGGATTAGGTGGAAACTAATTAGTCATTGCTAGAGCTCGGAAGTTGAGGACCTATAAAATGCCTACAAAAGACCTTTAAAAGATCTAAATATATCCTACAAAAGTCCTAAAAACTAAAAAAAAAAAAAAAAAGTATAAAGAGTGTTGTAGTTGCTAATAAATGGGTAAAGACAAGCTCGCTGTCTTCAGCATCTGCTCGAGGCAATTTTAACAAAGTGCAACTTTTTAGAAAATTTGAAGTCGAAACACAATAATTCGGGCAGTCAGTAGGCTGGAGGTTAAACATAATGGGATATTTTGTGAAGGTTTAATACTGTAGTTTCTTGCGGAACAGGAGTGTTTAGAATGTGAAAAGTCTTTATAAAGTAAAAATATAGTGTTTTTAAAAGAAGTTCAAATTGAGACAAGACCCTGCAGATTATTGAATTATACAAATGGTATAAAAGTAGTCAAAAAAAGGTAAAGATGCAAAAAAAAAAAATCGTTAAGACCTAAAAAAACAAGGCCAAGAAAAGGGTCAATAAGGCAAAAAACATTGAAAAAGGACAAATAAATCCCACCATTTTCTGGCCTACAACGACCCAAAATGCATGCATATTATATTGAGCCTCGCCTTCAGACATAAAATAAATAAAAAAGTATTTTTCCTCAACTTGGAAACCCTACTAATTACATAAATTGTTTCTAATTCTGTCATAAGATAGATTGTTTATCCACTTAGAACATTGGATATTGGATATATGAACTGGATTTAATGGTTGAGGATATAAGGCCTTAGTGAATATAATATTAAAGCTCCGAATTCCATAAACCAGGAGCTGTAGTAGTTAGTTAGTTAAAGTGTGGATAATATACCAGTATTTTTTTATTATTGAAGTAATTTTGAAGGTATATGGGATGGATATAAAATATTTATGGTTTCTTGCCACACACGTAGGGAGGATAAACTGGTTCCGTAAGTTCATTTTGGAATAACCACAGCACAAATCAAAATAAATCGATTCACTGTTAATAAAACTAAATCATTGATCATTTAAAGTCAGCTGTGTACTGGTAATATTTTGAAAGTTTTATGGCCAATATAAATATACAAATTAGCAGAAATACATTTTGTTAAAATATAAAATAAATCAGTATTTATAATACTATAAGAGAGGAAAAATGATTATGAGTGTTTGATATTAATAAATGCTTATAACAATATTGTTTAGTGTGGGGAGGTTTTCCCTAGAGTATTCTCAAAGGCTTCAGTTTGGTGCAAGACATATGTTAATTGGATTAGTTGGAGTGATCTCGGAAGAATGGGTTCGATACCATTCTCGACCTCAACTCTAGTAAGGAATCCAAACAAAACTAAATGGGCTGTTGTTCGCTGATTTAAATAATATAAAAAATTACCGAGTAAAAGCACCAATTATTATTTATTATCATGTAAAATTTTTTATTACAAACATTATCTATGTTCACTCAGAAAAACTTAATTTATTTATATTTTACATGGTGACATTTCTTCTTCTTCTTCTTCTTCACTTCCTGGTTTAGGCAAGAGTTGCCTGTTCCGTCTTCACTAATAGATCTAAGACCATCTCTTTCGAGGACGTCCGACATCTCTTCTTCCTCTTGGAAAATAATGGAAGATTTTATTTGGTAATCTACTTTCTTCCATTCTTTCTATATGTTCTTTCCACTGTATCTTGTTGTTAAATATATTTTCTTTTATGGAGTAGATCTGCAGTTCTTCACGGATATCCTCGTTTATTATCTTTCGCGCGGAATATGTCGATAATGCAAATGACTGCACATCTGACATAAAAAAAATCCTACTGTATAATCCGATCGCATCGCCACCTACCGAGTCTAATTGTTAATCTAAACCATCCAGGCACCCATTCACACAAAAATTTCATCAAGACCGGTCCAGTCGTTTAGGCAGTTTTTTTTTAAATTTCGGGTTTCAATTAAACCTCCTTTTATAATTATCGGATTTCGCTCATTTTTGGATAATACCTACCTCGATTTATTTTAATACGAAATGCTTAGTTTCATTGTGAAACATAAAAAAAAAAAAGAAAACCGCTAGAGCGATATTTAAATTTTCACTTCAGATGAACTCCTACACCTAATGATTTCAAAAGGTCAAATTGTGAATCTAAACTATTGAGAGACCCAATCAGACACTCACAAAAATTTTCATCAAAATCGATCCAGTCGTTTAGGAGGAGTCAGTGATAAACACACGTACAGAAGAATTATATATATATATATATATATATATATATATATATGTGTGTGTGTGTGTGTGCCTAAAGCTTATATAAGACAGATCAACACATACATTGATATCAATGTCAATATATCTAACTTTATAATGGTGATTTACAATGAGCCTTGTGAATGTTTTAAAAAATAGAAAGTTAAATACATTTAAAATAATATGACTGTATGTTGCATGATGCGCTTGTCGATTCAAGGGTTGAAATTATTCAAATCTTTCAATGCTAGAGAAAGGAAGCGGTACACCCCCGCCTGAGTAAAACCGCGGATCTATACATTCCTGTCTGACGTAATGCATGACGTCACGTGGGGGTCAGACGCATTCCTCGGCCTCCTCCCACCTTTATCATCAGCAAGTCTTTATTCGGCTAAACAGCTCGGTAATCATCGATACTATACTCCAAACACAGTCAACCTCACAGCGAGATAATCACCACTTACATACTGCGAACGCACTCAACATTTTCTTAAACATTTTCATTCTCACAGTGTAGTCTCCGAATGATATCAAGTTTAAAGCTGTGATTTAGAATGTCTTCTTTGAAATACCATTGATATTATTTTTGTTGCTGAATAACAGTTTATAGTATCGAGTTATACTTCAAGACAGTGCATGGATTTACTTCAGATAATCCTAAACAACATGATATATAAAAAACTAACTCACTGGCACTATCGAACACGTAGGTTCATGGCCGCGCAGACATAAGCTCTCCACACATATCTATCGTGAGCCAATGTTTTCCAATCATCTCCTGCATAATCTACTTCCCTGAAATCACATCTTTCGTGGTTTGCCAGCTGGGCGTTTTCCCTCTGGTTTTCCTACAATATAAACTTCCATGCCCCTCTCTCATTCCCCTTCGTATCACATGTCCTGCCCATCACGGTCTACGAGACTTAACCTTCTTATTATATCTGGTTTCCTATACAGTTCATGTAGCTCATTGCTATGCGGTCGTCTCCATTCACCTGTTTGCTCATCTATTTTTGGTCCAAAAAGTTTCCTGAGAACTTCATTCTCAAATACTCGTAATCTTTTCTTCTCCCTTGTAGTAAGAATCCAAGTTTCGCATACAATAGGCCTATAGAACAACATGATATAAACACATAAACTGACAAAAATATTACTTACTTACTCACTGGCACTATTGAACCCGTAGGTTCATGGCCGCAAGGACATAAGCTATCCATACATCCCTATCCTGAGCTAATGCTTTCCAATCATTCCCTTATAATCCACTTCTCTCAAATCATAGTTAATGTTATTCTCCCACCTCATTCTTGGTCTACCAACTGGGCGTTTTCCCTCTGGTTTTCTTACAAGAAGCTTCCATGCAAGTTTTTCATTCCCCATACGTGCAACATGTCCTGCCCATCGCAGTCTACGAGACTTAACTGTTCTTATTATATCTGGCTTCCTATAAAGACCATGTAGTTCAGACAAAAATATTAAAATTTTTATATTCAGGAAGCCCTGGAAGCCCTACATTGTATTGGGGGGCACGCCGTAGCGTAGTGGGTAAGGCACTGAGCTACAAGCCAGAGGGTCGAGGGTTCAAGTCCCGTTGGGGTCAGGATTTTTAAACTGACCCAAACCCTCTGGCGGCACTATGGCCCTGGGGTCGACTCAGCCTCTAACGGAAATGAGTACCAGACGCTTGTTCTGGGGTAAAGGCAGGGCTGACAACCCGGCTGACATAAAGTGCCGATTGTCTAGAAAAAGTGGGAGCCCTAACATCCTACTACCCCAAGGGCCTCCGGGCCTGTTGTGGGATCACTTAACTTTACTTCATTGTATTGAAACAGAAAAATCCATGAACAAATTTTCCATTTGAATTCATAATGTGGAACAGTAAGTTATGCGCAACGTTTTAAAATTTAAGATTAAAATGATACAATTTGCACCTGAGATCTCAGTGATTCTGAAATTTTGCTTATTTGAGGACGACTGAGATCTCAGGTGCATAGGCCTATTGTATTAATAGTTTATATCTAAACAACGCTGGAGAAATCAATAACTTTTGAGGTAGGTATACAGGAATAGGTTCATCTGAGCCTGTATCTAAAATCTTTATGATGATGAATCATGAAACCATAACCTCAAGAGTGGTTTCTAATGCATTTTAAAACCATTGATGTAACATCATGTCGCGATAGGATCTTTAAGTGGGTAGAGAAAATTATACTGGTCAACATGATTTTTGTCTCATGAGTATCAATAGTTGTACATAATACAGTTTTTTTATCGCGTTTTCAAATATGTATTCGGAATTTCTCCATCACCCACAGTTTTTTTATTTCAATTTCAATTAACGGATTTAAATAATTATTTTTTTAATATACGTTTTTTCGTCCATTTGTCAATTTTAAAATAAAACCAAACGAGTTAATTCAAATGATTTCAGCTATGGAAAAGAAATATCAAGGCAAATGGAATCCCAATATGTTGGCCGATTATTGTTGGACCATCAAGAGGGATGCTCCACAGGCGAAATTATAGCAGAAAATCGTCATTTCTTACTTTCTAGGTGAGTCCGATGTTCGAATATGGTGTAATTACGAATGTAAAAAATATTAAAGTATTTGAAATTATAAATTCCTATCTCTCGTCATGGAGGAAAACCGATATCATATTTGAATTCAGGAGAAAAAATGACCTACTATCAGAATCACATATTTTTTTCTTTCTGAGAAAAAAAGTTTCTTTTTTGTCGCTCAGTGTTAATTGTAGACTTTCTATTATATATGATTAGAAAGTTAATACAAAAATATAATAAAAGGGATTAATTTTGAACATGAAGAAAACAAAATATTTATCAATTGGTGAACCAGAACAAAATTTAAATTTTGTAGACGGAGAAACAATGAAGTCTTGTAGAGAGATCACATATTTAGCAATTAAAACAGGCCTACATAAAAATGGAAGCTATGAAGAGGCAGTAAAAAATAAAAATAATAGTAATAAAGGAACATTTGCAATTGCTTGCCTCGATGGAATATTGGGGAAGAAAAATATAAGTAATAAAAATTAAATTAATATATATATATATATATATATATATATATATATATATATATATGGAATGATAAGAAAAATAAATGCCGGGACGGGATTCGAACCCGGATCTCTGAGTTCGAATCCCGTCCAGGCATTTATTTTTCTTATCATTCAATATTAAGCTTGCATTGCTCAATGTTAAACATTTAATTATAACATATATATATATATATATATATATGTGTATATAATTCAATACCCCGGGTTGTCATTTCGATATTTCTGATGTTCTCTCCTGGTATTGGCTTAAAATTGTAACCCACATCTGAAGTTGGGGCGCCTAGAAGGTGGAGTTACCCCGATGATATGATGATTGGTAAATTATAATGAAGCGCGAGTTCTTAACCTAAACTTAAGCTAAATTCCAGACCATGAGCAGCCACAGGAATGATTCTCTTTAAGGAAAAATTAATATGGTTTGACCGGTAATCAAACCCGGCAAGTCCTCCGGGAGGGAATTTAAGCCGTGGGTCCCGAGTCTGAAGATTTTCAGGCTCGTAAAAGATCCTTAAGCCTGAATGAAAAAGCCTCTAAGCAAAATTTACCGAATTTTCCCGTCCTAGTACTACCTTGGTTTCCTAGATGTCGGTATGAGGCGGAACGCTGACCACGGATCACTCAAATGATATCTAGGCCTATATGAAAACTAAATTAGTAAGGTTCAAATTCTTCCCTATAGGGGGAGAGCGCCTAAATCTCTGTTAAGGGAAACATGGGCTTAGAAGATTACAAGATCATTACTTATGGAGCAGAACTTAGGCCATTAACAACGAAAACAAATAAGTATATTTTGGCAACTGTAATGGATTTTATACGAAGGGCAGCAAGGATTTCAAGTAGAGGAAAGATTAGGAACGCAGTTATAAGGGAGAAAATGAAGATTGAAGACACTATTTTAGATTAAATTAAAACTAAGCAATTAAGATGGTAAGGACATGTTTAGTAAATGGAAGAAGATCGGCTACCAAAATGTGTTTTGGAATGAAAACCTAAGTGAAGACGAGGCAGAGAAAGACCTAAAACTTCCTTGAGTCAGGGAATATAGACCTATTTAAACACGAAGGACAAATATTTACAACCAGGAGATTGGATGCACCAATAAAATTGGCTATTAGGAATCGGACGATGTTAAAGAAATTAATCAACCGATGATCCATCCATCTATATATTAAATGTTTTCATTTGAATCAGTAGTTGTAACTCGTTGTCTAAATAACCATTTTTATTGTTAAATAATTGCGAAGAAACTAAACGATACAACTCTACTATATTATTCCCCCAGTTTTCAAACTTTTTGCTGTCTGGGCTTCCCTAAACTATCATAAGCTGAAAGCGCCTCCCGTGCCAAAAGTGAAATATGTAATAACAATTTCACATGTCCTTAAAAGAAAAACAATTACTGTAGGTGATTTCTACGTAAAATTTGACATAACACATGAAAATTAAACTTTCTTCACTCCTTTCCAAAGTGTTATATAAATAACTAATTCACTAGCGCTATCGAATCTGTAGGTTCATGGATGCGCGCACATAAGCTCTCCATACATCACTATCATGTTTTCCAATCATCCCCTATATGCTATAATCTACTTCCTTAAAAATCACGGTTAATATTATTCTACCACCTCACCCTTGGTCTGCCTACTGGGCGCTTTCCATCTGATTTTCTGCAGAGTTTTCATGTCCCTCTTTCATTCTCCACTCGTGCCACATGTCCTGCTCATCGCAATCTACGAGACTTAACTCTTCTTATTATGTCTGGTTTTCCATAAAGATAATGTAGCTCACTTTTATGTTGTCTTCTCTGTTCATCTCTTTTTGGTCCAAAATATCTCATAGTAATTTTACCCTCGAACACTCGTAAGTTGTTCTCCTCCCTCCCTGAGTGTTGTATGAACTATTAAAAATATTTTCAAGTACCTAATCCTAAATATGTAACAAAACATTAATCATCATCATCATCATCACTCCAGGGATTAGGCAATTGCCCGTTCCGACTTCATATTGCATCAACCCAACGTCTTCTAGGTATTCCAACATCACGCCTTCCTCTTGCTTGATAATTTCTGGCTAACAATGGATATCTCTCCTTGCTCATTCCATCCATATGATCAATCCATTTCTGTCTGTAATTCGTGACTTTATCCAATAAAGGCTGTACTTTCAATTCTTCTCTTATATCCTCATTTCTTATTCTATCAAGTCTTGTACATCCTTTTACTTGTCTTAGGAACCGCATCTCTGCCGCCTGTATTCTACCCTTCTGTCTTTTCACTGGAGCCCAAGTTTCACATCCATACAATATTGTGGGAACTGCCATAACATTATACATTTTTATCTTGGTTTCTTTTCTAATTTTATTTTTGAATGTTCTCTGTATTGTTCCACACACCGCCTGAAATTTATTTATTTTGGAGTCAATATCTCTTTCCACATTGTAGCCAACATCACAGTCCAAATATTTGAAACTAGACACCTGTTCTATACTTTGATTTTCTAAAATAATTTTGGATCTCACTGGATCTCTTCCTCTAAAAGCCATGGTCTTCGTTTTCCTTACAGAAATATTTAGATCGTATAATTTACATATTTCATTTAATGCATGCATTGATTTCTGTAAGTCGTCTTCATTTTTCTGTATTATGATTACATCGTCAGCAAATAGAAGATTATTTCAAAACATTAATACTAATAAAATTCATATCAAATTCCGTTGAGGTGATTAGTCATAAGATAAAAACTTAAAATATGCACCTTTTGGCAGGTGCCGTCGTCCTCAACTGTGTTAAATATAATTAATAGTAGTTGAGGACGACGGCACCTGCCAAAAGGTGCATATTTTAAGTTTTTATCTTATAACAAAGAATTGTTATTTATTTTAATTAAAAGTCATACACTACGCAGAAGCGTTAATTGTTACGTCAGTTACCGTTATTTTGTATAATTTAGTGACTAAAATTTATCAGAACATAAAACCCAAAACTCGTATTATGTAATTCTTGCTATATATATATATATATATATATATATATATATATAATGTGTGTGTGTGTGTTATAACAATATTTTTTAAAAATTTAGCAATGAAGGCCACTTTGATATGGAATTCATGATAAAAGGTTGAAAACACATTTGAATCATGGGGTCTCACAGTAAATTTACAAAAAAACAGAATATCTGGCAATAAAGCAAGTGAAAAATACTAAATATTTGGGAATAATTATGGGTAATATGTCCACCGCTGTGGTCTCGAGGTAGCGTGCTGCCTTGTCACGCAGCGGGCCCGGGTTCGATCCTCGGTCGGGGCAGTTTTTCTGGGTGAGGTTTTTATCGGGGTTTTTCCTCACCTGTAAGACAAATGTCAGGAAAACTTTAAGGCCCAAACGGTCCCCGAAATCATATGGCCATCATCTTTATCATCATCATCCTTATCATTATCATCATCATCCTTCACCGGTGTGGAAAGCAACGGGAAGCTACCACACGTACACAATTCCCTAGTAAAGCTGCAAGCATAGCATGAAAATGCTATGATTGCAGTGAAGGACCTGCCTTCGGGCAGAATTACTATGGATGGATGGATGGGTAATATTGAAGGTATAGGCAAAGAGAATATAAAACATAGAATTGAATTGAGTAGCAAAATAATATCATCGTTAAATTCTCTATGGTGTGATAAGCATGCCTGTTTGGAAAGACACAAAAAAATATATTGGTAAAACATTGGTGGAATATGTTGCAATGTATGGAAGTGAGGTATGGATAATCAATAAGTAGGCCTACTACAAGAATAGACTAATAGCTCTAGAAATGGATTATTTACGCAGAATTGCCAAAAAGTCAAAATTAGAACATGTCACAAATAAGGAAAATAGAAATACAATGGAAGCAGAAGAAAGTATAATTGAATAAATTGAGGAGAAGGAATTAAAGTGGTTAGGACATGTTTTAAGAATGGAAGATGAGCGATGGCCAACGCAACTATATCAATGGCATCCGACCAGAAGTAGGAAGAAAGGGAGACAGAAGTTAACATGGAAGGAAAACATGAAGACATTAATGCAAGCAAGAGGGCTAAGCATTGAAGACGCCCAAGATCGTAGGCTTTGGAGGTTTGGCACGGGAAGACGGCAGCAGCTGTAAAAACCCGAAGATAGATAGAAGGCCAGTTATGACATGAAAAGAAAAATAAATGTCTCTGTCGGGATTTGAACCCGAGATCTCTAACTTTATAAGTAAGTTAGCACTCGAACCAACTGAGCTACTCAGGAATCCTAACACAAACATTAATTTTTTTATATAGGCCTACTGTACATATTATTCTCAATTTACACGAGAGGCAGCGGGATATCGTTCCAACTGCTATCTAGTGGCTACTATAACAAGTAAGCATTTTTTAAAGAGAATTTTTACTTTATAGCAGTAACGCTCATATATACAAATGTTATAACTATATTTTTTAGATTTAGTAATGAAGACCAATTATGACATTAAAAGAAAAATAAATGCCTGAGTCGGGATTTGAGCCCGAGATCTCTAACTTTAGGGCCTATACGTTAGCGCTCTAACAAACTGAGCTATTTATTTTTATTTCACACACACACACACACACACACACACACACATATATTATTCTCAATTTACACGAGAGGCAGCGGGATATCGTTCCAATTGCCATCTAGTGACTACTATAACAAGTAAGCATTTTTTAAAGAGAATTTTTATTTTATAATAATAATAATAGCTTTATTTTACCTGACAGAGTTAAGGCCTTAAGGCCTTGTCTACCACTCAACCAGGTTAGCAGTAACCCTTGTATATTTAGATGTTATAATTATATTTTTGACGTTTAGCAATGAAAGCGAATTATGACATGTAAAGAAAAATACATGCTTGAGTCGGTGTAGTAAATTAAGTTAAGTATCAAACTGAAAGCAGAAGATGAAACTTAAGTTTTCGAGAGGTCTTCTACCAAACTACACTGTTGATTGTTGAGGACGACTGAGATCTCAGGTATTGTTTTATATTTCATAAAATGTTTACACTTCATTGCAAAATGCATATTACCTGAGATACACCGTGACGAGAGTCGCGGTCCATGGTTTCCACCACAGGATATGCACAACAGTGAAGCGCCATAACCCAGAAGAAAAGTGCAAGTGCAAACTATGTGGGTCGCACTGCGACCGATATCACCTATTACAGTGTAAAAACATAGGAACATCGATAACAGACTTTTGTAAGACATGAAAACAGTTCTTTCTACATGGTCATTGGCTGCAATGATACCTATTATTAATAATACTGTAACAATTTTTCACGAAATAACTTACATCTTGTCCTTTTAAGTATAATTTCTTAGACTTCGTGAATAGTAATTTTCTATGTCTATCATTGACTTGTCAATTATATCGTTAGGCAAATCTTTATATTCACACATTTTGTATGGATTGTTTATTACAACATCGATTAGTTAGATACCGTTTCAAGGATAACATTGTGAAATGAAGAAAAATCACGATTCACATTTAAAATTTACAATTAATATTTCAAAGTTTTATTTATTTCAGTAATAAATAAGTAAATAATAAAATATAATATGTATCACTCGTCCAAGTTAAGACTGCACGGATAGAGGGGAAGAGTGTTAGCGTTAGCTTCAACAAACTATTTCTCTAAGGGATGATCCCTAAACACAAATGAAATATTATTACATGGGTGTCAAATTAGTCATTTAGCCACGACTGCTGAAGATTTCGGATAATTTAAAATCACAGTGTTTATCATCTCCGTGTTACCTGTCTCACAACACAACACAACGGACAGGAATTGGCAACATGAAATGAGGAAGGCAAAGGGGTGACAGCTCATTCCCCAGTAGAAATATGGTTGTGGGATTATTCATTTGGTCAACGACTTCTGTTAAATGATGGATCGTTTAAAAATCAGTCTTTGTCAGCGCTCCTCTCCCAGTCAAATAACACAATACAAGGTCAGAAAGTGGCAATATAGTAAGATAAGAAAGAGAATCGAAGTACATTCCTAGCATATTTTCGGTGTGCATATTTAACTTGGGCGAGTAATATTCCGGGCATTACTTGATGATTACCTAGTCTAAAGACTTACATACAACACGCGCCCTCGGCTAAGAAAAACAAATACACTCGAGGCGTAATTATCAACATAATGACCTTGAAACATAAATAGTTATTATTTAACTAATAGGTTAATATCATTTCTATATTAGAGAGTCTACATATATTGCCATCTTTCTGTGTTAATCTTCCACAAACTTCTGTCCTAAACACCCTCATGTCTCGATACTCTCCTGCTCACTGATGCCGTTATCTAATTTTTCCAAGTTTTTTCCTACTCTTATTTCCCCTTGTCTCCCCCAAAAGTGCCACTGGTAAATTAAATTAGACCATCTATTCTATTCAGTTCTCTGCAGATGCCCACTTGAGGCTATTTACTTCAATTCTTGTTAGTATGATTTCTTCTGCATCATATTATTCCTAATTTCTGAATTTATTTTATAGTCCAGTCTGGAAATTCTAGGACTTCGTCACAAATCATCAGTATCATCATCATCATCTAAATTACGACATGGGCCATAAGGTTCATTCCAACTCTAATCAAAATTGGTCCCGCCATCTTTTTGTAGGTCTTCCTGGGTTTCTTCTTCCGCGAGGATCGTTGCTGTATATTGTTCTGGTAATTGAAGTGGTATACGTTCCCTCCAATTGACTTGATGTCTTATTATCATGTCTGTAATGTTGTGTATTTTTAGTTCAGACCTAATGTCTTTACTACTCTTTCTATCAAATAATGTATACCCAGCTAGAAACCTTAGAAACCTCATTTCGGCAGTTCGTCTCAAATAGTCCACTTAATTTCCTGAGCACTGTTTTTCAGTAGTGCTCATTCATTATTTATGTTTCACATCCACAGCACAAAAATGTTTACCGTAAGTGATTTTTGTATCCATGTTTCACACCCATATCTCGACTAATATTTTTTTATGTAGGCCTATTTTTACACGCTTTATATTAGCTTGACCTGTATATATCTATCTATCTATTTATCGATATATGTAACGGAATCTTTCAACGCGCTTTTCATCCAATTAAAATCATTGGATCAACTTGAAACTTTGTATACTTGTAAAGGACCCGTGACAATACAATACTTTCATATTTGTTTCTAAAATCCTGGCCAGAATCGTCAGAAAATAAAAAAGTGTCTTCGTATCTATGTAACGGAATCTTTGAACATGATGTTCACCCACTTATTCATCGACTTGAAACTTTGTATACTTGTAAAGGACCCGTGACAGCAAGAATTTCATATTTTGTTTCTAAAATCCTGGCCAGAATCATCAGAAAAAAAAAATTAAAACTGGTATAATAGGTTGCGGACTTGTCGACTTTCTAGTCAATCGTTGTGAGAGCTCAGTTGGTAGAGCGGTGAACTCTAGTGGTATATGATTTCAGTAATACGTAGGTCGCTGGTTCAAATCCGGCTGGGAGGATTTTTTTAAAAATAGGTTTAAAAAACTAAAACAACACGCTTTATTAGAAAACCGAACTAAAAAATGAAAAATAATTTTAATTTCCAACACGCTTGGCATAAAATTAAAGTGTTCAGCAAAAAAAAAAAAAATCATCACCAACACATATAGAATAAAACTAGAGTTATCAACAAAAATAAAATAATTTTACCATCAAAAGCGTGGGGTGCTTTTTATGATTTTTACAGTTTCTTCTTAGAGACTTCATTTTTACCAATATCTGTTTATTATCAAATATATTAATTGATACAGAGCACCCCATGCTTTTGATAGTAAAATTATTTTATTTTTGTTGATAACTAGTTTTATTCTATATGTGTTGGAGATGATTTTTTTGTTGACCACTTTAATTTTATCCCAAGCGTGTTTTTTAGTTAGGTTTTCTAATAAAGCGTGTTGTTTTAGTTTTTTAAAACTATTATTTATTTGTATGTGTTTCCACTAAGTTATAACTTACTGAATTTAACCTTGTTACACTCCATGGCACGACAGACCTAGAAGACCCTTGGCCTACCAGGCAGCTGCTGATCTCACATTCACATGTGTTAAACACAGACATGGGCGGCCATTTAACTAAATAAGATTGACATGCGATTTGCATGTTGTTATAACAGTTTTCTCATCCTGGTATTTAAACATGTTGCAATTCTTTAAGTTCAATTCGATTTCTTACTTCATTTCCAGTACCTTCTAAATGTTTTGATTGGTTAACTTGTTTGATTTCTATTCCTTCGTCAAGATCTCATTTATTGTTCTGTTAATGGACAAATATTGAGTTTTATTATCATTTTGTGTGAAGTCCCAAATTCATAATAATGTAATAACATAATTTCATTCTGATTAAAGGGAGGTAGTTGTGAAGACAAAAAGAAGCGTGTAATAAAAAATATGCCATATCTCTAACTCTAATTATCTGACAATATTCAAACTTTTTATGTTAATTAAGTATATATTTAGCTTTGAAAATACATATGTATTGTCTGTCCAACGAATCTGTGCCGCCGTAAGATATGCAAACTAAAGCCTACTTCCTTTTCTGCCTCGGCAAGTCAGTTCCCCCCCCCTGCATTCCTATCTCTCTCTTGTACTTGCACTCCAGTGTTATCAACTCAATTCCAACCTTGCATTATTCAATATTCAAGAGCCATGACACTGGGGAAAGTTTGGTAACATCCATATTCGTTAAGTTACCGCGGTTTCCGTTTGACGTAGTGGGAAGGAAGCGCGGTGAAATGATGTGAGTATATACGGTACGTGTACTTTTTTTACAACGATGTCAGCGCTGTAGGGCCACAGATCCGTTGGTCCGAGATTATTTTCAAATGTTTTAAACCATTCTGTCTTAATTAATTTTCAATCATTGAAATTTGGCCATGGTATAATTATAATGGATTACAGTTATCTAATATTTTATAAGTAGTTATAAAGTAAAATGTTGACTACGAGTAGTTAGGTCTACAGCAGTCATTATATAGGCCTATAAAAATCAGCTCTACCAGTAGGCCCTATTGTTGTATAGAGAATACTTTGGGGCATACTGTAGCGTAGTTGGTTAAGGCAATACACTGCAAGACTGAAGTTGAGAGTTAGAGTGCCGGTGTGGTCAGGATTTTTAAACTAATCCAAACCTTCCGGCGACATCATGGTCTCTAGGGTCGACTCAGCCTCTAACATAAATGAGTACCAGACGTTGTTCTGGGGGTAAAGGCGGCCATCACGCAGGGCTGACTATCCCACTGACAGAAAATGCTGATTGTATAGAAAAAGTTGGAGCCTTAATCTCCTACTACCCAAAGGGTCTACTAAGGCCTGTAATGGTATTTTTTTTTTACATGGAATATTTTGTATGCAATATTTGACTGTAACCTAACTTAAAAAAATAATATATTTGTCACATTAATTAAAGAGGAAAATATGGTTATTGAAGGACTACGTTACAGATTCTGCAACAATAGTACAATCACACAGATTATCATATTCAAGACATAACCAAATTTATTATAGATAGACGAAAATTTTGGAAGGGTCATATAGAAAGAATGGAAGAACACCGACTTGCAAAAAGAGCTAAAGAAAATAGACCAATGGACTGGAGAAGAACAAGAGGAGGACCAGTCAAGAGATGGATAGACAGTGAATGCACATCCAATACGTCTTCCTCCGAGGAGTGATTTTGGAAATAAACAGGATGAAAATCCTACAAATTAAGTTTGAAGAAGAAGAAGATACAGATTAACTAGTGGATCCGGCAGGCATTGTCCTGCCCAAACGTTCAATTGGCCGCACAATAAAAATGTTATCTTTTTACCATAAAATTCATTAGTTAATAAGTTCGCAAGAAAACTCTCCACTGCAATCTGTTATGGCTGAAGAAGCGTGCAATATGACGTCATATTGTTGTCGCGCGGAATATATCGGTAATGCAGTTGACTGCACATCTGTCAAAAAAAATCCTGTAACCCGATAGCAGCGCCAACTACCGAGCCGAATTGTGAATCTACATCATCCAGGGACCGACTCAAACACACACAGAAAATGTAATCAAAATCGGTCCAGTCGTTTAGGCAGTTTTTAATTACGGGTTTCAAGTAAACATCGACTAGTTATTGTCGAAATTTGTTCATTTTTGGATAACACCTACCTTGGTTTATTCTAATATGATATACCGAGTTTCATTCTTAAACATCGAAACATGTGACAGCTAGAGCGATTTTTCAATTTTCACTTCAGGTGAAGTCCTACACCTAATGGTTTTAGAGGCTCCAATCGTATATGTAAACCACCGAGGGTCCCAACTAGACACACAAAAAAATTTATCAAAATAGGTCCAGTCGTTTAGGAGGAGTAGTGACAAACACACATGGACAAAATAATTATGTATAAAAATGAGCAAAGTGTTTTTTTCAATCTCATAGCCCCGTTTCGAGTAGTTACTAAGAAAGGAGCACCATTTACAATTAAAATTTATGCCTAAACCGAATTTGAGCTCAGGATCTCCAGATTTGCGGGCTGGCACCAAATTAATATAACTTAAATTTATTATTAGATATTTTGATTCAAATCCCGGTTCAAACATACATTTTTCCTTATTTGTATTAATTATTACATGTGGATGACAAGTTTTAATATAAATTTCAATATTACAAAAGAGTATCAATGGACCACTTTTGGGAATTATTTATAAATCAAATAAGAAATGAATAATTTGAGATATGTAAAAATACATATATTTTAAAATGAAATATATTTTAAATTAGCATTAAAATTTTAATGATTTTAGGTAGCAAGAATAAAATAAGCTTTATATTTTTTTTATTGCGAGTAACCTTTTACGTCTCTTGAAAACCTTCCCCTACGCAATTATCCCATAAAAATCCTGCATGTTATTATAATCAATTAATAAGCGACATTTATTTTGAGTTAGAAGACTTCTGTTCTTTTTTAAAGTTTTGTATTTTTAAAATTACTGTCTAGTATTTTTATTTCTCTTTAAAATCGCACCCAATAAACCATAATATATGAGGAGATAAATTTCAGATTTTAACGTAACAAAAGGGATTCTTTTCCAGGACAACCCGCGTGCCAATTGTAATTTTATACGTATATTTCAACTCTCAGCATTTTTAAAGCATAAAGAACCCATTTAGAAAATATATGGTCTTGGACTTGTTATTTCTTGCATAAAAGGAAGATTACATAAGAAGAAATGAACCTTCAACTGGAGAGCCGGCGACTTTGTGACAAACCGAACGGAAGAATTATGAAAATTGGGTCCTGCTACCTGGTCGGTAGCCCCCATGAGGTCGGATTAGCAATTCCAAAAAAAAAAAAAAAAGTGGCTGCATTCTTGAGTGACCTCCCGGGGTCCTGAGGTAATGGAGAAACAATCGCGGTGACATATGCGCACGTGCACCTTCTCACGTTTAACCATAGTGCATGCGCACTCATTTATTTTCATTAGGTTATATCAAAAGGAAATACCCCGATTTACAAAATATTATAACTATACATGGTGATACACAATAAGTATTACAAACTTCCAGATGTTGCAGAGAGGAGTTAGTAGATAAAGTTTTGATAAAGAACCCATGTCCGGAAACGTACCATTTTAATGTAAAATAAGTTTGAAGATCGGAACACAATGGGCTGATACCGCGTGTCATAGATAAGTATTACAGACTTTTAGGGGTTATATTACAAGTGTGGTTCCATGTGGCGACCCTGTTGTTCGTTGCATTAAGTGTACCTGCTACACATGTTTTCATACACACGCCCCATAAGACCTGGTGTGTGCTCAATAATGCCTGCTGCCGCCAGAATTCGTGCAAGATCTTCCTCCGAATCGATAGGTATAGTATAACCCCTAGAAGTCTGTAAAACTTATTCTGAAACACAAGTCACACGATATCAGCCCATTGTGTGTCGATCTTCAAACTTATTTTACATCAAAATGGCACGTTTCCGGACATGAGTTCCTCATCAAAACTTATCTATTAAGTCCCTCTTCAAACTCTGGAAGTCTGTAATACTTATTGTGAATTAGCCTACCCTATATACATATATATAATAAGAAATGGATTACAATTCCGCCAGTGCCAGTGAAGAAAGCCAGAAATATCATAAAAGACAACCTGGTGGGAAACAAACACATAATTATATTTATTGTCAAATGCCACAAAGTTGTCTTTTATGGCATTTCTGGCTTTCTTCACTGACACTGGTGGAATTATAATCCATTTCTTAGATTGAAGCACCTGCAAGGCGGAGTTATGTTACCCGATGATATGATGGGTGATAAGTTGTAACGAAACGCCAGGAGACTCATTATCCTAAAATAATCCTACATTCCAGACCATGGGCAACCACAGGAATAATTCCCTTTAAAGAAAAATTCCTATCGGCTGACCGGGAATCGAACCCGAAACCTCATAAACTATAGTCAGAAACGCTGACCACTAGCCCATGAGGCTGAATGATTTAACATATCTCAAAATAAAAATATAGACCTATCTTCATAGCGAAAATTATCCCCAATTAACAAACAACATTGTAATAATATCAGATAATTAATCATAGGTAATATAATTTTTCAATTAATATTTATTTTATAGGCCTACTCCTTTGACACAGTTTATTGCGATTTCACATGTTGTTTATTCTATTTATTAATTCCCACGAGTAGTTATAATAATGACATATATCGTTGTGGTCTTATGATAAAGTCGTTTACTCTGACGCAAGGGTCCTCGGTTCGATCCCTGCTCTGGAGAAGTTTCCTGGGTGAGTGTTTTCTAGGTATTTCTTCAGCTGAAAGACAACTGTCAGGAAACTTCCAGCCGATAATAGTCTTAAACATCATTTGGCCATCAAAGTTATCAATATCATATTCACCTTGTTTAGTACAAATACATAAATGAAGTCCACTGCTGTGGTCTCGAGGTAACGTGCTGCCTTGTCACGCAGCGGGTCCGGGTTCGATTCCCGGTCGGGACAGGTTCCTGGGTGAGGTTGTTTTGGGGTTTTTCTTCACCAGTAAGAAAAATGTCAGGAAACATAGGGCCTAACGGTCCCCGAAAATCATCCGGCCATCATCATTAACCTTAGCATTATCATCATCATCATTCACCAGTATGGAAAGCAACGTGAAGCTACCACACCTATAATTCCCTAGTAAAGCTACAAAGCATAGCATGAACATGCTATGATTGTAATGAAAGACCTGCTCTCTGGCAGGATTACTACGGATGGATGGATATAAATGAAATGAATGTCTTGTCTTAAACGTCCGTATTGTCTCGGAGGTGCCCTGGTAATGAGTTGATCATTGATCCGGGAAGCTCTCCATGTAGTCTACTTGCGTAGTCAAAAAATACGTATAATCTATGAGTTCCTGAAACAGGTCATGTCCATGTAACACCTGGATTGCGTGGGGCTCAAGTACATTGACTCTACATAGAGAGAGGTTAAACCAGGGAAAAAGAGATACATAATGTTAAAAATGTATCATACTTATAATATTACTAATTAACAACTACTCATTGGTATATCGAATAGGCCTGCTAGAGGTTCATGCCCGCTCCATACAACCATGACTTGGGCTAAAATTGTTCCAGTCATCCCTGTATAATTCTCGTCTAGTTTAGTCTATACTCATGCATCCCTACATGGGACAAAGGTGCTCCCTAGCAGAAGTTATTTAACCAGCAAATTTTGTGTTACGCTTAATTCCATTCAGATGTCATCGAATTATATACGCTTACCATATTAGCTCAATGAGAAATCTAATAGGCATTTAAGTTATTAATTTGATGGGCAAAGGCAGATTAAGTTTTGCCCAGAGACTCTAATTTAGCTTTTATGTTCTTTTACGAGTATGAACATCTTCACACTCGGGTCACATAGCTTAAGTTCTTCGTGGAAGACTTACCCCTTGGATTGTTTCATATTAGAAAATCATGATTAGGCCCTAATGTTATTCTTTCACCTCATTTTTGACCTGAGTACTGAAAGCGTTTTCTTTGATTTTCCTACAAGAAGTTCTACTCCTCTCTTTCATTCCCTTTTCCTGTCATATGTCTTGTCCATCGCAGTCTTTGTTCTAATTATTCTGGTATATTATAAATGTAATGTACATAGCTACCTACCACATAATATCCTCCATTCGCCTGTCTTCCATTGGTCCAACTTTTTAACCACTGACTACTATTACTACTACTAGTCTACTACTGTTAGTTTATGCAACTAATAATTAAATAAATGAAGCTCCTATCTAATATATCTGAAAAATTATAAAACAAATAAAACATGTAATAGGCCCTATACTAATCTGTTATAGGCCTATATACTAACTCACTATCTTATCCAGAGGTTCATGGGCGCGCAGACATAAGCTATCCATACATTCGTATACTCAACTACTTGCAATTAACCTTGTATAATTCACATCCTTTAAATCAAGATTAATGTTATACTCCCACCTCATTCTTGCCCAACCTACTTGACGCTCTCCACCTGGTTTTCCTACAAGTACTTTCCATGCTCCTCTTTCATTCCCCATTTGTACCACACGTCCTGTTAAATTAATGATCTAGAAAGTCCCTAAGGCTCATCAAATAATTTTATCACAAACTAAACGTAAAGTATCGACATTTTTACTCAGAAGTAATTAAAAATCTATCCCGCACCGTAGCCGAGTGGTTAAGGCAAGAAGCCTTGACGCAGTGCTACGGGACATCCCCCATGGGAAGACATTTTCTCATGGAATTTCGGTCAGTATGGGACCGGTGCCCACCGAGCATCGTGAGGTGTTTGTGTAGCTACAATAAGTAGCGACTCCAGGTTGAGAAGACCAGCTATTATGACTGGGGGGCACGACATGCTGACCAAATTTCACCCCTACACTGACTAGATGATCGTCTACTTCTATGATTAACACATGTGGATGTGAGAGCAGCAGCCGGCGGGTGGCCAAGGGCCTTCTGGGCCTGTCACGAGTTGAGTTTTTTAATTAAAACTCTATAGATTAAAAGAAAACAATCTCAGTCTCATGGAATATATTTATCATAACTACAATAGAATAAATTTTAATACTAGAAGAACCCTTTACTCATGACTGTAATAATGCCTGTTCGGGCAATGAGATGAGATGAAATGAAAGTCTGTTATTTACAAGGTTACAGGTCAACCATTCCTTCTCACCATCACAGTGGCAGATGGAAAATGAAACGAAACGAAATAAATGACCCGAGTATAGAGGGTAAAGATTTTGACAAAAGAAGACCCTGTGGCTACGATTTCATCCACTACGAACCTATGTGGAGTGACTGAGACGCAAAGGTGTAAAGTTAAATATCCACTTCTTGGTCGCTGATTTTAATATTATTTAATGACAATAAAAGGAAATAAATAATTTTTCTAATGCCATGAACTACATATCGGTTTCTAAGTCATCAAAATCGGGAGAAGACGTATGAGAATATCTCTTTAGGGAGAAAATAATGTATTATAGGCCTATTTCTTCCTTGCAAGAAATTATATTACATTATAATCTACATAGGCTATATCAAAAAACAAATCAAAAGTAATGGCATTTGAAGGAAATTATCATATCCGATCAAAAATAGTTTTACAAAAGAAAACAATAGATCAAGTAAAATGTTTCTATTATTTAGAATGCTTATTCTTCTTCTTCTTCCTAAACTTAATTTGTAGGATTTTCATCCTGTTTATTTCCAAAAACACTCCTCGGAGGAAGACGTATTGGATGTGCATTCACTGTCTATCCATCTCTTGGCTGGTCTTCCTCTTGTTCTTCTCCCGTCCATTGGTCTACCTTCTTTAGCTCTTTTTTGCAAGTCGGTTTTTCTTCCATTCTTTCTATAGGCTATGACGCTTCCAATATTTTCGTCTTTCTATAATAAATTTGGTTATGTCTTGAATATGACATTTGTCCCTAATTTCTGTGTTGTGTATTTTATCAAATTATGTTTTCCCCTGAATAGTTCTTAAGATTTTCATTTCACATGAGGATGCTTATTATCATATGAAAAAGAGACAGATCTAGATAATAAATTATCCACATTCCAGCATATGTGTAGCACAATTTAAAGAACCTTGTTTTAATAACCAGGAAAGAGACAATGATGAGATTTTATAAGGTCTTGGCAGTCCCACTCGTAAAAAACGGAAATGAAAAATGGACATTTAGGCCTAATAGATTTGGAAAAAAGGAAGATAGAAACGGCAGATGGAGGGATATGCTTTGTGTCGGCATAGGCTTACAGCCTAACCTTCAAGTTGAAGATGGAGACATATAGGAGAGAAATATTACCTAACAACGAAAACAATATTAAACACACGATGATGATTATTATTTCATGTATTTAGATTGATTTCAAAATCTGATATTTTTTAAACAGTAAATTTTCCACTTTAGGATATACGTTATTCTATAGAGTTTTATGACCTGAATATAGACTACTGGTGTGTTTTGTCTGTTGACAAAAGGTAGGCCTATTATTTTATGTTAAAATACTCTCAAAAATTACTTTTACTTTCAAGATCGTACTATTTATTTTAACAAGAAACGTAATTTTGTTTCTACATCATGCTATTTTTTTAAAAAATGTTTCACATTTTATTTAACTATGTTTTCGTAATATGGCATTTATTTTTAAAAAATCTACTGTGTAATGTCGGTGGAATCAGTATTTTTAAAGTAACGCCAATCTTCTGGTGACACCATGACCCGGGGATCGACTCAGTCTCTAACAGAAATGAGTACCAGAGGCTTATTCTGGAATTTAAAGATGCCATCAAACAGGGATGACAACCCGCCTAACATCTATGGCCGATTACTTAGAAAGTTTGGAGCCTTAACTCCCTATTGCCCCAAGGGCCTCCTACGCTCTATAGTGGGATACTTTACTTTTTAAATTTATGTTTATAAGTTTATGAAACAAAATAAAAATAAATCTATTATTAGCCGTATAAGCTTTCTCTTAAGTTAGACCCTACGTACAGTAATTACATTCAATTGCAAAAAATATATAGATTATTAATAATTTTGGTAGGCCTATGCCATGGGACATTGATGGGAACAACTTTACTTTTACAAGGAAGTTTTTCCTGCACATAAAGCCATATTAAATTTGTAACTGGATTTTTTTAAAAAAATGTTCTAATGTTGTATTGAAATGTTTTGATTATTTATTAATACTATTTAATATATTTAACAACCCTTTTTTTATATTTGTAGCGTATATTGTTGTTTTAAATATAAAATTACGCATTTGGAATTTTCATGTTACCCTGATATGAGCATATTATTCTTGCCAAAATATGCTATTTTCTATTTTATAGAAATATCTATGGTCCAAATATAGGTCCAGACCAAACTTGGAAATCAAAACAAATAGTGAATTAAATAATATAATTAAAAATCAAAATATAGCCTAATAAATCATATCAGATCTCTTAGGATTGGATGGTTTGGTCATCTGATAAGAATAATCAAAAGAGATTAGTTAAAACTATATAAATTAAAGCCTACAGGCACTAGAGCTGTTGTTAGACCTAAGATGAGATAGCAGGACAATGTTTGAGAGGATTCGAAGAAGATCAGGGCGACAAACCTAAAATTGGCTGAAGATAGAAAATCTGGAGGAAGATTATTGAGAAGACCAAAACATTCAATTTTGAAGTTGTAGTGCCTTAAGATGATGATGATGATGATTTCCAAAGTCCCTGAAAGTCCAAATTGATTTTTAAGCATTCAATTGGGAAAACATTAATTTCTCGTGCCAGTAATAAAATGTGGAGGACCGCTCTGAAAACAAAATCACGCATGACTGTTATATTTATAGGTTTATTGTGTAATTCGAAACACATTTAAATTATTACTACTCGTTCGTATTCTTCTGTTTTATTAATAATACTAAATAAATCGAACTAATTGATGTATCCTATTGGATACATTGTCAATTGTAGGTTAAAACTCAAAATATTAGAATTAACAATATGTTTGTGGAAATAATATTGAATGAAACAAGAAGACAAACGTTAAAATATTTAATAGGAAATAAAGAAATTGATAAAAAAGATTGGCACAAAATAAAATCACATTTTTTTGCCTCTCCCATAAGATAGACCTAAGTAGAAAGCAAAATGTAGTAAGTTTTGGAAAAGGCTAATTATATTTTAATGATTGACGTAGGATTAATAAAACAATGTGCTATAAAATATTAACCTCATCTTTGAATAATCTATTTCCTAGCAAACTTTTCACTTATTATCATTAATATCGTCAAGTTATAATTTATCATTTATTACTAGAGAAACGGCTGTGAGGGAAGGTAATAAGTAATAAGTAACATATAATCAAGAAAATTATTTCTCGAATTTTATCGTAGTCTATTATTTAAGGTTACACTTCGCTATATATATATATATATATATATATATATTATATATATATATATATATAACCATTCAGTCTGAATTAATTTATAAATAATTCTATAAACAATTCCTTAAAAAACATTCTATTGGTATATTTTTCTCAGGAACTACTTCCTCTAAAATATAAAAACTTTCGTGACACTTTACTCACTCTATGATGGAGATCCTGTAGCGGATTCAGTAAAATATTCCTTCAAAAACTGTTGTTCTACAAATTGTGTGTGTATAAAAAAAAGCTAAATTAAATTGAATCATATCCTGCATTAAAAATGGGACTACAAATTCTTGTAGTTAAAATATAATTTTATTTATTACAGAATATCTGAAAATTGTAGCCTACCTCAATACAGATTAATGATGGCCAAACTTCAGTACGCTATATAGAAAATAATTTAGAATGAATGGTTTAAGGCATCTAAAAATACAATGTAAATTTTAAAGCTGAATATACCCATATCTAATTCAAAGAATTCATAATAAAGTAGGTAATACAAATCTGAGAGATATATATTTTTTTTATTTCGGAGATAGTTTTTACCCTTCTTCACAACTGACTCCTGAAAACAAGATCTTAACACAATATTGTGACTATATTGTAGAAGACTTGTATTCCTTCACTCATCCCATGAGTGAAATACACCTACAAGATATTTTACTCGTGCGACCCTTGACATGTTTGGAGTCCCTTCTCATGTCCCGTGTTTTACAGCCACGAGGCGTTAAGGTTGAGACAGGGTACAGGTGAAAAAGTGACAAATGGACACGAGACACATTGTGACTGGTACCAACTTGAAATAGGCGTTCGTGAGGACAATTCGCACAGAGTTGGCAGCACTGCAGTTCGACTCCCGAACAAAGAGGTGAATTATGAGGCGGACTTTAACAACTTGACCGTCATTTTATGGAGGATGGAAATATTTTGGGTGCCCACACCCTGCAGCAAGCCGCACACTGTGTTAGGAGTGCTTTAAGTGCCCCGAATATCCCGTTGTGGTCGCAATGCGGTGAGCTCCCGTCCCCAAGACCATTAAGCGGACCAAGACCCCCTGCTGTGCGCATACGGTAGGAGTCTGGACCTACAAGTAATTGGAAATTCTTTAATTTATAACATGGGGTTGTATCCCCCTAACTGACTGTATCCTACACCAGTGGCGTAACTTCGTACTATAACTCAAAACATAAAAATGAAAAGTCTAAAAAACTAAACCCAACTAGAAATAATTCTTAAAATATAGTAAACTGAAAACTAGTTTATTTATAATTTTAATAAACTTTCCCAATTAGGATCTGCCAAAAGTGACAAAGTGTAGGCCTATTTGACAATGGAGAAAGTAAGTAATAAAAATAAATAATAAACAGAAAAACATAGCCGCGGTGGACTAGTGGTTATGCTCCTTGCCTCTAGTTTCAAGGGTCGCGGTTTCAAACTCGGCCGGGGTCGATGTATTTTTTTAGGACGGGAAAATCCATGGAGTAAGCCCTCCGAGAAGGAATTTAAGCCGTGGGTTCCGAGTCTGAAGATTTTCAGGCTCGTTAAAGATCCTAAGCCTGAATGAAGAGGCCTCTAAGCCAAATTTACCGACATCAACGTCCTCGTAATAACTTCATTGCGTGTTAGATGTCTCATTGGGTCGGTGTGTTGACCGCGTGACATCTATGAACAAATAAGGTATCTAAAAATTAACTTGGTCTAATAACTCCTTACAAAGGAGAGGCTATGGCTCAACAATGGGCTACGCCTTTATGTATATATAATTTTTTACAATAGGTAAGTTACGGAATAATATAGAACTAGAGTGAATGTAAAAGGGTAATTCTGAAAAAAATCAAAAGCCAGAATTTGGAGACTGGCCATAGGCCTATAGATAATTTCTTAAAATGGATATGAAACCCTTCAGCGTGGTTGTTACAATTTGTGTTAAGATTTATTTTTCCAGTTCCTAGTTGCTTCAGAAATGACAGGTATTTTATGCCTATTTCTAGCATCTGCTACCTTAAATTGAAATTATATCTTAGGCGATATTTATCCTTAAGATAAGGAATAGTGTATGCCTATAGCCTCCTTCTTATCCTCGTCTGGTTGTTTAAGATTGAATTGAAAACAAGAAAAGTCCGATACCCAGGATGTACTTAAACTAAACGAATTCAATATCAACTCAAATTTAGGCTGTTTGATTGGTTTACCGAATACAGGCATAATTATTGTTTTTTGTTAATTAAATAATTTGTAATCAGTTTCGTTGCGAGAGAACAAAACATATCGTACCCGTACTTACAGTGTTTTTCACTATAGTTTTATTTTGAGATGCTTCAATATCTTTGGTGATATCACGTCTATGATATTTAGATTATATCCGACTAAGTAGGCTATGGTCTATTGTTATGTATATTAACGTGTAGGATTTGTGTATTGTTTCGTACCGTTTTTATGTTTATTGTGTAGGCTACATTCAATGGTGATTACGGATAAAATAGATTGTGGTAATGAAATTCCAACTCAGGATTCTCCTTGACAACGATTTCACTGATAACGAATCAATTTTACATTTCTAATTCAAATTTTGCATGCGAGTTGCGTTACGAAAAAAAAAAAAAAGGTACTCGTTAAAGTTTTTAAATTTCAGCTTTCAAGTGAATCTCCACTAGTCCCATTTCGCTGACTTTTGGACAATATTTTTCTCATACACTGTTTCGTTGGATAAAAAAATATGCGAACGATGGAGCAATGTTTAATTTTAGCTTTGAGTTAAGTTCACTTCTAAATGTATGGCTTTATTTATTAACGAATTCGCGAGTTCAATCGCAAAAAAAAAAAAAAAATCCCACCGCTGAAGCGTTATATATATATATATATATATATATATATATATATATAGCCTATATATATAAGTTATATAGCCTATAACTATGAAATGAAAAATAAATGCCTGAGCCTGGATTTATTTTTTTCCCATGTCATATAGCCTATATATAAAGGTAAAGTGATCCCACTATAGGCCACAGGAGACCCTTGGAGTAGAAGGAGGCTAAGGTTCCACTTTTCCTAAATAATCGGCACTTAATGTCAGCCGGTTGTCAATCCTGCGTAACGGCCGCCTTTACCTCCAGAATAAGCGTCTGGTACTCATTTCGGTGGAGGTTGACTCGACCCTAGGGCCATGATGCAATCAGAACGTTTGGGCGAGTTTAAAAATTCTGACCCCGCCGGGACTCGAACCCTCGACCTTCGGTTTGTAGTGTATCGTCTTTTTCAACCATGCTACGGCTGCTCCATACAGGCCTATATATATATAGGCCATAGCTATATATATATAGGCCTATATATAGTGACTAGTAAATAGGATCGGTGAAGATTTGAAAAATAATATAAAAAATTATTTTATGAGTACAATCTCAAGAGCTATATCTTCAGAATTCATTAAAAAGAATCATAATTTATTTTCTTTGCAGTCGTAGGCGAATTTGTATATAGGCCTATTAAACGAATGTAACTTATGTCTGTTTGTCCTTTATAGACTTCTAAACTGTTCAACCGATCTTCGTGAAAATTTGTATATGTAGGTATTCAGATGCGGCTAGTGTTTAGCTGTTATATATTATATTCAAAAATCATTAGGTGTAGGAGTTCACCTGAAACGAAAATTTAAAAAGCGCTCTAGCGATCGCAATTTTCGATTTTTCACAACAAAACTCGGAATATCCTATTAAAATAAACTGAGTTATGCATTATCAAAAAAATTAGCGAAATCTGACCATTAGAAGGGGGGGTTTGCCTGAAATTTGAAATTAAAAATTTACTCTAGCAGCTGCCACGTTTGTTCGTCGCAGTGTATCCCATATAATTAATTAACCCTCAATATTTAATTTATTTAGGCGTAACAGCGCACGTCTGGTATTTCCTAATTATTTATAAATTCCTAGGAATCCTTTCCTGCGGCGAAATTAATAAATTATGTTCTCTTGAAAATATTTTTAAAAAATTCTTACTACATAGTACACACCGAAAATGACTCACACACACACATACACTCAGATATATTCTTTGTCTTCTTCCAATAGCGCTATAACCCATTGCGTGTCCGAGCCTTCTTATTGCGAGACCTCCAATCTTCTCTATCCAATGTTCTCTGCTGCCAGTTCCTTCAGTTCAGGATTTGATGACAATCTTCCTTCACTGAGTCCATCCATCTTTTTTATAGGTTTTCCTATGGCCGATCTCCTCCGTCATCACTTTCTTAGGTACGCATTCTTTGTCCATTCTTTGAACGTGTCCTAGCCTATTGCATTTTTTATTTAATTTCAGGAGTTGATAAATCAGGCTCCTTAAAAAATTCATAGATTACCTCATTTTCCATCTTCCATTCTCTTTTACTGGTCCATATATCCTTCCCAAAATCTTCCTTTCAAAAGTGTTCATTAAATTCTCAGAGCTCTTTGTCATAGTCCAGGTTTCACTCCATATACAATATTGTACGTATGCAAGTTTTATATAGTTATATATATATTTTTATAACTTTCTTAACTATAATTTTCTATTTTAGGATTGGAAATGGTCCATAATATGCCTTTTTTTGCTCTATACTTTCTATTTCGTATTAATTCATCATTGTTATTAGTAATAATTTTGCCAAATTAGGCTATGAGAAACTCTTTACTACTTCAAATGTGTTTGTGCCTATTATTAATTGTTGATCTCTATTAAAATTTGTCCGTGATAGTGTCAAAAGTTTTGTTTTTGACACATTAACCTTGAGACCGACTTTTCTTGCTGTTTTATTTTAACTGACTGAATGTCTATTTTAGATCGTGGTGTGTGTTTCTATCCATAATGTTGACATCGTCGGTATATGCTGCTATCTGAATAGATTTATATATCAAAGTTCCTTCAGTATTTATGTTTAATTTCCTGATAACATGCTCTAAAACTATGTTAAATAGTAGTGGGACCAGCCCATCTCCTTCTTTCAGCCCCTTGTTGACAGTAAAAGGGTTTGTATTCTCTGTATTTATTTTTATCTGAGTGACTGAATCTTCCATTGTTACCTTCGTTAATCTTATCAACTTTCTTAGAATTCCGAGAACATTATTTGAAATAATAATTTTCCCCTGTTAACATCATCATATGGCTGTTTGAAATCGATGAAAATATTATGTATATCGATTTTGTATTCCCAGAACTTCTCTAAAATTAATTTAACTGCAAACAGTTGGTCTGATGTAGATTTTCCGTTCCTAAATCCAGTTTTTGTACTTGCCAATTACATCATTAATATATTGTTCAAGTTTCCCCTTTAATATTATAGTACATATTTATAGCTTGTACATAGGAGTGATATCCCTCTATAATTCTGGTAGCTCAATATATATAATTATTTATTTATATGTGTAGGCCTACGTGTTATCGCTTTAGCGGCCTCAATTTTTTTTCGGAACGAACTCGGCATACACCAGTCAATTATAAAAGTAAGATCGAGTTCTTTAATGAACAAATTCGGATCATTAGGAGCAAAATTTTATAATCGCTCTAGCAAGTGAAATATTCGATTTTTCATAACGAAATTAGATAATTATATGTCTTTGAAATAAAACAAGAAAATTCTTTTCCAAAACTCAGTGAAATTCGATTAGGCCTATTAGGAGTAGGAGTTACCTGAAAGCTGAAATTTAAAAATTGTTCTAGTGGCCGTCATGTTTATTTTTCTCGCTACATAAATGAATAACCTACATATGATTTAGTTAACAAAATGAATACATATTCCGTAAACCAGCAAAATCGGACCATAAATTAAACTTGCTGAGGAATTCGGTTAGTTTAAGCACTTCCTGAGTGTCGCTTTTTTATAACTTTTCATTTATATTTTACTCCTTTTTATGGCCTTTGATATTAATTATTGCCTTGTTTAGCTTTGAATTATTTAGTCCATGTATTAATGTGATGGCAGGTCACCTACGTCCTGATTCTAAATTTAAATCAATACTTCTAAATTCATTTTAAAGCACCGTTGAGGTCATGTAATAAAATATTAAAAATATAAAAAATAGTACCTGATAAATCAGTCGTCCTCAACTAAAATAAAGTTATGTTAGAAAACTTCTTCAATTAGTTAAATATGAAGGCCTTTCAAAACAATGATTTAGTACCAGTTTAAATGCAGAAGATGAAACATTGTTTTGAAAGGCCTTCATATATTAACTAATTGACGAAGTTTTATAACAGAACTTTTTTTAGTTGAGGACGACTATCAGGTAGGCCTACTAATTTCATATTTTAATATTTTATATTTTTAATATTTTATATTTCACTATTTTATATTTTTAATATCGTAAATTTAAACTTTTGTATTTATGAAACTGGGCCTAGGACTGTCCCGCGCCGTAGCCGAGCGGTTAAGGTAGGAAGCCTTGGCGCAGAGCTACGGGACTTGCGCTGGTTCGAGTCTCCATGGGGGAAGAAATTTTCTCATGGTATTTCGGCCAGTATGGGACCGGTGCCCCACCCAGCATCGTGATGCAATTGGGTAGCTACAATAAGTAGCGGCTCCAGGTTGAGGAACCAGCTATAACGGCTGGGGGTTCGACATGCTAACCACATGTCACCCCTACACTGGCTGTTGATCATCTACCTCTGTGATTGACACATGTGGATGTGAAAAAGACAGCAGCCGGCTGGTAAAAGGGCAACCGCTGAAAAGTGGAAAGACCCTCAATCGGAATCGGCCTAGGACTGCAAAATTGTCTTAATTTTACACCCACTGTATAAGGATCATGATTGAGCTTGGTTATGATATAATGATAATAATAATAAATAATAATAATAATAATAATAATAATAATAATAATAATAATAATAAATAGTAATAATAATAAAATACTAATAGTAATTATTAATTTATTTACTTGTTGAAGTTAAGACCGTAAGATTTTTCTCTTCTACTTCACCAGGGTTAAGTTACACAAATATTAACAATTATTTATGAAGTGTCTGTAGTTAGATTAAAAACATTTACACAGTATATAGCTGATGGTCTGAATAAAAATGTATCTGAGCAAATTTTAACCGACCTTCATCCATGCGAGTGATACCTTATTTTCCTTATAGATGTCGCCTCGTGGCGGTGTACTAACCATATGACTCTCGCTGACATATTTAGGGAAATAAGCGAAACTAAATTCTTCTGGTTAAGAAAATTCCCATTCGGGAAGCAGCCACGCGTCGCGTCGCAAAGGGAAGAACGGGGACCAATGACCATCATCATAGAGTTGATAATTATAAAAACATTATTATTATTATTATTATTATTATTATTATTATTATTATTATTATTATTATTATTATTATTATTATTATTATTATCATCGTTTTACAGATTGTTCGATCTGGTATTGTTTTTATGTTCCCAATTTTCATTTTTTTCTATCTAAGCAATAATTTTCTTCCAATCCCATTCCTTTCATGGCTTCCTGGACATAATTTTCCATACTGTGTTTAGGTCGTCCTATTCTTTATCTCCCTGGTGGTATCCATTCAAAGATCATCTTCGGTTATCTTGAGTTGTGCAAACACTTTGGATGGACAACTAAAGATAACCGAAGATGATCTTCGAATGGATACCAATACAAGAAGAAGTCACATTACGAGGTTCTTCTTAATAAATAAGGCGAGTCCGTTGCATCTCACCTCATAAAAAAACTGATAAAATCTCAACTTTTATGAGGTAAGATGCAACAGACTCATCTCAATTATATTTTGTTTTCTTTACAATAAAACAAATTTAGTAATAATCTAAGGGCATATGTTTTAATGGAAATGAAATTAAGTAATATCCGAATTAATGTAGTTGTGAAACTATGTACCAAAATATCACATTACAAACCATCCACCGAATTTAGGCCATAACAAGTTTGATGTTCCCAGCCATGAAGCTGACGTTACGCCACTGCACTTCAACAGAGTGATGTATTCCATAGAATTAATATTTCAGCGGCCAGTCCATTAAAAATATATGAAGAAGAAATGTGTGACAGGCGAAAATGAGAAATTCCAGTGGAAGCGTTCCCACAATACGCCAACGTGGTTTTTCCAAATCACCGCAACATCAAATTGTGTCACAAGTTCACATTTTCCTCCGTTTTTCTAACTTCCTTTAATAGCTTCATCACTAAGAACACAAATTTCAGATAACTTACAACTTTATAATGGGGAAAAACAGTAAAAAAAATTTAAAGCCTCTTAAAATACAAGCAATATAGTTAAGATGGCATTTTCTAATTATTCAACACTTAATAATAATAATAAATATAGGAGCGCCTGGAAAGAAGATGTTGATAGAATGCCAGAAGAAAGATTTCCAAAATTATTGCTAAATTATAAACCACACGGAAGGAGAAATTTTGGAGGCCCACACAGAAGATGGTCTGAACAATTTTAACAATTCTAGCTTTCATGAAACAGCAACATACCAACAGGCTTAATCCCTGGATGATGATGGTAAATAGTAATAAATAACAATAAAGGTGGCTCTGTGGTGTAAGCGATTAGACACTCGCCTCTCACCGCTGGGTCCCGAGATCGAGTCTCGGTCACACTATGTGGATTTCGTGGTGGATGAAACGGAGCTTGGGCAAGTTTTTCTCGGGGTTTTTTCCAGTTTTCACCTGCCACTAATTTCATTCCACCATTTCTCCATATTCATCTCACCCATTTTGTTTCATTTCAATCATCCGCCCCTGTGACGGTGCGTCAGGAGAGGTCGGCCGGCACCCTCGACGTTAACAGACCTCTAAAATATAGGGGCTCATCTCGTCTCATTCCTCGATCCGACCCTGAATTGGACACGAGTTGAGAATTTTTTTTGTATTTAGTAATAACAATAAAAATAATAAATTAAGTTACTGCCACATTCGAAACTGGAGATTCATGGAAGAACGGACATAAGTTCTCCAAACATCATTTCCCTGAACTAGATTTTCCAATCAATAATATAATAATAATAATAATAATAATAATAATAATAAATAATAATAACAATGAGAGTAAAGTGATACATTACAGGATTAGGAGGCCTTTGGTGTACTATAGAAGAAGATTCAGGCTCCCCCCTTTCTAGATAATCGGCGCGAGATGTCATTCGGGTTAACAGTCCTGCATGTAGGCTGTTTTATCCCTATTACACAGTTTGGTACTCATATTTTAGAGGCTGAGTCGACCCCAGGGCCATGAAGCCGGCAAAAGGTTTAGGCCAGCTTAAATTGAACCCGCGACCTTCTGACTTGTAGCCAATTGACTTAATCAAATACGCTATGACGTATCCCAATTTCAACAGCTACAAAAACAATGATGATGATGATAATAATAATAATAATAATAATAATAATAATAATAATAATAATAATAATAATAATAATAATAAAACAAAATTTAGGCCTAATGTGCACAATATTTCCGAGGAGTTAGAAATAAATGGAACTAGATTAAAACAGTGGAATATTTTAAGTATTTGGGATCAATAATTCAAAGAGATGGATCATCTGCATTAGACATCGTAAAAGAATAATAGAGACAAAGAAAGTTATTGGCATATTACATTCTATTTTATGATGGAATAGGAATACAATCAAGAGGACTAAATTATTAATATATATCACATATTGTGAAGAGTAGACCTATTTATTATATGGTGCGAAAACATGGATGTTGAAGCAAAAACAGAAATAAATTATTAGTCATAAAAATTGACTTTTTCAGAAGATAGGAAGAATATCAAAATTAGACAAAATAAAAAAATAATATAATAAGAGAAATTATGAATGTAGGAAAGGATATTGTACAAGAGATTGAAGAAATCCAACTTCGATGGCATGGGCATGTAATGAGAAGGAGGGACACAGAAACAAACAAAGAAGTATTGAAATGGATACATCTTGGAAAAAGGAAACGTGGTAGACCAAAGCCAACGTGGATAAAGGGAATTCAAGACAACATGAAGAAGAGAAATATGACAGAAGCAGACACACAAGATCGGGAAGTGTGGAAGAAGAAAAAATTGTATGTTTTGTTTGAGGATACCTATGTAAATAACAAAAAACAATCCTGAAATAAATAAAATAATAATTATAATTTCACTCCATTAACTTAGGCACTTAGGCACTTTCTACATGCCACACGCTTCCCAGGCCCTACAGTGGCACGACCTATGGGAGGAGGATTTTAAACTATGGATCACACACATACTTTTTGGAGCACACAATGACATGGAGGGCCTCTTCAAATGGGTGACGTCAGGGTTTACTCCGAGACAACAGAACATGAAGACGAAACACCATTCACATATACACACACACGCACACACACGCACACAATACACACATTCATACTAAACTTGGCGAATATGATAATGATGAAAATATTTATGATGATCAGACGATGTTCGGGGACAGTTTGAGCGTTAAAGTTTTCTGACATTTGTCTTACAGGAAACCGACTGGGGATCGAATCCGAGCCCGCTGCGGACGAGGCAGCGAAGCTATCCCGAGACCACAACCATAGGCATAATAATAACAATAATAATAATAATAATAATAATAATAATAATAATATATAATAATAATAATAATAATAATAATAATAATAATAATAATATAATATATAAATAAATAATAGAAGTAGCCTAAATAAATAAACACATATACATGTGTATATGTGCATATGTGTCTGTGTTAACGCTCTAGGGACCGAAATTTCTGTTCTTTCGGAAGCAATTCCGGCACACAGCAATCAATTATGAAAAGTAAAGTCGAGTTCGTTAATCAGAAAAATCGGAGCATTAGGAGAGGAAGTTAAACTGAAACGAAAATTTTTAAATCCCATAGCGGCCACAATTTCTGATTTTTCGTTACGAAACTCAGAATATGCCAGAAATAAAACAGGAAAGTATTCTATGAAAACAGCGAAGTCCGACCATTTGAATTGAATGTTTACCTGAAACCCGAAATTTAAAAATAGCTTTAGTGGCTGCTATTTTTGTTTTCTCATAGCATAATTGTACGTAATCATGAGATTTAATTAACAAAAGAAATTTACAGAGTGCGGCATAAGTCAGTTAACCATTGTACATGGTTGCAAGGAGAAACATCAGATTGGTTGAAACTGGTGTTTGAATACGGGACCTTCAGAATATAATCTCAAACACCACTGCTTGAGGTAATTTGCTAACTAGGGAATACATCTTGTCCAGTATCCTGTCTATAAACGAATTCAAGTTATTTATTTTTATTTTTTGGATGATCATTTCGAAGAGTGGATTGGAAGGCGTGGTAAAATCGATTGGTCGCCCAGATCACCAGACCTCACGCCATATGATTTTTCAATGTGGGGAATTTTAAAGGACAAATTTTATCAGTACAAAACCACTAAACCTGCAACGGTTACAGGATTTGATTGAACAGAAATTTGAAAACTTTTGTTATTAATGGGAAATTATCTGATAACATCTGCAAATCAGCGTTAAAATGATCAATAGGCCTACATTTAAAATTAATTTTAAAGCACCGTTGAGATTATGTAATAAACTATTAAAATTATAAAAATAGCACCTGATGAATCAGTCGTGCTCAACTAAATAAAGTTGTGTTAGAAAACTTCGTCAAGTAGTTAAAATATTTTCAAAACATTGTTTCAACTGGTACCAGTTGAAAGGCAGAAGATAAAGTTGAGTACGATTGATTTATAGGGGGCACACCGTAGCATAGTGGTTAGGGCACTGCGCTTACAAGTCGAAAGGTCGAGGGTTCGAGTCCCGGTGGGGGATTTTTAAACTGACCCAAACTTCTGACGGCACATGGCATTGGGGTCGACTCGGCCTCTAACTGAAATGAGTACCAGATGCTTCTTCTGGGGATAAAGGCGGCCGTCGCGCGGTGCTGACAACTCGGCTGACTTCAAGTGCCGATTGTCCAGAAAAAGTGGGAGCCCTAACCTCCTAATACCCCAAGGGCCTCCTGAGGCCTGTAGTGGGATCACTTTACTTTATGCCATAAACCTATGGGTTCGATAGTGCCTGTGAGTAAGTACGACTGATTTATCATGTACTAATTTTATATTTTTAATATTTTGTTAAAACGATGTCACTTTCAAGAATTTCGGTAGTTGTTTTTTGTATAGGCCTAGATGTTATAAGCTATAGAAAATAATAGGCTATATTTGCATTTTCAGTTTACTGACTGCACCCTGTGTATATTATTCCGTAAACTAACAAAATCGGACTGTAAATTCGTCTTGCTGATTATATGCAATTCCTAAGGGACGGTTTTTATTAGTATGTTTGCCTTCATAATATCAGAAGAGCGGAGTTGTAGTGGGCCATGGAATGCAGTAGTTGAATAGTGGTATGTGAGATTGTGAGTTTATCGGCTATGATAGAAAACATTGACAGGGAGTAATACCGTTGTTTCCGCGCACATTCACCCAGATGTTGTTATTATACCCATTATTACCTTGTAGCAAACCATTTGTTTTTTCTCTGGGCGAAAAGAATTTCCTCTTCCCACGAGCCAAGAAAAACCAACCATCAATTAGGTTCGATCCCGCGGTGGCATTGTTCCGCGCATGAGTGACGCACGTACTTATATTGTGGGAAATGTAGCATTTCCATGTATTCACGGCCCAGGAATGTAGTGGGTGGGCATTCTCCAAGATGTGCTATTTTAACGGCAGCGTATCCCGGTAATGTTCATTTAAACCAACTTATGTCCCATTTTCTCTGGAATCTTTTAAGAAGGATCGATTGTAAAAAGAAAATTAACTCATAATCGAGAATTAATATCTGATTGTAATTACCTGACAGTACTATATATCTGTGTTAATTAAAGATACATTTCTCTTTGAAAATGTATGTAACACAGTATGTAGGCCTACTTTTAGATTTATAAAAAAAACTAACTAATACCGGGCTTGCGCTGCCATGCCTAAATAAATTAAATTAGTTTTTATATGTTTAGTTGAATAAGTGAAAAAAGAATAATAATTACAAATTTTATATTGTAATTATTTTAGTTGCCCTGTGCTGATTACCCGGTGTTGCCCGGAAATCTACTTATCCCGATATCCCTGGCATCAATGAACTGAAAGACAAAATTGGTTATTATTATCCGTAAAAGATAGATATGATGTCGCGGACTTTTTGTCGAATTTCTTTAGACATTCAATTGTGCGTAATTAATTTTGTGTATTTGCTATGGTTTAGGCAGCATAAGCCATTTAAGCAACCAGAAAGAGACTTTTTAGTGCAACGATGCACGTTTTATTTTTAGCTCCGGCCATATAGTGCGTAAGGTATTATATTATATACTTTAAGAATAATTGCCTCGAAAATCTCTAAATGAAGGTAAAAAACCCATTCAAATCGGTCAAGTAGTTTTTGAGTCCACAAAGGACAGACAAATTCACAGACAACTGGCACGTAGATGTTCAATTTTAAAAAATAGGCTATAAAGATTCTTAACAAATCACCCCTGGCACACTTTCTCAAGAATTATTCGAAGTATGGTTATGAAATTTTCAAGACAGTTTATTCAATTCATGGTGTTCTGTAATAGTCAATTAAATTGTCCTTCAAAAACTATAATTTCCTACAGTCAGATGATAGCATTCTTGCTTCCTGACTAACGGGAGCGGTTTCGATACCCGGCACGGTTGAAGATTTTAATTGTTAAAGTGATTTAATTTGTCGGGCGCAGGGACTAGTGTTTATGTTCCTTGCATATAGTCCCGAGGGTTCCGGGTTCAAATCCAGTCAGGGTCAAAGGATTTTTCAGGATGGAAAAACATAAGAAGCAAGTTCTCCGGGAGGAACTTTAAGACATGGGTCCCAAGTCAGAAGATTTTCAGCCTCGTAGAAGAACCGCAAGCCTGAATAAAAAGGTGTTCTTCTTCACTTCCTGGTTTAAGTATTAGTTGCCTGCTCCGTCTTCACTAATGGATCTAAGATAACCTCTTCCGAGGACGTACGACATCTCTTCTTCCTTTCGGAAAATAATGTAAGATTTTATTTGGTAATCTACTTTCTTCCATTCTTTCTATATGTTCTTTCTACTGAATCTTGTTGTTAAATATATTTTCTTTTATGGAGTAGATCTGCAGTTCTTCACGGATATCCCCGTTTCTTATATGGTCTGTGAAAAATTTACTAACCTTTTTTCATCCAAGCCTACTAAATGTCTCATTGGGTCGATATGTTGACTGCATACCATTCATGATATCTTTATGGAAATAAGCATAACTAAATTAACTTGATCTAGTAACTCGTAACAAAGGAGAGGCTAAGACCTAACATTGGACTGTTACACTATTGTAGATAGATAGAAATTAATTTAATTGTAAAATGTTCAATCTCGGGGTCAGGAGGGACGGTCGTGTACCAATTTTTAATCTCTGCGTTATGCACTAGATTCCTGCGTTAAACTGCAAACTCCTGAGGAATACATAGGCTATGTTGAGAAGGCATGTGGTAGTGTTGATAGCGATTTGTCTGTAGGATGAAAATGTTAAGACTGGCGGTCACCTTGGTGCTTTTCGATGGGAATAGGTTACATGCCAACACCCGGTTTCACATTCTCCCTTCTCTTCATCATTCCTCATACAACACACTTTACAGTACATAAATATATATTCATCCTACACTTCTCTCTGTGCACAATACAAGAATATGTAAATTGAAAATATGCTACACTAGCACCATCTCTCCGCCGAACGCGGAATCCAAAACATGAAAGTATGTGGGTGACATTATAACACATACATATTTTCATACTTTTATATAAAATATATATTTTTGAAGTTCGAATACAATTATATTCTGGATTCAAAATATTGGATTTTTTTAGCAATTACTTGTTTTAACGATGAACAGGGAGCTGGCCTAATGCATTAACCCCTAACCTGGAGGACCAGGTATGTTTGTTCGAGGTGTTCTTCATCTAGCCTTTAATGAAGCAACGTCAATCTACAAGGCAGTAGATGTATAGTTTCCTCTTCCGCCAGGTGCACCATACCCGTACCGAAGGACCCCTTCGTTGTATCTGCCGTTGAGGTCTTCGCCGTAATCCTGGTAAGGGGCCCTCACAAGTACTATCAGCTGGACAATCTGAACCAAGGTTTTTTAAAGAGGTGTTACAACTCCCTTCACCTTTTTTCAACCTGGCTTAGGACAGCTCAATTAAACATTCTAAATTGGAAAAAATCAGAAATACAATCATCAGACAAAAAAGGAAAGTCCAAAAGTCAATATTAGATGTTGTGAGATACAGACAGCTAGAAGTAAGGTCATATACTTAGAATGCCAGAGACAAGATTACCTAGAAAAGCTTTGGAATGGATTCCACCTGGGAAAGGAAAGAGAGTAAGACCTAGATTTAAATGAATGGATTATATAAGAAGAGATATGAGGGAGATAGGTCTGGAAGAATTGGAATGGGAAGAGGGAGAGAAGAATAGAGAAAAAGAAAGTTAAAAATTTAAAACGCTTTGGACACATTAAGAGTTTTTTTACATTGTAAACCTGTTTATAAATGAATAAAAAACTGCTGAACACATTTTTATATATAATGGCTAAGTTACTTATGGCCCTGGTGTCGACTCAGCCTCTAACGTAAATGAGTACCAGACGCTTGTTCTGGGGGTAAAGGCGGCCGTCACGCAGGGCTGACAACTCGGCTGACATAAAGTGCCGATTGTCTAGAAAAAGTGGGAGCCCTAACCTCCTACTACCCCAAGGGCCTCCGGGTCTGTTGTGGGATCGCTTTACTTTACTTGTGGTTAAAAAATCAACTTTGTTTTCTATTAGGCTATATAAGATCAAAAAAAAAACTCAATATGGCTACGCGATGTTCAAGACATTTGATTGTGAATTTGAATATGAGCTACATGAAATAGGTGGACAATTGTTTCTTACCAGTGAATAAGACATAATTTGTAATTCTGTTATACGATCTTACTGAGCTTATTGAAATATCTTACAAACAAAGAAGACTGCGGGAAACATATTTTTATCAGGGATCCTAATCCTCGGAAACACAAAAATAATGAGGATGAACTGGTGACTTGCATTCCATTACTGTAATATTTCTACCCCGTTCACCTGTTATAAGTTAGCTGACTTGTTTTTTGCAGAACTCCCAAGTTATTGGAATGTTTGACGCTAATTATAGTCTGCAATAGTAAGTCATCCTCTTTTTTTTTGCTCTTTTTTTAATCACAGTAAGTAGGCTACCCATGTATACTACAATCCCATTGTGGTCCACTTTATAGAATAATTTTTGGTATAGAAATATGGGATAAGCATCATGTATTGTTTACAAATAGTTTCATTTTTTCTATATTGCAAGACATAGCCAACTTTCGTATCGTAAAAGTACAAAACAAACTGCTCTCAGAAGATGATATAATGAAATATTTAAAAAAAACTATAAATAAGGGCTACTCACGTTAAATACAAACATGTCGACAAGAAAACAGGTTATTTGTCATGTGGCCCGGGTTTATAAATAATAATGTTATGTGATTTGCAATTTATTTATAATGAATATTAGTAGGCCTGTACTGTATATTTACATATTTCATGGCTATTATATTGTTCTTGTAGAATTTTATATTGTCATATTAATCTATATACAGGTTGGGTCATAAATCACTACGCCATTACTACTTCTACTCTATTAGTACATGAGTAGTGACTTTTGGTCCATCCTGCATAATATATAATTATATAAATGTATATATGTATGTATGTATGTATGTATGTATGTATGTATGTATGTATGTATGTATGTATGTATGTATGCATGTATGCATGTATGCATGTATGCATGTATGCATGTATGCATGTATGCATGTATGCATGTATGCATGTATGCATGTATGTATGTAGGTCTATGTGGATGCAAGAAATAAGAACTAGAATGAGAACAAGAGGACTAGAGAACATTGAGTGGAAGGATAGAGATGAGTGGATTAGGAAAATAAAACTTTAGACTCAGAAAGATGTGTAAACATTGAAAATCTGTATAGGCCTGTAAATAAAAATGTATGTATGTAATATGTGTGTGTATATGCTGGCATAAGTCTCGAACGCTTGGAACAATTCGACCCAAATTTGGTACACATATAAATTATGATCCGGGAATGTGACTGTAAGCAATAGAATATCCCTAGCACGCCTAAGAGGGTAAGAGCTGGTTGAAATCGAAAACTGACCGGCTACGACCTAAATGTGTTCCAGTATAATTCTAAACTTGGTACGCATATAACGTACAATGTTTTGACGGGGGTAAGAGACCCCTAGCAAATCTGAGAGGAGGTGAAATAAAAAAATCGATATCAGTGTCGATCCATAGTTTTTGTGGCAGCTGAGCTGATTGGTGACAAAGCAGATTGTATTTAACCCCACATCTGATCGTAGCACCCCCATGAGGGTAGGGAGGGTGAGAAGGGGTGAAAAATAAGATGTTAAAATTGCTTGAGATTAGTGTGGAATCTGTGGTTTTCAGGGTAGCTAAGCTGATTAATGAAAGTCTTGATGCCATTTAAGCTCAAGTTTCCCCCTTGCATCCATAGGGGTGAGAATGGGTGGAAATAAAATGTCCAAAATGATCGAATTTAGTGTCCAAACCATGGTTTTCGGGATCGCTTATCTGATTGATGACAGCTTCAACGACGTTTAAGCCCATGTTTGACCTTTAGTACCCCTAAGGAAGAGGGGGTAGAAGAGGTAAAGTAATTTACAAATTGACCAAGAATAGTATCGAATCCATGAAGTCGCTAAGATGATTGATGCCAAGAAGATTGGGATAAATAAATACACGAATAAGCCTGACACTTAGGTACTATTATTTAATAAAGCAACACAAAATTCACACAGTAATTGTTCATTTGTAGTTTGATAAGTTTGTACTTCACCAGCCACTCATAATAATAAACAATCAGGCTCCTACAGCATTATGTCTGTACAGTGTCGCATTTTATTAGCGGCATTTGAATTTCGCGGGTGACGGCGATAATAGTTTTCTCGTATTGCTAGAAATAAATTCGTGAGTCGCCGATTCGCGAGTTGAAAGACCCGCGCAGTTCATGGATGCGTCTAGACCTCCGTTCCAGAACTTCTCCAAGCCTCGACCATCATTGTCGCGAAGTTTCTAGGCGAGAAATTTCCTTAATGTAAAAGTCTGGATTGGAGACCGAGAAATTTTCGTCCCCGCCTATTCTCTTTTATTTAACCTATATTTTAATAATATTTTAAAATTGTAATAACTATGTATGTAATTTACGTATTATTTTATTATTCGCTGGTTGAGTGGAAGAGAAGTCCTTATGGCCTTAACTCTGTCAGCTTAAATAAAGCTTTATTATTATTATTATTATTATTATTATTATTATTATTATTATTATTATTATTATTATTATTATTATTATTATTATTATTATTATTATTATTATTATATATTATCATATACAATATATGATCAGAAAGTTGGTCGATGCATTTGAGGTAGGTGGACTGAAGATAAATTATATTAAAACAGAATATATTGTAATTGGAGGAAATTCAGGAGACCTACAAATAAACTATATGAAAATTAAATGTGTTGAAGAATATAAATATCTTGGATCTATAATAGCTAAATCTGGTACTTGTGAAAATATATTATTAACAGAGTAAATTGTGCAAGGAAGGCGATTAGATCCCTGAATGGTATTTTATGGAATAGAAATTTGACCAGAAAAAAAAAGAGATTATACAGACAATAATAGAAAGTATACTTACATATGGATCAGAAAGCTGAACAATAGATGAAAGGATGCAGAAAAGAATCTTGGCGACAGAAATGGATGGATTACGGAGAAGTATGAGAATATCCAGGCTACAACATATTCGAAATACATATATCAGACAGGAAATGGATGCACAAGAAACTGTTATCGATAGGATAACAAAGAGAGCTCTACAGTGGTATGGACATGTACAACGGATATCGGAAGACCAGTGGCCTAAACAGGTGTTGGATTGGATGATACCAGGCAGAAGGAAGAGGGGGAGAAGTAGAAGAGCATGGTATGAGGGAATATATGATGCCATGATGAAGAGGGGTATGGAAGATGGACAATGGGAAGATAGGAATCTCTGGAAAGCAGGAATCAAAGGCAAACTGCTGTAAAGTGGAAAGCCAGTATTAAGTATTAAGTAAGTATTATTATATAATCTGTTACGAGGGCAGGAAGTCAGTTGTGTTCTGACAGCGATACAGTGACTGTGAATGGGAGAAACTGCGTGCGGCAAGTGGACCGGCAGAGGCTGTAAAATAATTGTGCGATAGATAAACTTTAAAGGAAGATCAATTATTACAACACATTGTTAGTGGAATGTTATGGAGTTTTTCGACATTACCTGTGTTGTTTTATTACGCCAAAAACGTGAAAACTAAACTCACAGCATTCTGCGACAATATAACCAAACATGGAAGTTATGTGTTGGTTTATAACAAAAGAACGCTTCTGCTCAAGGCCAATACTAAAAACTATTTGGTTTATTTATATCCAGGTATAAATGCATACATTGGGGGTCACGGTGCACAGTTTGAGAACCTGTGGTATAGAACCTCATTTTCAATGCCACACATTTTTGTTGAAAATAAATAATATGGGGGAGAATGATTGAGGTTATGGCACACGCCAGTACGGAAATGTGAATTCATAGAAATTGTAAAATTATACACAACTCTCCATGCCCCCTGGCGTGAATAATAAGAGAACAACATAAAAAAAAATACAAAATATCAATCCCCGCTCGCAGCGTAAAATTATAGATTCACCAGCTACTTGTTTTTTAAATTGTTATAATCACAAGCGATTCAGATCACTTCTGGGCGGTGATAATTGCCATCATTAACAGCTTCAAGCTCTCTTTCTTATAATTGCTATCTTCTCTGTCAGTTTCATCAATTATCAGTATTGCTGCTACATCTTAAACCAACCAATTATTTCAACTAACTTACCGGGACTAACGAATCTCGGAAGCTTATGGCCTCGCGGATATAAGCCATTTTGAGCTAATATATTCTCCACTCGTTCCCTGTATAATACAAATCTCTCAAATCATTTTAAATATTATTAGGGCCTATCTCATTTTATTCTTGATTTAACTACTACTACTGGACATTTCTCCTCTGGTTTCTTACAAGGAGTTTTTTATTTAATATTTTTATAGATGCTTTAACATCAATAAAATTAAAAATAAATAAATAAATAAAAACAGACTCTGGAATTCCCTCCCCTCGTACATCAAGGGTCCCGCGTCTTAGCCGAGTGGTTAAGGCAAGACGCCTTTGCGCAGGGCTACGGGATTTGCGCTGGTTCGAATCCCCATGGGGCAAGAAATTTTCGCATGGAATTTCGGCCAGTATGGAACCGGTGCCCACCCAGCATAGTGAGGCATTAGGGTAGCTACAATGAGTAGCGACTCCAGGTTGAGAAGATCAGCTATAACGGCTGGGGGACCCGACATGCTGACCACATGTCACCCCTACATTGGCTAGATGATCGTCTACCTCTGTGATTAACACGTGTGGATGTGAGGCCAGCAGCCGGATCGTAGGCCAAGGGCCTTCTAGGCCTGTCACGCTTGGAGTTTTTCGTATATCAAGGACTGCCCGACTCAAAATCAGTTAAAAACTCACTACACTTTTCTTTAGAAATATAATATATTGGCCCAACCATGTTCATGTATAGCCTACTTTTATTATTCCTTTATATTTTAAACTTTCTTTACCAAGCCAATTACTTAATAAAATTATAGATTATTATTATTATTATTATTATTGTTATTATTATTATTATTATTATTATTATTATTATTATTATTATTATTATTACTTCTTTTCTTCCCCTTGTCAACTCTATATTATGTAGCCTATACCTATTATGTATCATTAATCAATCTTGTAGACAGTTCATAATTGTTATTAGGCCTAGGCCTATGTGTACAATTTAACCCTGATGAAGTGCAAGAGAAGACCTTACGGTCTTAACTCCATCAGGTAAAATGAAAAAAAAATTAAAAGTAAAAGTTAGGATTTTAAACATAAATGCATAACAACTAGCCTATATTCGGCATTTTGTATAGTATAGGCCTACATATAAATACTCATCTAGGAAGCTTTACTCAATTTATTTTATTTTATTCCATGTTTTGTTAGCATTATCTATATTAGCACCACATCCCCACTGTCTTTCGTTTAATCTACATTTTAATAATATTTTAGAATTATAATACGTAGGCCTATGTAATTTTTGAATGATTTTACTATTCACTGGCCTTAACTCTACCAGTTTAAATAAAGAATTATTATTATTACTTATATTTTCATCCCACGATATTCCATTGAGCCAAGCAATTGCAAATTTTCCGTTATTATTTCTATTTATTATTTCCTCTTCATAAATTCCATTTGCATTTATTTAATTCCTAAATATGTGATTTCACTACAAGATTTTATTGTTTCTCCAGCTCCAAAGTTAAATTTTGTTCTAGTTTTCACCAATTGATAAATATTTTGTTCTCTTCATGTTCGAAATTAATCCTCATTTATTATATTCTTCTATTAATTTTCTAGTCGTATATTCTAAATCTTCATAATATTGTGCAATTAATATTTGATCAGCTGCAATATGTAAGTTGTATTGTTTGAAATAGGAATTCCCATGCTTGAACATTTTCTCCTCCAATTCTTTAATATTTCATGCACATATATTTTATACAGAGTCGGTGATAGACAACAACCTTGACGTAGACCTTTATTTATCGTAAAACCATGTGACAATTTACTACCGAATTTAATTTTATATAGGCCTATATGCAATTTACATATACATTTTGTATAGCTTCAATTATTATAGTCTTAATTCCTATACGTCTTAAAGCAATCCATAGTTTCTCTCTAGGGACATTGTCGTATGCTTTCTGAAGATCTACAAATTGTAGGTACAAAGGTTGTCCATATTGCATTTTATTTTCTATTACGTGAGTAATGCAAAATAAATTATCGGTTGTGGAACGACCTGCTCTAATTCCAGACTATTCCTCTAATTCCATATCACTATAGATTTTTTTCCAAATAATATTTTAGTATACGTCCACAGAGTCTATTCATAGTACTTGTTACTGTTATACCTCAATAATTTTCACATTAGTCGAGGATCGGTTACCAAAATGTGTTTTTGAATGGAAACCTGAGGGAAGACGAGGCAGAGGAAGACCTAAAACTTCCTGGATTCAGGGAACATATTTATACATGAAGGAGAAACATTTACAACCAGGAGACTGGATGGACCGACAAAATTGGCTATTAGGAACCGGACGATGTCAAAGACATTAATTAATCAACCGATGATCTATCTAATAATAATAATAATAATAATAATAATAATAATAATAATAATAATATTGCTATTATTATTATTATTATTATTATTATTGTTATTGTTATTATTACTATTATATGTTATAGGCCTACTTTATGTGTATGAATCATGGAAACCGATAAGCTTAATTGTAAAGAAACTACAAGAAGGCCCATATTTACTAACAAATGTTTGAATCATAATGGATATATGGCGTCACAGGACCATATCAAACATGGATCTATAGAAAACTACTAACCAAGATAAATTGAAAAGATGTCATATATAAAAAATGTAAATGAATCAAGCACGTGATGAGGAGAAAAGATGGAAACATAGCTTTTGATTGAAATTCCTAGGGATCAACCAGAAGAATAGACAGACCTAGAACCATATGGAAATAAAAAAAACACAGAATACGCTTGCGTGCATTCATTAAGTTCCTATGCCTCCCTGAAGAGCGGGAGAATACTAGGCTACTAGTTCCAGAAGCTTGTGTGTTTCTATTTCGTATCTGTTATGTGTTTGAAACAAGACGATTATTATTACATTGATGATTATGATGGACAGAGAGTATTCGGAGACAATTTGGGCCTTAACGCTTCCTGACATTCGGCTTAAAGGTTTGGAAAAACTCCTAAAAATACGCATTCAGGAAAGGTCTCCCAAACTGAATTCGGGTCTGACCACAATAGTGAAGTACAAGTTCCAGTTGTTCCTTTCAAATCACCATTCGTGGCATATGTCACATCTATCACAGTCTACGAATTGAACTGATCTGCTTTCTCATAAAGCTGTGCCATTATTTTATTTGACGACGCTCTTTAATAGTTAAGATCATTCGCGCCGCAATCAAAATATTAGCGTGAAAGGACTGAGAAAATTTGCATAGAGGCCTCTTCTTTCAGGTTTCAGATTCTTTTATATTCCGTAAGTCTACGACAGGGGACCCAAGATTTTAGTTCCCTTTCGAAGGAACTAATACTCAGGATTTTTATACCGTGAAAAATCCGTCGAATTCGCCCTGGTTAGAACCGGTAAACCTTGGAACAAGAGGCGATCATGGTAATATTTAGTTCACGAGGACCGACAGTTTTCCATAAAGATAACGCCGAAATTCAATAGCCTAATAATACTAGATACTACCGGTAGGCCTATACATTTCATTTGATAGAGATAATAATAATAATAATAATAATAATAATAATAATAATAATAATAATAATAATAATAATAATTACTTACTCACTGGCACTATCGAACCCGTAGGTTCATGGCCGCGCGGACATACGCACTCCATACATTCCTATCCTGAGCTAATGCTTTCCAATCATTCCCTGTATAATCTACTTGCCTCAAATCATAGTTAATGTTATTCTCCCACCTCATTCTTGGTCTACCAACTGGACGTTTTCCCTCTGGCTTTCCTACAAGAAGCTTCCATGCAAGTCTTTCATTCCCCATACGTGCAACATGTCCTGCCTATCGCAGTCTACGAGACTTAACTGTTCTTATTATATCTGGCTTCCTATAAAGACCATGTAGTTCATTGTTATGTAGTCTTCTCCATTCACCTGTCTGTTCATCTCTCTTTGGTCCAAAAATTTTCCTAAGTACTTTATTCTCAAATACTTGTAATCTCCTTTCCTCCCTTAAAGTAAGAGTCCATGTTTCACACCCATATAATATAACTGGTAGAATAATAGTTTTATATATTTTCAGTTTAACGTTTTTTGAAAGGAGTTGAGACATCAAGAGTGTCTGCAATGCATAATAGCACGCATTTCCAGAATTAAGCCTATGTTTAATTTCTTTGTGCATCTCATTCCTATTTGTGATTATTGTTCCTAGGTATCTGAATTCGGCCACTTCCTCAAAATTTCCCTCATTTGTCATTAGCTGTTCATTTCCATTATAGGCCTATAATGAATTTCTACGTGTGACCATATATTCAGTTTTACTGATATTTACTTCCAGTCCTAATTTCTTAGTGTTACTCAATAGTGTGTGCGTGTTGTCCTTTAGTATCTCCTCGCTATCGGCCAATAGTACTACATCATCAGCATAAACTAACAGCTTATTAATACCATTGAGTTGTAAGCCTTCCTTATTCTCTAAAGATTTAATGGCATGCTCTAGTACAAAATTAAATAGTAGAGGAGATAGTGCATCTCCTTGCTTCAACCCATTCTGGATTTCAAAAGTGTCCGACAACTGTTTGCCTACACGCACCCTACTCTTTGTGCCATTTAGACACATTCGTATAAGTCTAACTAACTTTTTAGGAATTCCGAACTCCAGCAGGATGCTATATAACTTCTCCCTCTTAATTGAATCATATGCTTTTTTGAAGTCTACTTATAGTTGATGTACAGTACCATTATATTCCCATTTCTTTTCTAAAATCTGTCTTATACTAAAAATCTGATCTGTTGTAGACCTGTTTCTTCTAAATGCACATTGATGATCTCCTAGAATCTCATCAATATAGGGAGTAAGTCTGCTTACTAATATAGGCCTATTTGTAAGAATTTTGTACGAAGTTGAAAGTAATGAGATGCCCCTGAAGTTGTTGCAATCAGTTTTATCTCCTTTCTTATAAATTGGTACGATAATTGATTCCTTCCATTCATCTGGAAGAGCTCCTTTTTCCCCAAATAATAATAATAATAATAATAATAATAATAATAATAATAATAATAATAATATCTATAAAATAATAAACAAACTAAATATAAACTTATATAGGCCTATAATCTAATTTTTGCTCTATTCATCTTCTTTTTGTAAAATCTAAACCCGCCATTGAATTTACAAGCCAATTTCTTGGATTTATAGACAAGGAGCCGGGACTCTGTACCATACATTGTATGGCGAACCTCCCAAATTATATGATTAAAGTGAATGGATTATTTCATGAAAGATAGGGCAGGATTCTTGAAGAAGCACTTACCAATAGCATTATTATTATTATTATTATTATTATTATTATTATTATTATTATTATTATTATTATTATTATTATTATTAATTATTATTATTATTATTATTATTATTAATTATTATTATTATTATTATTATTATTATTATTATTATTATTATTATTATTATTATTATTATTATTATTATTGTTGTTGTTTTTAGTGTGTGTTCACTTGTTAACGTTCTTGTTAGCTTATACCGTTCGTTTACAACATAACTTCATAAGTTCATAGATTGTCCTATACTACACTTAAGCCTACAAATAGAAATAATATTAGGCTTATATAGGCCTACATCATGTCCCGCCGCAGCCGAGTGTTGAAAGCAAGAGGCCTTGGCGCAGAGCTACGGGACTTGCTCTGTTCCGATTCACCATGGGGGAAGAAATTTTCTCATGGATTTTCGGCCAGCATGGGATCGGTGCCCACCCAGTATCGTGAGGAATTTGGGTAACTACAGTAAATAGCGACTCCAGGTTGAGAAAACCAGTTATAATGACTGAGGACCCGACATGCTGACCACATGCACCCCTGTACTGTCAAGGTTGATCGTCTACTTCTTGAATTAACACATGTAGATGTGATGCCAGCAGCCGGCGGGTAGGCCAAGGGTCGTCTAGGCCTGTCGCGCCATGGAATTAGTTTTAAGTAGTAGTTCCCAAGATATAACAATATTTTACATGAATATTGGACTATTGCGATAGGTGTAGGACTATTGCTTTTATACAGTAAGAGATAAAGACAGTATAATATCAACATGATATAAAAAATACAAATTATTTTAAAACAAACAGGCCTAACTCAGCATATTAGTAGCCTATGATTAAGTTTAAATGTTAAACTGTAGAGATAGGGAGCGGGAGAATTTTGACAACAGATCCGACGATTATGATTTGTAACATCGCATCTGCCATGAAATAAATCTTTCACTACAGCAGTATGCTGGATCCATCGCGGAAGACAACGCAATAAAGCACACATCTAGACTCAAGACAGTGGTTTTAAAATCCCATAAGCTGCCTCGAATGGAAACCGGTCATTTGGAGTAGAAGACAGGAACTCTACCGACAAAACAACGGCGACAGACAAGAGAAGAATTAATAAAAGGAAACAAAGTTGCGGTGATGATTGGTGAACTAAGTTACCTTCTTGAGTTTGGTTAACTTCTAGATTTTGTTAATGTGACCGCAATCTCTAATTATACAGGAGAACTAGCCTTAAGCTCACAAAGTTTGGGAGCACCGAGGGATCTCCTTCTTAATAACATAGTTGTGAAGAGAAGGCACCAAAACCACTGATCCTTCATTTGGTCATAATAATTATACAGTTCCAACTCCACTTCATATTCTCCTCGTACCAAATCTCTACTTCTTTCTTTAAGTGCGCTTAGATAATTCCAAAAAAATGAAACTCTCCGCTCTCAAGAAATGATAAAAAAATACAAATCTTCTTCGACTATATTTCTTCTAAACTTCACGGGCTAGGCAAACTGCCTGTTCCTCCATCTTTTCATTGGCCTTCCTATATTCCTTGAACCTCTTGGCTTGTAGTTAAATGTTGCTTTTGGCAATCTTGTTGCATTCATTCTTTCTACATACCTAAACGATTTTTCTCCATATTGTTTGATTTTACCATTCGATCATATTTAGTACATATAACAAAATTACCATGATGCAAATTTACTTATGCATTGTTGGGTGGATAGCGGTATTTAAATAAAGAAGTGATATTAAGCTGACTATTTAACTCATGCCCCAAACGGGACTCAATGGCCAATCACGTTTCAATGATTTCTGTTTTACAACCAATCAGAGTCGTGTTTCACGAAATATTTATCAGTGTTATATTTACCATATTAAAGAAAGCTCCTCCTTTTTAATATTCTGAACAGGTCAGACCATTATTTTGAAGTGACTGAGCCTACAAGAAATACGGCTATCAGATTGTATATATAGTGCATAGATGTCAACACATAGCGCTTGCAGGAGTTAATATAAAAACATTTGTAGCAATTTATTATACCACCAAAAAAAGAAACCACTGTTTGCACTTTCTTAAATGTATTTTTTCCCAGGTAATAATCCAGAAAAATATAATTGTCATATTTACATCATACGACATCAGAAATGAATTAATATACAGTTTGATGTGTTTCATTTTTTCTCCACAAGAGAGCATTCTTACAATATTGCGTTCCTTTGGCAATAAATAGTATGATCTCGTTGCAGTGATAAACAAAAGAAGCAGATGAAGCGTACCTATCGTTTCTCATTTGTTTTCAAACATCGCCGTTTACATTAAATATATAAATATTTTAAAATAACTATAGTTAAATAATGACTTGTGAGTAAACAGCTAATTTTATCCGTTAAATAGTCCTAACAAATGCCATTTATTACTTATGATAAGCACAGATACTACACTTTGATCTTTGCCAAAATGTGCATTATTGTGTACGTAGTGTAGACATAGATTTTATTTATATATTTTCATTGTATTTATACATTTTATATAGGTGTGTACCCATGTCGGTATTTATTTATACAGTAAAACCTGTCTATGAAGGAACATGACGGTTCCTTAAATATATTTCCGTCTTGGCAGTTTTCCTTCTTATAAAGAGTTACCAAATTACAAGCTTGAATTTTCTCACGCAGTGTAAGAGATTTACATTAACGCTTTAAAGACATAACGTATTGACTGAAACACAGATAAAATAGTGTATATAACACAGCTCAGTTTTCACGGCAATACAAAACAACTTTATTACACAAAAGCGAGAAGGAAGTCAACTACGGAAAGACTGAAGAGTTTCCCAACTCCCTCGCAGGTAACGTAAGTAGGCAAGGAAAAGCGAGAGATTCCCCGCTGTCACATATAAGCAAGGGTATCCCCACAATACAATGGCAACACAAGAAGGTAAAACGATATAATGCAGAAAGCGTCATATGCAGAATTTTCACGTGCTATTACGGGGCACGCCGTAGCTTAGTGGCTAAGGCACTGCACTGCAAGCCGGAAGGTAGAGGGTTTAAGTCCCGGTGGAGTCAGGATTTTTAAACTGACCCAAACCTTCTGGCGGCACTATGGCCCTGGGATCTAACGGAAATGAGTACCAGACACTTGTTCTGGGGGTAAAGGCGGCCGTCACGCAGGGCTGATAACCCGGCTGACATCAAGTGCCGATTGCCCAGAAAAAGTGGGAGCCTTAACCTCCTACTACCCCAAGGGCCTCCTGAGACCTGTAGCGGGATTACTTTACTATTAATTCTGTAGTTAGAACGTGCTTAAGAATAATTTTCCGTCTTGCTGAGGTAAAAATTAAGCATGGTACTTTAAAAATAATTCCGTTTCCGCGTTATGAAGGTTTCCGGCTTATACAGGACGATTTTACATATAAAATCGTATTGTTCTGGAGATTGTTTTCCGTCTCTACAGGTTTCCTTCTTATAAAGGTTCCGGCTGACTCAGGTTTTACTGTATTATGATTTTTTTTTGTTCATGGAAAAATAATGCCGTACGGTCAAGCAGGCCCTTCCGCAATGTAAATGCATATGAGGTTCCTTTTTTTTTTAAAAAGGTAATAAATTTCATTCATTCATTCATTCATTCATTCAAATGAAGTGGTAGAATGAATATTTCGTCCTGCGCCGTAGCTGAGTAGTTAAGGTAGGATGCTCTGGTGCAGAACTATGGGCCTTGCGCTGGTTCGGGTCTCCATGGAGGAAGAAATTCTCTCTTGGAATTGCCAGTATGGAACCGGTGCCCACCCAGCATCATGATGCATTTGGGTAGCTACAATAAGTAGCGGCTGGGGACCCGACATGTTACCCCAACACTGGCTGGATGTTGGTCTGTGATTAATACATGTGGATGTGAGGCCAGAAGCCGGATGGTAGGCCAAGGGCCTTCTAGGCCTGTCGCACCATGGAGTTTGGAGAATGAATATTTTAGAATAGGAAAAAAAAAAAAAAGAGAAAACCCCGAGTAAAACATATTTTGGCTCTCATATTGAGTAATCAAGACGCGAAATTGGTAGCCAGAGATGGAGGGTGATGCTAAATAAATAAAATGCTAAAAGCTAAAAAATCTTTAGCGCAAAGTGAGACAAATAGCGAACAACAAGACCGTATGTTAAATGACTTTTATGGGGAATCAGATGTTATGAGATCAGTTAAATCACATAGAATGCGATGGGGAGTGTAGCTATACAGCACGAATGGGTATTGAAAGCACATTATGGAACTTTGTACAAAAACTAGTGGGGGGGGGGGATCTCTGTAGGTGAACCAAGTATGAGGTGGGAAAATAACTGTAACTATGATTTAATGGAGGCGGATTATAGAGGTAATGATTGCAAAATATTAACTCGATATAGGGATGTATGGAGAGCCAATGACCGAGCGGGCAAGAGCCACCGGGTTCGTTAGTAATCTTTATTACGACGCACTTTAATGTCCAATATTTTTACCGACATATTTCCCTCAGAGGCCTCTTTTTTCAGGACAGAGGTTGTTTTAAATGCCTTAAATCTGACTCGGGCCCATGACTTTAATTTGATTCCAAAGAAATCTACATTCAAGATTTTTGCACCCGGAAAATTCCATCGAACTTTGGAACCAGATGCGAACATGGTAACTACTAGTCCATAAGGGCCTATCCTTCAGATTCAGTAATGGCAGTGAATTAGTTATTTAGTTACTGAATTACTGTACGTAATAAACTAAGAAATCCTACTTGAGGATGAATAAAAAGTTTAAATTGTGAATAAAGTTACGGGACACCCAGTGAACAATATGGAATGTGCTGGAGAAGGATCATCTATCAGAGATTGTCAGCGAGACACAAATTAAATTGACGATTCATCGGCAGGACAGGGTGATAATGCTCTGTGGCGGACTGTCCCTTCTTGTTTATGCACATTAAGAATGATTAGGCTGTGGACTAAGGCACGCCGCCTCGGCGGGGGGTACCTAGTCCAGCCTGGGACAATGCTTGACAAATGTACCGATTCAACTCTGGAAAAAAAAAATGTACTATTCTCTCCTCACTCGCAGAGAATCTAATTACATTATTTATTTATGTTCTCAGGTCAAGGCCAATCAGCCTTAGGCCTAAAAATATAACACTCCACTCAAGTCTAACTTCAGTCCCTACATCTGGCCTTTTTTTTAGTATGTTACTGTTGATAATTTATATATTTTTATTTAATTATTATTTATAGATGCTTTATTTTATACTAGACCCTCGCCGTAGCCGAGTGATATAAGGCATCATGACTTGGCGTAGTGCTACGGGATTTGAGCTGGTTCGAGCCTCCGTGGAATTCCAGACTGTATGGACAGTACACACCAACATCGTGATGAATTTGAGTACGCTACAATAAGTAGCGGCTCCAGGTTGAGAAAACCAGCTATAAAGGCTGACCACATGTCGTCCCTACACTGGTTGGATGATAGTCCACCTCTGAAAATGGAAAATACGGATGTTAAGCCAGCAGCGGGATGATAAGCCAAGGGTCTTTTTGGTCTGTCGCACCGTGGAGGAATTAATTAAAACAATGTATTATTTTTTTAGGCAGCAGAAGTAAAATTTCTCAGATATGGAGGAATTAATTAAAACAATGTATTTTTTTTTAGGCAGCAGAAGTAAAATTTCTCAGATATGTAGCAGAAAGTATTTTTTTAGACTATTTAACTCTGTCGCAAATGGTAGTCAATGACCAATCACGTTTCAATGAATTCTGTCTTACACCAATGACAGTCGTGTTTTACCTCGCTATTTATCGATTTCTCTTTATAAGCTCTTGCTTTTGTGATAAAGAAAGCTCCTCCTTTTTTAATATTCTGAACAGTTTAGACCATTGTTTTTCTCCAACAAATACATTGAATATAGCAAATAATGAATATATTCAGTAATTTTACTGAGTTGTTTATTCAAAATATAAATTATTAACCTATAATGTTGATTATAATAGCTTGATGTGTTTCATTATTTCTCCACTAGAGTGCATTCTTACAATATTGCGATCCTATTTGGCAATAAATAGTATGATCGAGTTGCAGTGAATATACATAACCTCACATTTCTAATTTGTTTTCAAACATCGCCGTTTACATTAACTATATAAATATTTTAAAACACCGGTATTCAAATAATTATTTTTTAGTAAAGAGATTAATTTTATTCGTTAAATAGTCCTAACAAATGCCACTCTTGATTTCCAAATTCTCTAGTTAAATTCACTCCTCACTTCGTGAGTCGTGAATTTATCGATAATTTGGAAATCACTTGTGGCATTGCTTATGATAAACTGCGAAATACAGAAATAAGAGAACTAAAAATAAAAATACCGTACGAATGTAAGAAAAAAAATATTGGTTCCAGCATATTCAAAGAATGGCAAAACATATACGAAGACCGAGGAAAATATGGAGAGAAAGCTTTGAGGACGGAACTGCGAGTAAATCCAATATTAGCAATAGCTGATGATGATAATTTTTAAATTCTTATTTGTAATAGGTGATATTGAAAAGGAATGCCATAATACACCCATATGTATGTAATCTGTGGAATACAATGTATAGGCCTAAGACCTGAATTAATATGTGCTATTCAGAATCTGTAGCGTAAGTGAATTTGGGATAAAATTTGACAGAAGAATTCAAAAATACATAAAGTCTATGTAGCTATTATCACCGACATTAGGCCCATATAAAATGTACTTTTACAGAGTTCAAATTACTAGCAATCGATGTGTAAACAATAGGAATACAAGTTAAAGACGACTTTTGTAGGGACCCATATAGACCTACGTTATTTTGCAGATGACAGTAAATAATGACAGAAGATCGACATGCTTCGCTTAAATTGGTCAAAAAGCTCCATGAGAATATGAAAAATATGGATTGAAGATTAATAGCGAATAATCTCAATGTTTAGTTGTGAGTATTAAAATTATATGTAATTTATTATTAGAAAATGAAGACAATAAAAGGATGGAAAATGGAAATATTTATAAGTTATACTTACCAAATATGGCAGTAACAATGAGAAAATTACATGTAGGCCTAGACCTAAAATAAATAAAAGCAGAAACTGAATAAGATGTTTAAACTCTATCTTATGGAGTAAAATTGTATGTTATAAAAAATAACACTGGTCAACATGATTTTTGTCTCATGAGTACCAATAGTTGTACTTAATGCAGTATTTTTATCGTGTTTTCAAATATGTATTCGGAATTTCTCCATCACCTACAGTTTTTTTATTTCAATTTCAATTAATGGATTTAAATAATTATTTTTTTAATAAATGTGTTTTCGTCCATTTGTCCATTATGATAAAACGGGGAACACTTTCATCAGGAGATTTCAGCTATGGAAAAGAGATATCAAGGCAAATGGAATCCTAATATGCTGACCGATTATTTTTGGACCATCAAGAGGGATGCCCCACAGGCGAAATATAGCAGAAAATCGTAATTTCTTACTTTCTAGGTGAGTCCGAATATTTCGAATATTGTGTAGTTACGAATGTAGAAAATATTAAAGTGTTTGAAATTATAAATGCTTGTCTCTCAGGAACCTTGCGTGGTGGAGAAAAACCGGTATCATATTTGAATTCAGGAGAAAAAATACTATCATAATCACATATTTTTCTTTCTGAGACAAAAAAAATATATATTTTTTGTTGCTCAGTGTTATTGTCTGAAGTGCCATTTTTTGTTGCTCAGTGTTATTGTCTGAAGTGCCATAGAATATGAAAAAGTACATAGTAGGCCTATATGAAGTTTCGAGTATAAAACAGAGTTTAAGAGGCTAAAGTTTGGCTTTGAGATGGATTTTTAAATTATGTGTTAGATATAACATGATTACATAAAATACCAAACATATTCATACAACAAATAAGGTAAGCTGTCGCCGTTGCCGGGTGGTTAAGGCAGAAAGCCTTGGCGCAGAGCTACGGGACTTGCGCTGATTCAAGTCTCCATGGGGAAGAAATTTTCTCATGATATTTCGGCCAGTATGGGACCGGCGCCCACCCAGCATCGTGAGGCGTTTGGGTAGCTACAATAAATAACGACTCCACGTTGAGAAAACAGCTATAACGGCTGAGGGACTAGACATGCTGACCACATGTCACCCATACACTGGCTGATGATCATCTACCTCTGTGATTGACACATGTGGATGTGAGCCCAGCAGCCGGCTGATAGGCTAAGGGTCTTCTAGGCCTGTCGCGCCAGGGGAAAATAAAAAAAAATAGAGGAGATGGAATACTGAAGCGACAGTTAAAGTGCTATTTATCCGCAGTTAAGGTGGACAACCCAAGATAACCAAATAATATTTTAGAATGGATGCTACCTGGGAAACAGAAATGAGATGATCTCAACACAGTTGAAAATATGATATCCAGGAAACAATCAAATGAAAGAGATTGGAATAGAGGAGTGCTTACACGGAAGGAAATTGGAAAAGAGAAACAACGCCAGTTGTAACAATCTGTAGAATACTAGTAAATTAGCATCGAAGGTAAAATCGCGTCTATTAATTTTATTTTATATTTTAATAAGATGTGAAATAGTGAATATGATAAAATGGGCCTGGTAATGACATTTCCATGTCCAGCATTTGTCTTGATTGAGAAAATCAAGGAGAAAAAAAAAAGATTGGTCGCAACCAGGATTTAAACCGGGGATCTTCCGAATTCGAGTCTTTAACGTCAATTCGCTCTTTGATTTAGATCTATTGTTATTTTACAAAGGCTCAAATTAGAATTCCTGCTTTATTTATGATGACATAATAAGCTCTCTAGACATCCTTCCTCTGATTTAATATTTTTGATCATTTCTTTTATAACTTCTTATTCCTCAAATATGATTAATAGTCGATCTTCAACCTCATTCTTGCCCATCTACTGGATTCTTTCTCTTTGGTTTTCCTACAAAAGGTATCCATGCTCCTCTTCCATTCCCCATTCGTACTATATGCCCTACGCACCGCAGTTTATGCGACTTAGCTGTTTTTATTATATCTGGTTTCCTAAAGAAGTCATGTAGCTCACAATTATGCAGTTTTTCTATCTTTAGTAAAACAAAATGTAAGCAATTTATTCTCAATCACTCGTAATTTTGTATATCTCTTTCAAGTAAAAGATCATGTTTTCATATCCATGCAACTAGTAGAATCACCGTTATATATATATATATATATATATATATATATATATATATGCCCACCGCTGTAGTCTCGAAGTAACGTACTGCCTTGTCACGCAGCGGGCCCGGGTTCGATTCCCGGTCAGGATAGGCTCCTGGATGAGGTTTTCTCGGGGTTTTCCTCACCTGTAAGACAAATGTCAGGAAGATTAGGGCCCAACGGACCCCGAAAATCATCCGGCCATCATCATAATCATCATCCTTATCATTATCATCATCATCCTTCACCGGTGTGGAAAGCAACGGGAAGCTACCACACCTATAATTTCCTAGTAATGCTGCAAAGCTTATTATGAAAATTGTATGATTTCAGTGAAAGACCTGCCCTCGGGCAGAATTACTATACATAGTTTAACGTTTTCTGAGACAGACGAGTCTCATGGTCTTGTAATCAGAGCACCTGACTACAGTTCATGAGGTCCCGGGTTCGATTCCTGCACAATAAAGGATTTTTCCTTAAAGTAAAATATTCCCATGGTCGCAAATGATCTGGAATTTAGGTTAAGTTTACATTTAAGGACTCCTCTGGTGCTGCATTACCATATATCACCCATCATATCACCAGTGTAATGTAACTCTGCCTTCCAGGCGCCTCAACCGTACAATTCCGCCAACACCAGGGCATAATGCCAGAAATGTCATAAAACAACCTGGTAGCATTGGACAGAAAAAAAAAGAGAGAAGTTGAGATGACAAAAATTCCTGTAATTCATATTAGCATTCGTTTCTTCTAAAATTTCCCTCATTTCTTGTTAAGTGTACATTCGCATTTAGTAAAATATTTGTAGTGTGGACTACACTTAAAGGAAATATAGAAGACAGTTTGATGTTGCAGTTGAACGCTTGTCGGTTGGGATTTTATTACGGATGTCTATAGAGTTTAATTAGCCAAATTTTTGTTCGTGGGAACATCCCCACTTTGTGGTTCATTGTTTAAGACGCGCCCCTCACCAGGGGTCAAGGCGGCGGGCGCTCCGTCGTAAAGCATCGCGTGACTGACTGCCCTATCATCAGCCGTTGTAAACCGTCCAGGGTTCGATCCCAGTTTCGCTCACATCCTTTTACGCCCGCACAATAACCACAATCTTTAGGTCCATTAGAAGATAAGATTTAATGCGTTGTCAACCTTAACGACATGTAACTTACCTTGTAGTGCAGTATTTAATAATTATAATTTTCAACATGTGGTTTGTGTCTGATGGTACAGTCCGTACTACAAGTTTAGTCCGCTGTCACTCCTATACACAAATATACTGTCTTGCATTAAAGAGTAGTAGATGTGTCGAAGCATAAAAAGTATCTGGTAGTGAACAAATATATCTCTCATTGTAATTAAATTATAATAATTTGACATTATTGAAATTGTTGTTAATTAAAGGCAGATTTCACTTCAATATTTCTGATCAATTTCCTATAAACACGCCACCTTTCAAAAACTACAGAATGCACCAAAATTATACCTAAACCTTGGTATTATATGTCAGTCACTCTGCATAAAGTACTAACCCATGCCTAAGTTATAATAATCATTATTATTGTATAATACGGTATTTATTATGTAATTGTCAGAGGAGTCAGGAAATAAAGAATTGAGGAAGTACAGACTTGGACATTCTAGGAAATTTTCACAAAAGCATACAATTGAGGACATATTGGATATGCTATCTTGGGATCAAATAATATCTAAAAAAAATCCACGTAAAAGGAGAAGAGAATCGACCAATGAAGTAGGCTTACTATTCCTCCTGAAAAACCTCGAAATGCCAGCTCATCTTGAATAACAAGAGGGAGTGAGAGATGATGATGCTTCGGTTGACACAAAGTGATGAGTCATTAAGGTCATCGAGTGACAGTAACCTTAGTATCGTACTGCCTGAATCTTTCTATACCTTCTGCTTTCCAAATAAACGGCAAATTAAATACAATTTATTTTATTTAACATCTACTGCAAGGGCTCTATCCAACTCCCTCTCACAGACAATATCTTGCATACACATTACTATAAGCTTAAAAAAATAGGTTAATTATTATTTAGAACAGAGCAAATGATATGCGGAACTATACATAAAACATGAAAGAATAAAACAAGAAGAGATACTAGATTGAAGTTTCATAAAACATTGGCAGTTCCTGCATTACTTTATGGGAGCGAAACTTGGGTAATGTCCAAAAAATTGCAAAGTAGAATACAAAGCGCAGAAATGAACTTGCTTAGAAGAACAAAAGGCTGCACAAGATTGGATCGGATAAGGAATGAAGATATCCATCCATAGTAATTCTGCCCGAGGGCAGGTCTTTCACTGCAATCATAGCACTTTCATGCTATGCTTTGCAGCTTTACTAAGGAATTGTAGGTGTGATAATGAAGATATAAGAACAGAGTTAAATATATATCCATTGGATGAGAAAATCAGAGAATATAGAGAGAAATGGTTTACACATATGGAAAGAATGAGTATAACAAGATTATCAAGAGCAGCATTCAACTACAAGCCAAGAGGTTCAAGGAATGTAGGAAGGCCAGTGAAAAGATGGACAGAACAACTGTGAGGCGGAACAGGCAATTTGCCTAGCCCGTGAAGTGCAGAAGAAGAAGAAGAAGAACAGAGTAAACAAATTAGTTTATATAGGCCTATGTTGTATTCGCTGTAATTTGTAGATTATAATATCAAAATAATTTTGTCCTCCTAGATTACGATTTTGACCAATTTTACAGTGGTGGGATTGTCTCCCTTCAGCCTACTGGACAGGTTTGTGAATGAGATTTCCTCTCTTAACTGTTAATTTGTGATGATGAGCATCATCATCCAAAGTGCTGCATCTGGAACTAAACAGGCCACAGCTCTTTGTTAACTAATGCCTTTGTGCCTATCGGTATGGGATTTGATGATTTAACTCACAGCCATTTGGCGGCCTTTGTGTTCTACCTGGAGAAGTTTTTGTTTTCATAAAGATGAGGTGAGGGCATCGTAAACCACACTGTAGACGAACCAGATGAAAGGGACGCCGTCCGCAGAATCATCGACTCTCACCTCCTCGAAAAGTGGCAACTGGAATGGGAACAGGAGCTCCATGGACGCCAGACATTCCAGTTCTTCCCGAGATTCCAGAAAAGAATGCAGACTATGTGGATAACTCCCAGCCACTATACCACACAGATCCTCTCAGGTCATGGACTGTTCCGCTCCAAACTGCACGAAAGAGGACGTGCCGACTCACCTCTGTGATTGTTTCAATCCTGGAGAGGACGACATAGTTCACGTGCTCTATCAATGTACCAAGTACAATGTCTTCAGGCAGGAGCTGGAGGAAGCAGGCATGATAGGTGAAACACAATGGCCGCCCGCCTTACAATTCTGGATCGGGAAGGAAGCCTTCAAATCCCTCACCAAGTACACAGGAATAGTCTTGGGATTAAGAAGAAACGAAGACCAGCGGAGACAAGAGAGGCGTCACCAATCTATTACTACTACTACTACTGTTACTACTACACACACATACATATACACATATACACAATCAAGCACTAAACACACAGTCACATACACACACATACACAAACAAACAAAACATGCTTTATTTTAATTTTATGTAACAACTACACACTTCAAATACCCGAATTGTATGTTTATTATGTATTTCAATAAAGATAAGATATATACAGGGACATAGAGCACCCGGGGATAAGGGAATTATGCCCAAGGTAACCCGCGGGGTGGTGGTGGGGCTCTAAATAATAATAAAAATGTAGATGAGCTTGGTTACAAGCCGAACAATTCAGAATGAGCATCTTTGCCCCATGCATGAGCAGAGAACTCATGTTATTAGGTTGGAGCAACATTGGATGTATAACTAAGTAGGCCTAAATATGTTTTGGTGTACAGCACGCTGCTGCGACGTATGCCCTTTATTGCGAACAGCAAAGTTCGTACTTGAGATGATGTTATGGAACATGGCTGCGAGTTATGGTTTACGGTGTTTACAATATGGAGCATTTGCGCCGCGGCATGGAGCTCTGAGTTCCACGTGCATACAGTTACAGGCCTACCGCTGTATTGCTGTGACTAGCGTCGTCTTTACTAGAATAGGTTGTACCACGTGAATGTAAGATTGGGATTCAGATAGGAGAGGTTTTAAATGGAGTGAATTTCACTACCTGTTTGCATTCACTTTCTAATATAGTCTAATAATAATAGGTTAATAATAATAAATAGTGAAATAGACAAAAAAACAAAGGAATAACATAATTAATGCAGTTATTAAACATCACTGTGGTAAATAAATATCAATAAATACAAAATTACGGTTACATGATATACCTGCGAAAGAAACTTTAAAATACAGCAGTGAATACTATGTTTTATACTCGAAATTCAAATCCCGACTTCAAGGAGCCCAAATGAGATTATTTACGTACATTGTTAGGTTTAACTAGACCAGACAAAAATAAATATATACGGAAAAAATATGCTTCAGAGACCTTATAGAAGACATTCAAATTTGAATAACTGGGAGTACCATTTACAGTAAATGGACCTAAAGCAACTATCGAAAAAAAGCTTTATTGTACCAATATAATGGACTGAGAAGCAGCGGAAGACCAAAAAAAAAAAAAAAAAAAAAAAAAAAAAAAAAGTGGAGGTCTGTCAAGCGTAACTAGAAACTTAGGAATAGATTCAAAAACAGAATATGGACACAATATGTTCATGATTATGATGACTTCATTGAGAATCACAGAGTTAAGGCGTCTATAAATTAGTGAAGTAATTAAATGATAAAATTATCACAAATTTTCCTCTATGGAGGCGAGGTTTGTAATCTAAAACAGACAGATATTAGCAGGATGAGCTGATGAAATGAGATATCTGCAGTATATAACGTATCTATCATAAGAGGAATTCGGCAAGATGCTGCAAGAACTCAAAATGTACACCTAACTACTGAGGAGAAAAAATCGCCCAAATTGTCTCAACACGTTTCTCCAATGACAGCAATTAGGGAACCTTCAAGAAATGCTCCGATATCACCCATAAGGACTATGTACATCCAAAATAACTTATTCTGGAGTGTGTCTAGCTGCAATCATAACGGGTCAACATGACCTAATTTCATATGTGGAATATGATAATAGTAAAAAAAAATGTGTCTGTTGGAAGGAAGAAACAAAAGAAGAAATGATATATATTTTTTGTAATGGGGCGGGCGGGTTTGCACAAGTTTGAAAGTTTTAACATTTCTATGAGAAGTACAAACATCCTCTGACAAATGTTTGCAGAAGCAAAGCCAAACCTCGTCACTTCCAGGTATTCTAAAAATCAGCACAACTCATTTTAAATTTTATTAATATTTATGACGTTTATATTTTTCTTGCAATTTGATTTATTGCGACATAAAATTGTCTTTTGTAAATAATAAAATTTGTGATTTATTAGTTTTTTTATAATACGTCATTAATTTCTTCGAATTCTTACAGCAAGTCACAACGAAACTATCGCTACCTGTGGACATAGTTTCCTCTGGACAATTTTTTTTTTGTTTTATAGGAATTGATTTCTTAGCAATAACATTTTAACGGCTCCATGTATATGATGCGAAGCCTAATTAAAGCTAGACCTAGTAGCTACCAAAACTAAAAGCAACATACACAGGATATTATGAAGCATTAAGAAATTAGGACTAGAAATCAACTAACTAACTAACTCACTGGCACTATCGAACCCGTAGGTTCATGGCCGCGCGGACATAAGCTCCCCATACATCCCAATCCTGAGTTAATGTTTTCCAATCATTCCCTGTATAATCTACTTTCCTCAAATCATAGTTAATATTATTCTACCACCTCATTCTTGGCCTACCAACCGGGTGTTTTCTATCTGGTTTTCCTACAAGAAGCTTCCACACACGTCTTTCATTCCCCATTCGTGCCACATGTCCTGCCCATCGCAGTCTACGAGACTTAACTGTTCTCATTATATCTGGCTTCCTATAAAGACCATGTAGTTCACTGTTATGTAAGTCTTCTCCATTTACCTGTCTGTTCATCTCTCTTTGGTCCAAACATTTTCCTAAGAACTTTATTCTCAAATACTCGTAATCTCCTTGAGAACTCAATATCAATAAAACTAAATAGTTACTTTAAGGGAGGAAAAATATTACAAGTATTTGAGAATAAATTTCTTAGGACATTTTTGGGTGAAAAACATGAACAGACAGGTGAATGGAGAAAACTACATAATAGTGAGCTGCATGGTAAGTCTATGTTTAGGACGCCAGATATAATAAGAACAGTTGAGTCTCATAGACTGCGATGGGCAGGACATGTGGCACGAATGAGGAATGAAAGAGGTGCATGAAAGCTTTTTGCAGGGAAACCAGAGGAACAGCGCCCAGTTGGTAGACCAAAAATGAGGTGGAATATAACATTATCAATGATTTGAGGGAAGTAGATTATAAAGGGTATGATTGGAAAACATTAGCTCAGGATAGATATGTATGGAGAACTTAAGTCAGCGCGTCCATGAACTTACGGATTCGATAGAGCCAGTGAGTTAGTTAGTTAGTTTAGGTCTATATGGTCACACGTATACATAAATTCATAATAACTTAAAAATAAATGGAACATTTTGAAGAAGTGGCGATTCCAAATACTTACAAGCAACCTGTCAACCATTGAATGCCGAAAGCTACCTTGAAATTTCTTCCAGAGAAGCGTCATGATGTGTTAATACCTAGGCCGTGTTCAAAAAAACAAAATGTCTTCCTTTTTAAATGCAATACACTAAAACCTAGCGCCAAATCTCTCATTTAAACTATAGCGAAGTAATACAACTCTTTTATTGGTAGATTGGATAACTTTCATTACCTTGCGTCCGCACCATGGCCAGCCTCATTCCACTCCGCTAATATTCAAGCAGGGAGTCTAACTGCTCCGTACAGTGGGTTATTACTGCTGGATTCTGGCTTCGATTACTGTATCTTGCAGTTAAAAACGGCATTTTTTGACACGGCTTTGGTGGTATTACAACACTTCCCTGGAAGAAATTTCAAGGTAGGTGTCAACGTGCAGTTGACAGTTCCCTTGTTAGGAACAAAAATTAAAATGAAGAAAACGAGGTACAGAAAGAAACTAAATATTCATTCTTCGCTGTAAATGCATTTTTTATACGTTACAGGGACTCTTCTCAACCACATCGTCCCTAGATTATTAAATTAAAATTACGTATGTACAATGACAATTCTACCAGTTACAATATAACTCCTAGCGCGACAGGTCAAGAAGGTCCTTGGTTTACCAGTCGACTGCTGGCCTCACATCCACATGTGCTAATAACAGAGGTAGACGATCATGTAGCCAATATAGGGGTGACATGTGGTCAGAATGTCGCTTTCCCCAGCCGTTATAGCTGATCTTCTCAACCTGGAGTCGCTACTTAAAGTAGCTACCCAAATGCCTCACGATGCTGAGTGGGCACCGGTCCCATACTGGCCGAAATTCCATGAGAAAATGTCTCCCTCCATGGAGACTCGAACCAGCGCAAGTCCCGTAGCTATGCTACAAAACTTTTTGCCTTAACTACTCAGCTACGGACACCAGTTACAATAGTAATTTATATTGATGTGAAACAGTCTCTTTTTTATGAGTGGAGACAAGTATTTAAGAATTAAATTACTAGGAGATATTTTGGACCAAATGAAGTCGAACAGACAAGCGAAGAAACTACATGATCTTTATGCGAAACTAGATTTAATAAGAACAATTAAATATCTTAGATTGCGATGGGTAGGGCAATGGGGATTAAAACTGGGCATGGAATCTTCTTGCAGGAAAACAAGGATATTATACTTTAAGTAGACCAAGATTGAAGTGGCAGAATTGCAATAACCATGATATTGAGGGCGTTAATACAGATAATGATTGAGAAATATTATCTCCGGTTATGGTTGTATAGAGAATTTATGTCTGCGAGGCCAATTGCATGGGAAGCTACAGATTGAGACTTCACTATTGAGTGTTAACAAATAGACAAACAAGTTGCAAAAACACGTGAAATTGCCCGGTGGTGCGGTAAAACAAACAGCACAAAATATCTTCTTGACATTGAGATCCAAGTAAGAGACAATAAATTCAATTTTATTACATTGAAACGCACGCCAGTATAGAAGCCCTCTCTTCCCCAGAGGAAAATGCCTAATGAACATAAAGCGTCTGCTTGTCTTTATAACATAAACTCTCAAGATAATGTCTAGACTGAGAAATATAGAATGCAAGTAATATAAGTGCATACATTTCTTGTATGAATTAATTGTAGTGAATACCACTGAGCCCTAGTGCTATATCTTCTGTTGTAACATTCAGGAATTTCTTTTAAATTGTGTATTTGTTAATAATACCTTCTGTAACTCAATACTAAAAAATAATAATAATAATAATAATAATAATAATAATAATAATAATAATAATAATAATAATAATAATATTTTTTTTATTTAAAAGGTTTTGTATATGTACAACATTATCCTATGCCCAATATTAAGTTTTGATTCTCTTTCTCCATTCATCTCTATCCTTCCAGTCACCATCTGCAGTCCTCTGTCCAGGAAATTCATAATTCTCTCTATCTATGTCTTCTTAGGTCTCCCTTTTCTTATAAAATAATAATAATAATAGTAATAATAATAATAATAATAATAATAATAATTATTATTATTATTATCATCATCATCATCATCATCATTATTATTATTACAATCACTTTGGTTGTCATGTGATCAAACCCGGTCAGGGTCGATAGAAATTGTAGGATGGAAAAATTAAGGGGACATGTAATGAGGGAGTTACTTTAGACCGTGTATCCCGAGCTAGTAGAATTTTGGGCTCAAAATAACGTGAAGCCTAAATTAGAGCATCTAAGCAAAATTTAATAGACCTAGTTTCCAGAAAACTTGCCAATCTCTTATATAGGCGTATACCGGTGCAATTATGTTTTTTTCTATCAAAGTAGATTTCAAATTTTTTTTATTATATTTTGCAATCTTATCGAAAACATCCAATTCTGTCAAAAATGACAATCTGAAGCCGAGATAATTAAATTTGTTTACTCTTTTAGTAATTTTGTTAGCTATACAAATTTCACTAATACAGGATCCTCACAAAAAATTACACCTGCTACTTTCATGGAGTAATTTTCTGCTAATATTTTAATATCATATAACGCTATCCATAAAAATTATATTGTTATTATTATTATTATTATTATTATTATTATTATTATTATTATTATTATTATTATTATTATTATTATTATTATCATTATTAAATCTAATTGACTCACTGGCATTACCAAGCCCGTGAGTTAATAGGCACGCGTACATAAACTTTCCATACATCCCTATGCTAAGGCTATGTTTTCCAATCATCCCCTGTATAATTGCCTCCCTGAAATCATGGTTAATGTTATTCTCCCACTTCAATCTTGGTCTACTTACTGGGCGGTTTCTCTCTGGTTTTCCTATAAGCAAATTACATACTCCTCTATCATTTATCATTAATGCCATAGCCTTGCCCATCGAAGAATATGTGACCTAACTGTTCTTAATAAATGTAATTTTGTTCTCACAATGTTCTTAGTAGCCCCTGCTTCTTAAGGAATAAGTTGTTTAAGGAATTACGCAAACAGAGCCGGAAGGAGTGGGTTCGAGGACCGGTAAGGTTATGATTTTAAAAACGTCGTAAGCCTGTCTGAGCGGCACACTGGCCCTGAGGCTCTGTACTCAAGCCTCTAAATGAAGGATGAGTACGAGGGACGCTTTCCATGGAGTAATGATGGCCATCACTCAGGCTGACAACCCGTCTGCAATATCTCCCTGCTTAACGTCCTATCACCAAGCGTCCTATCACCGCAAGCGTCCCCATAGACATGTAGTGGGGCCACTTTATTTTTACCTTCTCATAAAGATTATGAAGCTCAAGTTATGTAATTTCCTCCATTCACCTGTTTTCTTCTCTCTTTTTGGTCCAAAATTTTCCAAAATACTTCAAACACTCGTAGTACTTATTTTTCTCTCTCTTAAAGTAATAGGCCTATACAATGTTTCGCATCCATATAGTACTGTAGACCCTATAACTGGAAAAATAACCGTTTTCTATATTTTTAGTTTAACTTTTTTTGGAGAATGCGTTGGAAAGAGTCTCTGTAAAGCTTAATGGTATGTGTTTTCAGAGTTGAGCCTATGTTACATACTTATGCACCGCAAATCTGTTTGTAATTATTGTTCGTAGCTATTTTAATTGAGTCACTTGTTTAAAATTTACTTCATTTCTTGTTAAATGCCCATATTTTGTAAAAATATATACGGTAACTTAAATATTCGTATTTAGTTTCATTATTATTAGGCATATTATTATTATTATTATTATTATTATTATTATTATTATTATTATTATTATTATTATTATTATTATTATTATTATTATTATTATTATTATTATTATTATCATTAGTATTATTAAACACAACCAAAACGAAAAAAATCTCCCTAAACCGGGATTTTAACACCTGGCGCACTAACCATTGTGCTATATAGGCAATCCAGGAGTAGACATAAATATTTCTCTATTTGAAATCCTCGTGTACCCCTATTAATTTCCATTCACATTACTAATTTGTAGCTTCTACTAAGAATGTATTAATGATGGAATTAATTCCGTTACATGTTAGCTAATTACGAATGCAACACTGAAATTATTGTACTCAGTCTTGCTGTTTATACAACCAATGCGAAAAATGTCTGCTTAAACCGAGTTTCGAACACAAGATCTCCAGCTTTACGCGCTGGATGCAAATTAACAATTTTTCTCCAATTATCCATTACAATTACGAGTAAACGAACTGTTTAAGAAAATTTATGGAATTAATCGGACCATAAGGAGGAGGATTTCACTTGAAACGAAAATTTAAAAATCACTTTAGCTGTCCCAATTTTTAATGTTTCGCAACAAAACTCAGTATATACCATTGAAATAAAACAAGAAAGATATTCTCTGAAATATCAACAAGCTCCAAACATTAATAATGAGGGTATACCTAAAAGCAGTAATTTAAAAATCATTTTATTGGCCACTAACTATGTTTTCTTCTAAAATAATAGGTTCCATTCTATTTAATTAAAATGGGGAAAATACATTCCATAAACAAGCAAAATCAAACTATAAATTTAACTTGCTGAGAAATTCTCTTATTTTACGCAATTCCTGCTTGACTGACCTTTTTTTTTTTTGGTTAGGTATATAGTAGTAATGAAGCTATATTGTCTAGGAGTATACGTAGTTTCACTACAATAATGTGACATATTACTTGATGTGTTGACAATGGCATTCAACAGACAGCGCACCTTTAGTATTAAAATTGACAACTGAAATACCCTTTGAGTGAAGCGAATGTCTTTCAGATCACACAATGATATTATGTTACAGATGGACTCACACCTTTTTCCACAACTCAAAACAATTTCTCAAGAGAGCGGAGGGAAAAAAATGCAAGCTCATTTGTCACTTGCCACAATGACAAAGTTTTAATGACATAGAACTATTGGTATCATAATTCTTTCCTTGGACCTCTGACGTAATAGATAACTCTCATATTAGTAACTAACTCACTGGCACTTTCGAATACGGAGATTCATGGCTGCGTGGACATAATCTCTCCATGTATCTTCCCGTAATTCGTAGCAATGTTATTTCTCGCACTTCATTCTTCCTCGCCTACTTACTGGACGCCTTTTTCTGGTTTTCCTGGAAGATGTTTCAACGCCTCTCTTTGAATCCTACAAGCCATAGGTCTTATCTGCCGCTGTATACGAGGCTTATTGTATCTGGTTTTCCATAAAGATCATAGCCTATAGCTCACTTTATTGTGTTTTCTCCATTCACCTATCTACTCATCTCTCTTTGGTATTAGGTACTTGAGATGTTCTAAGGACATTATTTGGACCAAAGAGAGACGAACAGGCAGGTGAACGGAGGAAAGTACATAATAGTTAAATGATCTTTATGCGAAATCAGATTTAGGGCTAAAAATAAGAGTTAAATCTCGTACACTATATGCCTCACATCTACATATGCATCAGTCCTACAGATGGATCAACACCCTGTCATTTTAGAGGTGGCATATGGTCTCCCAACCGTTAATAATGAACATAATGGAAGCTGGCCTAATGACCTAATCTAACCTAAGATAACACAGTCATGATAAGGATGTAGTAGTCATCATCATCATCATCATCATCATCATCATCATCTGCATTCATGGATTAGGTCTGTTGACCCGTTCCGACTTCAGCCCATCTCTTTCTAGGTCTGCCCACATCTCGGGTGCCTTTAGGTTTGTATTTTGTTATTTGTTTTGGATATCTGTCTTCATTCATTCTGTCTATGTGTTGCTTGCATTTTTGTCTATATGTATATATTTTATCAGTTATTGCAAATATTTCAAGTTCCTATATTATTTCTGTAGTAGTCTGAATGTTAATTGATTTAGTATGTATCAAATATCATGCGAGTTAACAATGTAGAGTGTAGTAGGCTACAGTACAGCGCCGATTCTGTCAACCAAACGCTTGAGCATAGAACAGGGTGGAGAGGGCGAAGTTCAAGCGACCGGGCTTTAATGACAAGTAGCCTACATGTAGTATGATATAGATGACTAACAAGCGTGTATCAATATTGAACAGAAGATAGACGTTCTGTAAGAAGTAGACGAAGACGTAAATGCAAGAGCTATTTCTGAAAAATAAAATATTAGTGTTCATATAGTGATTAAAATAAAAATGTAACGTGAAATTACAAGGCAACATATAGAAACACTCAAAACCACGGAAGGAAATGTAAGAAAATGAAAATGAATGAAAAAGCCAGCTAACCAGGAATTGGAAAATAGGATTTATGATTGGTTCAAACAAAAACGAAGCCAGAGGATTCCTATAGCGGTACCCATGATGCTAGAGAAAGCATTGAAAATAAATACAGAGCTATGTGGCGTTACATCTTTTACAGGAAGCACTGTTGATTTGTATCTCTGCAGTCTGTCATTACACCGTATTCCTTAAAAAACTGCTTCGTCTATACTTAGACGGGCATTGAATGTATCAGCTTTCCTTTATGGGTTGCATACAAACAGAATACTAGCTCAGAGTGTTGCATTGACTTTCGACTGTTGACAGAATCGGCGCTGTACTGTAGTTGGTTTTCTCAACTTCAAGCTGATACTTATTATAGCTACCCAAATTCCTTATTATGATGGGTGAGCAACGGTCCCATACTGTACAAGTCTACAGATCCACTATACATTTTATAAACTTATGCCAGAGGAATATTTATAAGAAATTCATGAGAAAATGTCTTCTCCCATGGGGCTGAAGCAGCAAATCCAGTTGTTCTGGGCCAAGACATTATGCCTTACATCGCTCGGCTACGGCGGGAGTGAAGGTGTTTGAATATTTGGAAAGCTACATTTGAAGAGAAAAATATACGCTCAGACTGAGGTTTGAACTGAGTATCGTTGGCTTTCTATGCCAATGCTCTACTAACTGAGCTACCCGAGCTAAACGCAAATTTTTTATCTTATGCCTACATTGTTAATTCCCGAGCGCCACGAACCGTTGCTCGTACATGAAAATGACGGCTTGTTTTTTTAAGAATAATTTTGGGAATTTAAATATTACTTTATAAAGCCAGTAGGGCTTCTCTCTTGGAAAGTTGCATAACCAGTAGTAGGCTGTATGCTTGTCTAGTCTGACTGATATTTCAGGGTTTCTGTGACCAATTTTTGCCTTTTTACTACATACCGTTTTATTTCGGTGTAGGTTCAGGTAGTACCATAATTGGTTAAGTTAATATGCTATAAGCCAGAAGATCCGGGATTCGAGTCTCGTTAAGATCAAGATTTTCCAAGTGGCCTAAACCTTCCTATGATCGACTCTGACTCTAACGGTAATGTGTATCAGAAGCCTATTCTGGGGGTAAAGGCGACCGTCACACAGGGTTGATAACCCGGCTGGCATCAATTGACGGTCATCTAGAAAAGTGGGATCCTTAACTTCCTACTACTTCAAAGGCCTCCTTTGGCCTGCAGTGGGTTCACTTTATCTTATAGAGTCTGGTAGATTCCACTCATCTTTATGAGGATAACTGAGCAGCTATTTGATACGAGAACGAAGCCTTACTCAGGATTTTTACATCTTAAATAAGTGAACTAACGTAACAACTTTTTAACCGGATTTAGTTTTTCTTACCCCATTCACACAATGAAAACATTAACTGCATAACAACTACATAGAGCAATCCATTAATAATCATCTAGGAAGCTACTTACTTTATTTTATATCATTTTAATTTTATTATATTCTATGTAGTCCACCCCAATGGTCTCGAGGTAGCGTGCTGCCTTGTCACACAGCGGGCCCGGGTTCGATCCCCGGTCGGGGCAGTTTTTCTGGGTGAGGTTTTTATCGGGGTTTTTCCTCACCTGTGAGACAAATGCCAGAAAAACTTTAAGGCCCAAACGGTCCCCGAAATCATATGTCAATCATCATTATCATCATCATCCTTCACCGGTGTGGAAAACAACGGGAAGCTACCACACCTACAATTCCCTAGTAAAGCTGCAAGCATAGCATGAAAATTTTATGATTGCAGTGAAGGACCTGCCTCCGGGCAGAATTACTATGGATGGATATTCTATGTTTTTGTTAGTATTAGCTAGTATTAGATCACATCATCATTGTATTTTGTTTAGTCTGTATTTTAATAATATCATTTTTTTTCAAATGCCCCAGGTTGTCTTTCGACATTTCTGGTTTCTCTCCTGGCATGGCGTACTTGTAACCCACTTCTGAGGTTGGGGCACCTGGAAGGCGGGGTTACGTTGTCCCGATGATATGATGGGTGATGATGATGACAATGGTGCGCCAGGAGAGCTCCTAATCCTATGCTTTGTCTAAGATGAATATGAATTATGATGATTGCGATGGCCATATGATTTCGGGGACCGTTTGGGCCTTAAAGTTTTCCTGACATTTTTCTTACAGGTGAGGAAAAACCCCGATAAAAACCTCACCCAGAAAAACTGTCCCGACCAGGGATCGAACCCGGGCCCGCTGCGTGACAAGGTAGCGCGCTATCCCGAGACCACAGCGGTGGACATTTTAATAATAGCCTATCTTAAAATTATAATATGTATGTAATTTTTGTATAATTCTATTCTACTATTCGCTGGTTGAATGGAAGAGAATGCCTTATGGCCTTAACTCTGTCATCTAAAATAAACCATTATTATTATTATTATTATTATTATTATTATTATTATTATTATTATAATTATTATTATTATTATTATTATTATTATTATTATTATTATTATTATTATTATTATTATTATTATTATTATTATTAAACAGAAATTATGCTATCGAATTTATTTATAAAAGTTTTTGATTTAGGGTTATTTGGTATTAAGTTGTGTGTGATTTATTTTTAAAGATGTCTCTTCAGTAGATATACGAATACAAACTCTCATAATCCCACATATCAACACTTTTAAAACAAATGTTCGTCCCGATGGACGACTAGTGGTTAGGGCCTACAATACGACACTCCTCAAGAGCTATGTAATTAGATCACAATTAAAATTTGGGCGTGAATTAGCCGACAAATTTTGTATAGAGACCTCTTATATAGGGCCTAGATAGATCATCGGTTGATTAATGTCTTTGACATTGTCCGATTCCTAATAGCCAATTTTGTCGGTCAATACAATGTCCTGGTTCTTGTGGCCCTTCGTATTAAATCCATTTCCGTTGCCAAAAGGCACTCATTTGTTTTTGTTGTTAATGACCAAAGTTCTGTTCCATAAGTAATGATGGTTTTAACAATTGTATGATATATATTCATTTTATTTTTATTACTTATATTTTTATCCCACAATATTCCATTGGGGCAAGCAATTGCAAATTTTCCTTTATTATTTCTGTTTTTTTATTTCGTCTTCATAACTCCCATTTTTATTTATTTTAATTCCTAAATATGTGATCTCACTACAAGATTTTATTGATTCTCCAGTCTCCAAAATTAAATTTTGTTCTGGTTCACCAATTGATAAATATTTTGTTTCTTTTATGTTCAAATTTAATCCCCATTTTTTTATATTCTTCTATTAATTTTCTAGTCATATATTCTAAATCTTCATAATCTTGTGCAATTAACAATTGATCATCTGCAAAATGTAAGTTGTATAAAGTTTTTTTTTGTTTGAAATAGGAATTCCCATGCTTGAACATTTTCTCCTCCAATTCTTTAATATTTCATGTACATATATTTTAAACAGAGTCGGTGATAGACAACAACCTTGACGAAGACCTTTATTTATCGTAAAACCATGTGACAATTTACTGCCAATTTCAATTTTAGACATGCAATTGTCATATAAATGTTGTATAGCTCTCTTATATCAGTTCTTTTATGTTCTGCAAATCTATGACATGAGAGTATGACTTTATTTAAATTCGGAAGAAAGTTGTGTTCAATATTAATACGCACTGAAAAAAGTTCAACGATCCCGCCCTGGCTTGAATCCGCTAACCTAAGAACTAAACGAGAATGGGAACTACTAGCCCCGGGAACCGACTGTCATTCTCTTTTTTTAACCCTAAAATTGCCTATGTGCCCTATAATATTCTGTACATTGGTTTAATTTGTTTAATATTTTAAATGAAACAATAGAATAATGAACCAACAGAAAGAAGATGAATTTATGTCGAATTATACAATATACAGTAATAAGTAATAACTTACAGATTTACATGCTTTTGTTTTCACTGCCGTCAGACACTGGGTTAGTAAATTAATGTTTTGTCAGTTTAAGGGTTAAATAAAGTCCTGTATCGAAACATTACTGTTACTTACAGATAATACGTATTTCGTCTTTGGATGTGTTGATCTTACCTGTAAAAGAAAAAAATCTAAGTTACACATTAATAACTTGCGGCTATAGAAAAGAATGGCGGCTGCTGGTGAAATTTTATGGATGTGCATTCACTTAAGCTTATAGACGATCCACGCTAATAAATTTGGTATGCAAGAATGTGGCGGCTTTTAATGAAATTTTATGTAATATGCACTCCCACAAACTCTAGTCAATGGATTTATTCTCATAGTAAAAATATAAATAAAACATTAAATAATTATAAACTCGCGTCGCTTGACGTGTATATGTATAGGCTATATATGACATGACAAGAAAAATAAATGCCTGGACGGAATTTGAATCCGGACCTCTGGGTTGGTATCCCAGTGTGCTATTCATTACACCATGGGGCAAATCCAATACAAACATTTATCTTCCTTATATATATACTGTATATATATTCTCCATTATTACGAGATGTACCACTGCCATGGTAGCTTACTATAACATCGATGAAGCGTCACTACTATAAAGTAAAAATATTATCTTTAATTTGCTTACTTGTTATAGTAAGCTACCAGATGGCAAAGAAGATAGAGTTCTCGATACATCTCGTAATAATGGAGAATATAATATAGTATGTAAGAAAGATTGTTTGTATTAGATTTGCTCGGTGGTGTAATGGAAAGCACACCCAGAGGTAAGGGTTCAAATCCCGTCCAGGCAGTTATTTTTCTTATTATATAGCCTATATATATATATATATATATATATATATTAGCTACTACCCGGCTGCTTTCCTACGCCTAAATACATGAAATGTTAAAGGTTAATTAAATTGTACGGTATACGCTGAGTCGAACCAAACATGGCGGCAGCTAGTCAGTTTTTAATTTCGAATTTCAGGTAACCTCTATAATAATTGTCGGATTTCACTCGTTTTTGGAAAATACCTACCTCGGTTTATTTTAATATGATATACTGAGTTTCATTGTGAAACATCGAAAATTGTGACCGCTAGAGCGATTTTTAAATTTCCACTTCAGGTGAACTCCTACACCTAATAGTGTTAAAGGGTCCAATTGTGATTCTAAACCATCCAGGACCCATTCAAACACACAAACACAAAAATGTCATCAAAATCTGTCCAGTCGTTTAGGCAATTAATTTCGGGTTTCAAGCAAACCTCCACTTCAAATTGTCGCATTTTGCTCATTTCTTTGATAATACCTATCTCAGTTTATTTCAATAGGAATGAGTTTAGTTGTGAAATATCTAAAAATGTGACCGCTAGAGCGATTTTCAATTTTCACTTCACGTGAACTCCTACATCTAATAGTTTTAGAGGGTCCAATTTTGAATCTAAACCATCGGGAACCCAATCGGATACACACATAAAATATCATAAAAATCGGTCCAGTCGTTTATGAGGAATAGAGTGACAAACACACGTACAGAAGAATTATATAATATGTTGAATTACATTACAATGTAATTATGTTTTCTATTGCTTTTGTTTGTTTTTTACTAGTAGAAACACTTGTGCTGATCTGAACAGTCAAAATCACGTATTGATCACTGCCCGTGCAATTCATTTGTAAATAGGCTATTTCTATTTTGTATATTTTTTATTCTAACAAAGTCCTACTACCCATCATTTTTGTTGCTGAATAGAAATGAAAATACAATTTTAGCTTCATTATTAACATTTATTAGTGTATGAGCACTGGCCATGACTTCACTCGTGAGAGAAAAAATCGTTTGCTCCAGTGTAAAAAAAAACTGATATCAACAGAGAGCATGTGACAAAATGCGCACATGTTTATGCCACACGAGACCTTGATACCATTTTCACCGTTTAAACATTTACTTTTCCTTTCTCGTCGCGCGTCGCCTACTTCATTCTAATCAAAATATGAGTCACATGAGCGAGTTATGAATGGATCTACTTAATAATAATAATAATAATAATAATAATAATAATAATAATAATAATAATAATAATAATAATAATAATAATAATAATAATAATAATCTTTAGCAAAACAGTGATACTGATAATTAAAACAAGATAAATAATAAGAGTAAATGACCCCTATTAAATATATGTGAGAAAAATACAAGAATAAGTAATGATATTGTAATAATCTATCGGTTACACACACACTCACACACACACAGATATATGAAGGGCTTAGGACAGTAACATTATAAGCCACATTCTGTTAAGGAATGCCATTTATTTCAATGATAGCAAATAAATATCCATAAAATCATTTGTAAGTGCGCCAGTGATTGGTTAAAAAGTTGAAACATGTAGACACACAGTGTATTAACAACAATACTACCGAATTAGTATTTATAATTTTGTGAAACATTAAAATCCTTATATCTCAGAAAGAACAATTCATGGTTTATCATGCTATTGCCCTAAGCCCTTTATATATATATATATATATATATATATATAGGGGCTATATAAGAATTTATTTAAATTATTCAACAATGTTAAAATTACGTTAATAAAATAAAATATGAATTGTAAAAATAAGTATTAATGAGGCGTTTCTGTTATTTTATTAATAAACAATTCTTGAATTTAATAGCTCTTCAATTTTGTAAAACTTTTAAAATTCTATTTAGTAAAAAATGTGCCACTGTAATCACATTTGGCCTCTTTGATGGTGAATAATTCTAAACCACTAAATTTTAAAATATGAACATTGATGGTGACTGGAAATCCAAATTTTATACTAGTTCTGTAGAGGGGGCTAAATTGTATGCATTAAATTTTAAAAAAAAAGTTATTAAATCATAATTTAACTATTAGTTACATGTAGAATTTGAAATGGAATATATCTAAATTGTAATCTTAATTGATTGCACTGCGGACAGTTGTTAATAGATTTGTCTGCAGAATTAATCAGTGGGTTTGTTATTAACTTTTAGAGATGATCGAGAAGACAATTACAATAACTTTTAACTATATCTGAACCTGGTTCGTAAATGTCTCGTTTGACAGCTATACGCATTTGTATGTGTGTGTGCGCGAGCGCGCATCCCTGAAACAGGTTCGTAAATTTTGTGAAGAAATTTTGTCCTAGAATTTTGGCCAGTTCTACTCTGCAATATCTATATTGAGGCTGGTGGAGGACATTTTCAGCAATTCTTGTGATGTGTAAACTTATTGGCATTTTAATATTAGGGGCCTATTGTATTCAATAAATAAAAGTCTGCAATAACAACTGTATTGTATTATGATTATCATTATGCCGTATTTCCATACATGGGTACGCCTACCTTATATAAAAGCTGTTTATATTTGTCTCCTCTATCATCCCTAAACATTCGTAATTTAGTCACTGTGTAGATCATATTTTTAAGCTGATCTAAACCTCCTGGCGATGGTATAGCCCTGAGATCGATTCAGTAAATAACTAAAATGAGAAACTTACCCACATTTTGGGATAAAAGACGGTTGTTACGTAGAGTAAACAACCCTGTTGATATCTTGTATCGATTGTCTGCAAAAGTGGAAGCCCAAGGGCCTCCTTCAGGTCTGCAGTGCAATAAACAATATACTATTACGAAACAGATGACCTGGTCAAATTTTAACTTGGCAGCGAACAAAATGCAGTGCTATTACATTCTTGCCTTGACTGTATGTCTCCAGATAGATGTTTATTCTGCCCATTTTTTTCAACCAGTACGATTAATATCCATATGACGTGAATTACAGCTAGCATCACCAGGAAAACAGTGCCAATAACAACAATGGAGATCCAATTGAATGCTCCCCCCAGTCTTACAACTAAATCAACGTGACTAGAAAATGAGCATTATGTAACAGAATTCTAGCGAATGCGCAGCACAACTGCACTTTGTTCGCTGCCAAGCTATAATTATTGCGTATGAAGTAGGCCTACTAAAGAAATAGGAGGAAGATCTTCGATTGCAAACCCGGAGAATATAGAACTGTGGGTTCTCTTAAAAAATACATGTAGATATTCTCTTTGAACCAGAACAGACCTTAACATTTTCTGTCCTATGTTTCCTCTATGATACTTGAGAAGTTGATTTTTTCTGCACTATAAATAACTAAAAATCATTTGACTTCATTGGCTTGATAATGATGTCGTATAACTGTGCTTCACTAACTAACTAACTCACTGGCACTATCGAACCCTTAGGTTTATGGCCGCGCGGACATAAGCTCTCCATACATTCCTATCCTGAGCTAATGTTTTCCAAACATCTCCTGTATAAGCTACTTCTCTCAAATCATAGTTAATATTATTCTACCGTCTCATTCTTGGTCTACTAACTGGACGTTTACTCCTCGTTTATTTTTGAGTAGAAATATAAACAATTTTGCTTACAGTACTTAACTCATATAACAAATAGATAATCATAACTCTCCAAATCAGTTGAGTCCCAAATTTGGATCACATAAACACCTTTTTCTTTCAAAATTAATAGCCTATTTAATTTTAGTCAAAAAACATTCAACACGAAGAACTGAAGTGGTGAAGGCTTATCGCGTAGAAGAAGAAGGATATTGCACTGTGTTGCTGTATTGTATTGTGCCGACGTTTCCGATCTCTTAGGCTCCTTCTCTTGAGCTGTAATAGGAACTCTGAACAACCTTGTGTGATTGTATTCTGAATACTTACAATTATCCTGCGAATATTTGTTTTTACAGCAAATCTTTCTAAAGAAGTATTTGTTAAGATATGATATATTTATGTACACCCCTAAGGGCCCCCGGAGCGAGTATCTTTAGCTCGAGAACTTCCAGTTTTGAACCAAATTAAGCGCCAGAAAATAAAACAAGCTACCCCCCAGTGAGACCAACTGTAGGAGCCAATTTCCATCCCCAGCACAAAAATTCCGGACGCCCCCCGTTGGTGGGTTAATGCGGGAGTTAATTGTTACTGCCAACTGTACCAGTGTTGCCAACTGAAACATATAGGTCGCTGTTGCAGGTATGTATTGTAGTTAGAGGGGGGCGGGCCCGTGGTAACGCGACCCACGAGGTACAGTCTCAGTAAAGTTTACCTTGTAAGGAAATAACTACGGTCACATCTGTTGACGCCTTCTTGGTTACATCTTTCGTTACTATTCACAATTTTCACTTTATAATATTTTTGTTAACGATTTATCAGGGGGTAAGTAATTTTAGAAACCACTTAACTAATTGAAACTAATCGAATGTCTCAAGGACTCCTTAGACTCAATGCAGCTTTAATTGGTCCCATCCTCAGCCAACTCAATCTGTTCCTGAATAATAACATCCTAGCTGTGCCTAGGTCTTACTAATGGCCTTTTCCTGAAGTCTTCCTAGTACAAATTTTGAAAGCATTTCTACTGTCATCAATTTAAGTTAAATAAAAATTCCATTATAATCTCATAGATTTAATCTAATAACACTGACAATTATACGACGATGTAATGTATGCACTTCCTCATTGTGAAGCTTCCTCAGTCCTCATCTTTTATGGGACTGAATATCGGTCATAGGATCATATTTTCAAATATATCTATTTTAGTTTTCTTCCTCTCATTGTCAGAGGCCATGTTTCACATCCATACAGTACCACAATCAAGATTGTAATTTTTAAATTAATAGACAAAAGTTGATAAGACGGCGATATTGAAATGAATGGTGATACAAAATTCCTAATTTAAGTTGGCATTTAATTTTTCCATGTGTCTAATTTTGATATATGTTAACAATGATTCTCCATTAATGATTCCAAACATTTTTAAGTCAGAGACCCACCTTGAAGAATATTAAAATTTAAGTAATACATACATTACATTAGTGCACTCTAATAATTGATTAGAATATAAATGCTGCATGACACGTTATTAAAAACAAAATTACTCTAATTGAGCACATGTTAAAATTTACTCAATGAACTAAAGTGATGGTTGGATATAAGCCTATATTGAGTTCAAGTGAGCCGAATGTGCTGTGACACGATACGAAGAAACAACAATTTGCGCTGTAGGCTTAATCTTCATTAATCAAGGGTTTTTTTAATATTATGTTATAGGCTACATTTACTTTCTGGGTGAGGTTTTTATCGGGGTTTTTCCTCACCGGTAAGACAAATGTCAGGAAAATTTAAAGGCTCAAACGGTCCCCAAAATCATATGTTCATCGCCATCGCAATCATCATCATTCATGTTCATCTTGGGTTAAGCTTAGGATTAGGACTCTCCTGGCGCACCATTATCATCATAATCACCCATCATATCATCGGGGCAACGTAACTCCGCCTTCTAGGCGCCCCAACCTCAGAAGTGGGTTACAATTACGCCATGCCAGGAGAGAAACCAGGAATGTCGAAAGACAACCGGGGCATTTGAAAAAAAAATTACCAATATTTATAATTATCAAAATCACAAAGAAACGTTGCTCAGATACATTTTAAAAATAAATAATAGTTTAAAAAACTAAAACAACACGCTTTATTAGAAAACCGAACTAAAAAAAAAGAAAAACAATTTTAATTTCCAACACGCTTGGGATAAATAATTTTACCATCAAAAGCGTGGGGTGCTCTATATCAATTAATATGTTTGATAATAAACATATATTGGTAAAAGTAAAGTAGGCCTATCTAAGAAGAAAATATAAAAGTCATAAAGAGCACCCCACGCTTTTGATGGTAAAATTATTTATCCCAAGCGTGTTGGAAATTAAAATTATTTTTCATTTTTTTTAGTTCGGTTTTCTAATAAAGCGTGTTGTTTTAGTTTTTTAAACTATTATTTATTTTTAATTTTTTAGTTTTAATATTTTACAGAATAAGATAAAAATGTAAATATCTTTAAATTCGATACTATTTTAGTATGAGCTGAAAGTAATACTCTTCTAAAAAAATCCTCCCAGCCGGATTTGAATCAGCAACCTATGGATTACTGAAATTATATACCACTAAAAATTCACCGCTCTACCAACTGAGCTCTTACAACAATTGACCACAAGGTCGACAGATCCGCAACCTATTATACCAGTTTTCATTTTTTTTTATTTTCTGATGATTCTGGCCAGGATTTTAGAAACAAATATGAAATTATTGTATTGTCACGGGTCCTTTACAAGTATACGAAGTTTCAAGTCGATCCAATGTTTCTAAGTGGGTGAAAATCGTGTTCAAAAATTCCGTTACATAGATACGAAGGCACTTTTTTTGATTTTCTGATGATTCTGGTCAGGATTTTAGAAACAAAAGATGAAATTATTATATTGTCAGGGGTCTTTTACAAGTATACAAAGTTTCAAGTCGATCCAATGATTTTAAGTGGGTGAAAATCGCGTTGAAAGATTCCGGCACATAGATAGATAGATAGATAGATAGATAGATAGATAGATAGATAGATAGATAGATAGATAGATAGATAGATAGATAGATAGATAGATAGATAGATAGATAGATAGATAGATAGATAGATAGGTAGATAGATAGATAGATAGATAGATAGATAGATAGATATCGCGTTGATAGATAGATAGATAGATAGATAGATAGATAGATAGATAGATAGATAGATAGATAGATAGATACAGGTCAAGCTAGTATAAAGCGTGTAATAAATTATATTCGTCGGAAATAGACTTCTGGCATCGATCAGCAAAGAATTTTGAGAAGAGAAAACATTAGAAATAATGTTATAAGAAAAATGAACATGCAAGTATCCCTAGCAGAAACTATCAAACAGTAAAATTAATATGGTGGATAAATGAAAAGGATTATGGAAGACATTTAACAGAAGAAGATTTATGAATTGAATCAGACAAGAAGAAGTAAGAGAGAAAGGAGAACAGAACTAACATGAGCACAGGGAGTAGTCAGGACAATGAAGAAAGAGAATTAGAGGAAGGGGCATGGAAAAATAAGAGAGGAATGGATCTTAAACTTGGCTCAGGAGAATGCCAAATATATTGTAAAACTTCAAAATAATTAAAAATATTAGATATGTAAGATATAAGAATTGAATAGAAAGTGAAAATATATATATATATATATATATATAGGCTATTTATTTATCGTAATCCTACCCTGCAGTATAATTTTTTAAGCACACACACTGCTTTTTTCACGTTGATGGATTTCGCAAATCCTCCTTCAAGACTCATCTGTGGGTTTTGGACCCATAGTTTGAGAAACGCTAACCTAGATATTTAATTGGTTTTCATTTTTCATAAGAATTGTTACCTGTAAGTAATTGTCTTGTCATAATCTTCTGTACTTAGATCACTGCGCATTTATATGTAGACCCTACTTTGTTTTTCTGTGCTTGTATCTGAACTAATTTACATATAGGTGTTTAACAGCATATTACAATACATAATGGATGACAGAGTTTTACGTATGAGTTGAAATACGAAGCGTTATTTTTCAACGAATGTGTACAAGTCTTCCATCCTTGTACTGTACTACATTTTATTTTATATAGGCCTATGTTGAATTTCCTTAACTTGAATTAAATTAATAAATTTGTATAAACAAGACATCAGGTTTATTATTATGATGCTCATTTTAAGGTCGCCATTTAAAATGTCATATGGAATATATTTTCAATGATGCAGCCTATTTGTTAGTTTACTGTAATCTTTGGTTGAATTATTTTCAATATCGGAAAAGGGTAGACTTTTTAGCGTTCTGCCCAATGACAGGTCCTTCACTGCAATCATAGCATTTCCATACTACACTTTGCAGCTCATCATCATCATCCATGCAAGTATTAGGCCATGTGGCCTGTTACGGTCTCAAAGAGGAATTTTCCATCCAGCGCTTTTTTGGACGTCCCAGCGATCTTTTGCCTTGGGGGCAGTAGCAAAGTATGGCTTTTGGAATTCTATGAGACGGCATTCGTTGAATATGGGCTTTCCAGTTGTTCTGGTAGTTTTGTATATGGTGAAGAATGGGTTCTACATTCAACTCTTCCATAATTTCCTCATTTCTTTTATGGTCACTTTGTGCAGCCTTCTGTTCGGCGCATAAATCGCATCTCATTTGCTGTTACTCGGCTTTCATCTCTTCTTCGTATTGTCCATGCTTCACTACCATATCTTAATACTGTTTAAAGCTTTGCAGCTTTACTATGGATTTATAGGTGTGGTAGCTTCCCGTTGCTTTCCACATCGGCAAGTATGATAATCATTGTCTTACACATGAGGAAAAACCCCGAAAAATCTCACCCAGGAAGCTTGTCTCGACCGGAGATCGAACCCGGGCCCGCTGCGTGACATGGCAGCACGCTACCTCGAGACCACAGCGGTGGATAAGGATAGATTAATATGTTTTAACTGAATATTACATTGGGCAGATCTTATATAACTAAATTATTTTAAAAATTATCGTGGATGTGGCCACCAGCCGGGTGGTAGGCCAAGGCCATTGTAGACTGTCGCTCAAAGGAGATAAAAAATCTCAAGCCTGAGTTAAGAGGCCTGTGAGCAAAATTTATTGGTCCATTCACATCCAGATTTGAATTGCAACGCTAATGATCTTCGTTGTTAAACAGCGTCATTAACGGGGCACGCCGTAGCGCAGTGGTTAAGGCACTGCGCTACAAGCCGGAAGGTCAAGGGTTCGAGTCCCGGTGGGGCCAGGATTTTTAAACTGACCCAAACCTTCTGGCGGCACTATGGCCCTGAGGTCGACTCAGCCTCTAACTGAAATGAGTACCAGACGTTTGTTCTGGGGTAAAGGCGGCCGTCACGCAGGGCTGACATTAAGTGCCGATTGTCAAGAAAAAGTGGGAGCCTTAACCTCCTACTACCCCAAGGACCTCCTGAGGCCTGTAGTGGGATCACTTTACTTTACTAAATAGTAAAATAATAAACACAACAGAATGCACAACATATTACATTAACTTCCAGTAACACGATACTTTTATTTGTGAGGAAGATGAATAAGGTGTAGGAAGAAAGGAAATGCCGAAGTTGTTTTTGGGCTGACCACAAAGGTCTAGAGGTCCCGGGTTTGTACACCCTGAGTGCACGGCGGGGCGCCTCGTGTCATCTGTTTTAAATCAGCTGCTCCCAGTGGGACGCGGCTAATCTAGTAACTGGTTTCAATTGCTCGGCGCTGATTGGTACAATTATGTCAGCTACTACATTTTTTTTTACTCTGTACTTATAGGTACCTCGTGAGTGTGTGAAATTTCAACTCAGGGCAAGAGGTTAATTCACTCTCGTGAACTCTCTATTAGTCTCGGACACTATTCGATACATATCGATATGAACAACATGCAATTTACGATAAACTAGAAAGTATCCTGAACGTGTAATGAATGCTTGCAACAACGGACGTGTGCCTCAAGACGAAATCTGTTTTGTTTATCGTGAAATATGAAAATAATACTATTTACTTCTGCATCTTCCGTATAAGAAAAAAAAAAAAAAGCGAAACTATAGAGTACTCTCCGAAGATTCAAACATTCTAAAACATTAACAAACACCGATGAAAGTGAGTGTATTAGGCCTACTTTAATGGCAGATATTGAGGAATTGTTGGAGAAGCACTTTACCGATCTTTTGGATTCTCCATCCCGCGGTGTTGCCTAGTTGAGACCTCGCAACACGCAATTATACATTTCTTTCTTACTCTCGGTAAGCCTATGTAATAATGTACTGACTCTCAGAGATATGTTCTTCCATCCATAGTAATTCTGCCCGAGGGCAGGTCTTTCACTGCAATCATAGCATTTTCATGCTATGCATGCAGCTTTACTATGGAATTGTAGGTGTAGTAGCTTCCCGTTGCTTTCCACACCAGTGAAGGATGATGATGAACATGATGATAATAATGATAAGGATGATGATGATGGCCATATGATTTCGGGGACCGTTTGGGCCTTAAAGTTTTCCTGACATTTGTCTTACAGGTGAGGAAAAACCCCGATAAAACCTCACCCAGAAAAACTGTCCCGACAGGGGATCGAACCCGAGCCCGCTGCGTGACAAGGCTGCACGCTACCTCGCGACCACAGCGGTGGACTGTAAGTTCTAATGACAGTGAAATTACCATGTTCTTGGTTGCTATAGTTCCCAAAATATTGCAAATAACGTATTAAATTATAAACGAGCTTTGCAATACTCGTAGAATTGTTACTTGCAATAGACTAAAATTGTGTTTAAATGAAGATATCATGTTAGTATTACATGTGCAAACAAATTAAAATTTATTTAAAAACTTGTAATCTTGTATAATAATAAAAAAAAGTTCTATGAGTAAGTAATAAGATAAAATATAGAAATAAGGAGCAGGAGAAATGTGGTAATAGTTGGGACATTTAAAATAATTGGCAATAACCCACCTGCTTTAAAATAACCCATTCACGTTTGTACACTCACGTTAAATTAAATCATGTCACCAAAATGACGTGTCATGTGTCGAGGGATCCGGGATTATAGGTTTAATACAGTATAATGATGCTAGTGCCTATGTGGTTTGCAATTTCAGTATTTAGATCATCACCATCATCCAGGGATTAAACCTGTTGGCTTGTTCCGGTTTCATGAAAGCTAGAATTGTTAAAATTATTCAGACCATCTTCTGTGTGGGCGTCCAAAATTTCTCCTTCCGTGCGGTTTATAATTTAGCGTTAATTTTGGAAATCTTCCTTCTGGCATTCTATCAATATGTATGTATTTAGAATTATTCATACATTGTATATAATCATATCTCATTCTTATATAATTTTATATTGACCTATTAATACTAAGTTAGGCCTGGGATTTAGCTGGTCACTCATCCGGAGAGGTCATCCCTGACTTTGTGTTGTCAAAAAGTGTGTGAGCCAGAGTTTCACATCCTCTCCCAAGGTCGTATTCCTGTAAGACCCGGGTGACATAGGGCACGTAAAAAGTACCGTTAGAGGGAGAGATTAAATTAAAGCAAATATATAAATAAATTAATAGGCATATTTTCTCATATGTAAGGTCTTTTTTAAACAACATTTAATTTCTGACTAGAAATTAAACTATTCTTCCAAGTAGACATCATCAGATTCTATGGTCTTGAGCCATCATTCAGTGAGATTTGTTATCCCGCGACGATACCGGTTGTTGATGCCAAGAATTCCTCAGCTTCCATGTTTTCAATATTTTCGAAATTTCTCGCAAGAAATGTGCCATGGGTTCAAAAAAGATGGCAATTTGAAGACACAAGTTCAGGACTACATTCTGAGTGTGGTAGCAGTTCGATTCCTCATAATTCCTGGATATTTCCCATGAATGATCGTGCATATTTTTACATTAAAAATTAACATTAATTTATGACACAAACTTTATATATAGGCCTATATATATGCACATGAAAGTTTTCTTGGGTTTTCCGCGTCTTGGATACAAGTCCGGCCTCTGGCCACTGATTCCGACGTTTCGACATGATCCCACATGCTATTATCAATGAATGATAAGTTCGGGTCACAGGTTTAGGTCTTATATTATAAAATACATAGAGTTTTCGCTGTGGTCCGTTTCCGAAGACGTACACCCATCCAAGGTTTAGTTCTTATGTAGTTAAACATCTTCAGTTTTCAGTGTGGTCCGTTTCGGAAGCCGTACACCCATCCAGATGTCGACCACAATCCATGTTGCCCATCCGTGGTTTTCTTCCTATCTTCTTCGCTGTTCTGGGGATGACATGGTGGGCAGCGATAGCAGTTTTCCATGTAGATGGTAATCTTTGGGCATTATCTCGGGTGTTCATGGAGTGTGGCCTTTTCTCAATCTCTATTGCTTCTCTGTAGATTCTTGATTTTTCATTATCTATTTTGGCCAACGTTCTAGATCCTGCGAAGTCGATCTGTGACTCGAACTTATCATTCCTTGATAATGGCATTTGGGATCATGCCCCGAAACGTCGGGATCAGTGACCAGAGGCCAAGACGCGGAAAACCCAAGAAAACTTTCATATTCATACTTATATCCGCGAAAAACTGCAATATAACATAGACATATATATATATGCCTACATTACTCAATAAAGTAACGTAGGCTATAATGCATTATGCACAATTTGTAGTTTGACACTCTTTATATTTCATCATATACTCACTTTGTAACACCAAACAAGTAGGCAGCATTGCGCCTGCAGCGCTATATCTATGTAGCTCAAATACGGAAGTTCCCTGTGTCAGATTGTACTATGATGTATGCGTGAGATATCTTTAATAAAATCTATGTTTCGATGTAGATCTATATACCCAGTGAAATGTACATAGGCCTATGCTAATTGGTGTTCCTCGTATAATTTATCATATTATTATTATTATTATTATTATTATTATTATTATTATTATCGTTATTATTATTATTATTATTATTATTATTATTATTATTATTATCATCATACTATTATTATTCTTATTATCGTATAAAATGTTAGTGCATAAAATTTACATTGCAACATTTAATATATACTGAACTCTTTATAATTACTATAGTGTATATCTAGTGTAGGCCTATATCTATATTTGTCAAATATTTATTTGTATTTATGCTGGTTGAGTGGAAGAGAAGGCCTTATGGCCTTAACTCTGCCAGAATAAATAAAACATTATTATCATTATTATCATTATTATTATTATTATTATTATCATCATCATTTTGAGGAAGTGGCTCAATTCAAATAGGCCTACCTAGGAACAATAATAACAAATAGGAATGAGATGCACAAAGAAATTAAACATAGGCTCAATTCTGGAAATGCGCGCTATTTTTCATTGCAGAGACTTTTGATGTCCCAACTCCTTTAAAAAAACGTTAAACTGAAAATATATAAAACTATTATTTTACCAGTTATATTATATGGGTGCGAAACATGGACTCTTACTTTAAGGGAGGAAAGGAGATTACAAGTAGGCCCTATTTGAGAATAAAGTAGGCCTACTTAGGAAAATGTTTGGACCAAAGAGAGATGAACAGACAGGTGAATGGAGAAGACTACTTAACAATGAACTACATGGTCTTTACAGGAAGCCAGATATAATAAGAACAGTTAAGTCTCGTAGACTGCGATGGGCAGGCCATGTTGCACGTATGGGGAATGAAAGACATGCATGGAATCTTTTTGTAGGAAAGCCAGAGGGAAAACGCCCAGTTGGTAGACCAAGAATGAGGTGGGAGAATAACATTAACTATGATTTGAGGGAAGTAGATTATACAGGGAATGATTGGAAAGCATTAGCTCAGGATAGGGATGTATGGAGAGCTTATGTCCGCGCGGCCATGAACCTACGGGTTCGATAGTGCCAGTGAGTAAGTAAGTATTATTATTACTATAGGCAGCCGGCTCCCTGACACGAACGGTTAAACACTCGTCCTCCATCTCTAGGTTCTAAATGTGGATATCAGTTACTCCATACTCGTGTCATCCATTTTGTTCCGTTTCACTTATCCCAGTGATGGTGCGGACAGATCTGATCAACCGACACCCTTGCAGGCCTATAGACTTACAATAATTTATAGAGGTTTCATCGCATCTTATCCCTCGATCTGGCACTATGCCGGACACGAGTATAGAGAACATTTAAATCACTACACGCCCTTGTGTATTATTGTGCTATAAATGTTCTATTTCTGATTTTTATTCGTAGCTCAGTTCCTTCAACACCTGATACTCAACGTCTGCTACTTTATGGCTTAGCCTATGTGAGACAAGAATATGAGATCAGCGTGACATGCAGTCAATGAATCTAATTAACAATTATTTTTGTAATAGCTGATTAAACAGCGTTTTCCAGTATTTTTATACAAGTCTTCATATCACCGATTAGTTTAGCGACATCAAAAAATATGTAAGCTATTCGACTCTAATTCGGCCTTTTGATAATTGTATTGTTCATTACCGCTTCCTTTTTAGAGCTCCATTAACAGTTAGAAGTACTGACTGCGGCTAAGACGCTGATGCCCAGTAACAGATTTTGGTTTCAAAATAAATAGGCCCTAATAATGATTAGGCTATATATTTTTATTATTAGAAACTTTTCTACACTATAGTATTTTTCCTTTAACTTGATAGTATATTACGATGCGAGGTTGGGAAGTGGTTTTTACAGAATTGAAAAAAATTCGAGATTCTGTAAAACACTTCACAAACGTGCGTTGTACATTATTTCTCGCGCGATGGTATTTTCAAAAGAATAAATAATAGTAGAATAATAACATATTTGTTGGAAATATTTGCGTTCATTATAAACAACAGACTAACGTTAACAGTGTTGGAAATGTTTATTAGTTGAAACAACAGGAGGCCATGAGACGAATTTAGTAATCAAATGGCGGCAAATACGTATTTATTGTTTTATATTATTTCAAATAAAGTTAAATTCATTTTAATTGCACTGATTTGTTTCGTATAATGTATATTAACACTAACTTTTGGGTATTTTTTGTATATATACGTACATTGCATGTAGTATACATAGAGAGCAGTGCTTTTACTTCCCACATATGTAATATAGCAGTATACAGTTATTTTCATTTAATTAAATGAGTTATGGATTTTCATCAAGTAAACACCAATTCAATTGATTACAGTTATTTTTATTACAGTATAGTTATATAGGTTGGCAACCCCAAAATGTAGGAAGTCGAATTTTCAATCATGGTCGCCATTGCTGTAAGTACGACAAAACCCTCTATCGCGCAAAAAGTAATTTTATTCTTCCAAAAATTGAAGGACTTACTTAATAAAGCTCAAATGAAATTATGCTGAAATTTATAAAGCCAAGGCGGTGTTAATAATAATAATATAAGGGAGCTGAAAACTGGGCCATCAATTTTGTACAGATTTAGGCTTAATAGAGACAGCAGAAATGAACGTTCTTAAATATGTTGCTGTTATACTGTAAAAGATCGTATATCAAAATTGAAACAATGAGACAGAAATGAAATACATTCAATTAAATCAGATAATGACAAACTCAGAAACTTAATTGCCCTCCACATATGTGCTACAACATGGACGAATAATAATAATAATAATAATAATAATAATACTTTATTTTAGCTGGCAGAGTTAAGGTCATAAGGCCTTCTCTTCCACTCAACCAGCGAATAGTATAATTATACAAAAATTACATAGGCTACGTATTACAATTTTAAGATATTATTAAAATAGACTAAACAAAATACAATGATGATGTGATCTAATACTAGCTAATACTAACAAAAACATAGAATATAATAAAATTAAAATGATATAAAATAAAGTAAGTAGCTTCCTAGATTATTATTTATAGAATGCTCTATATAGCTGTTATACAGTTAATGTTTTCATTGCATGGAACTTAAGATAGCAGTTAATTTGGATTTAAATAATGATAGCGATTGACAGTCCCTGATATGACTGGGGAGTGAGTTCCATGCTCTAGTCATATATATTGTGTAAGATTCAGAGTATAGACAGGTCCTGTGCTGTGGTATCAAAAGTAAAGAAGAGTCTTGTGATCTTGTTCCTAAATTGTGATGAGCCGATACATTTTGAAAATGTGTTGTTAAATAACTTGGTAAATATGTGTACAGAATTTGGAATAGTAAGGTATGTGAATGTAAAGTTCTTCTGTCATTTAGGTATAGCCATGATAAGGCTTGAAATGAAGGAGACACGTGGTCATAACGACGGAGATTGAATATAAATCGAATGCATGCATTATGAGTACGCTGTAGTCTGTCAGATAGATCAGTTGTCAGATTAGTCAGTAATATGTCGCAGTAGTCGAAGTGTGGCATTATAAGAGTATGTACAAGTATTTGTTTTAATTTTGTAGGAAGGAAGTTTTTAAAACTATTTAGGGAGTGAAGAATTGAGAACACTTTCTTTCAGGTATTGTTCTCCTGTTTTTTCCAGTCTAGGTATTGGTCCATGTAGATACCCAGATTTTTTACTACTGAGCTGTAGGGGATGTTTTTGTCATTTAGGAGAATGGTAGGGATATTTTCGTAATTTGTAATGCTTTGGATTCGCTAATGTCCTATAATTATGCACTGTGTCTTGTCAGCATTTAGATTAAGTCCATGTTTCTTCGACCTTTGGGAAATTGAGACTAGGTCACTATTTAGTTTGTCTAGTGTGTCATGTATATCGTCAGGATGGGAGTGAATGTAAATTTGCAAATCGTCAGCGTATAGGTGATGTCGACAATAAGTAAATCTAGTGGATATGTCTTTAATACAGTTAGAGAACAGAAGTGGTCCTAACACTGAACCTTGTTGGACGCTACCCTTCAGTAATAGCCAGGATGAGGAAAGTTCTGCATTGGATACACATTGCTGGCGATCATGAAGGTAGGATCCAAGCCAGTTAACAGCATTGCCGAAAGATTCAGAGCGCGTAATTTTGCTATTAGTATGCCAGTGTCAACAGTGTCGAGAGCTTTACTGAATTCCAAGAGTGTAAATATTGTCTTGTGGCCATTGTCCATTGCTTCCCGCGCATCTTCGGTAACTTTAAGAAGTGTGGTTGCCGTACTATGGCCTGTCCTAAAACCTGATTAGTGTGGGTCGAGTATGTGTGTTAAGGTAATGAATTCAGCTAGTCTAACAAAACAAGCAGTGTTATACCGTCCACAAGGTCGGACGGAGTCGGGGAAAATGGAAGATGGAATATCTTGAGAGCGAAACGGTCTTGTAACCTATCGTGAAGCATAAGAAGAAGATGATAATGTGGGCACCGATTTATATGTAGGCCTACTAGAAGTTAATATCTGTAACACAGGTATTATATACAAATATAATATTGTACTCTTTGTACGTGAAAAAAAAACTGTCTAAAGTATTAGGGTCCACCGATACTTCTCATTATACTATATTATAATCTTAACTGTTAGCAGATAATAACTGTGCCCTAAATATTACTTTGCGCTCAAAAATCCATTAAACTCAAGAATAATTCCACCATTCAAGACTAAATAGGCTAAAGGGACGGTGGTTGTTTGCTATTTCCTGGCACTAAACTGTTGTTGCAAGAAATATACTTTTTTTTTTTAATTTTAGTTAGAAAGCGGGCTCAGTTTAAAATTACTTACTGTGCTCCCAGTGACATTAGCATAATACTATGAAGGGTAGGTGGGTAAGGAGAATGATAAATGGTTTAAAAATAAGAAAAGAATACAGTCACTTAGATAGAAGGAAATAAATTAATGAAGAAAGACAGAATTAAAGAAAAAAGGTTGAATTGAAGAAAGAACTAGTTTACCGAACAGGCTGTGCACTTACTCCCTGTGGAGAGGACGATTAGAGGGTCGCGGGCCGCAAGCTGCGTCTCATTTCATCGCAGCGGGCACGGTCGTGCTTCATTGTCCCTGACACGCGGGTAGGAGGTCCTGGGCTCGGCTCCCGGTGTGAGAAGACGTTGCTATTTAGTACGTCTTGTGATCCGATGAAAATGCTCTTCAATAAATAGAGCAACTTAACAGCCAGGTGTATTAACTGTTACACAACACTTTACTCATATTGTTCACATCAGTGTGTCATATAGAATACAGGGTCATCCGCTTGTTATAACTAAGCTGAGGATATTTCCTCAAATGCCTATTTGTTCCTGTAAATGATAAACATGGAAAATAATTATACAAATCCATTGTGGGTGGAATTATGGCTAATAAAAGGCAATTTTGTTATTGCCTATAAATGCCTGTTTTGACAATAGCGTCGATTTTGCAATAAATGCCCATTTAAGCGCCAGAAACTTAATTTTTTATTTTAGTTTATTTTTTATATTTCTCCTCACTAAGTGAGACATAATATGGGTTGAGAGTGTTACTCACTGTTGACAAACGCGCCGAGTGGAAAAATGTAACCACAAGTAAGTAGTCATCTGCTCATCGCCGCGGCGTCCGGGGAACTCGGTGGATTTCAGAGGTTCAGGAAATTGAAGGCTCTGATGAAGAGGAGCTGTTTATATTGCAGAAGCCAAAATTGTAGTGACGAACCAGAAAATAGTAGTAGATCTGATTTTTATACGATCCTAGTTTGGTACACTGCCGTCAATAGTTTATACCACTACAACTAGAGAAGGCGGTGGAGATGGTGTACCTGTATGAAATTCATGAAGACATGGTCAAAACCTTCAGGACCAAAATCAGAATATGTTTACAAAGGAAATATCATTGGGTAGATGTGAAATAAATACATTAGGCCTATATCGTATTTGGAAGTTCATCAGCCACGATATTGGAGCTATAAGGGGTAGAAAAGGCTTCGTTTTAAGTGTTTCCCGATTATGTGAGGTTGAAAATATATTTTCTAAATGTAGACATATCCTGATTGAAACAAGGCATACATTAAAAAAATGTGTAGAGTGGTCAATTGCAAATAGTAGTAGATCTGATTTTTATACGATCCTATTTTGGTACACTGCCATCAATAGTATATACCACTGCAACTAGAGAAGGCGGTGGAGATGGTGTACCTGTATGAAATTAGTAGCTGGAAGATAGGCCCTAACCGTTTTCAGTGGGTTCGGAGTAGTTTAATTTTATATTCATAGAATAGATGCTGGAGCTTGGAGTAAAGAAATATCCCTATTTAACACGTTCAGGAAATATTTTAGACCTACATTTTATTTAGTCAAATAATTATAATTATCACAAATCAGTAAAATGTTAATAGCACCTATTTAACTGCTTTTTAACGGCTACTGATTATTTAAAAAGAAAGGTAAAATGATGCCAATATAGGACTTAGGAGGCCCTTGGGGTAGTAAGAGGTTAAGGCTCCTATTTTTTTAACAATTAGCATTAGATGTCAGCCGGGTTGTCATCCCTAGGTGACGGCCTCCTTTACCCTCAGAACAAGCATCTTGTACTCATTTCCGTTTGAGGCTGAGTCGGCTCCAGGGACATGGTGCCGCCAGAAGGATTGGGCCAGTTTAAAAATCGTGACCTCACCGAATTCGAGTCATCGACTTTCCGGCTTGTATCGTATTGCTTTAAGCACTACGCTACGGCGTATCTCCATTGTGATTATTTAGGTTGCTTAAAATATAATTATTAAAAACTAAACTGTCATCAGCTTGGTAATAACTAATCCAGTGACACTATCGAACACGGAGGTTGAAGGCCGCATGCTCTCCATACATCCCTGTCATGAGATACGATTTTTTCCCAAATATTCATTGCATAATTTACTTCTCTCAAAGCATAGTTAATGTTATTCTCCCATCTCATTCTAGACAAATCTATTGAGCGCAAGAAATTTCAAAATCCCTATTTAATTTCAAATTGGTCCTACATATCTTCCCATCGCAGTATACGAGTCTTAACTGTTCCTAATACATCTGGTTTTCCATGAAGTTTAACGTTTTTTGAGAGAAATTGTTTATTATTGTTCCTAGTTACTTTAATTCTACCACATCTTCAAAATTTCACTCAATTGTCATTAAGCGTTCATTCCCATTTAAATAATTTATTTCTATGTCCACCGCTGTGGTCTCGAGGTAGCGTGCTGCCTTGTCACGCAGCGGGCCCGGGTTCGATCCCCGGTCGGGGCAGTTTTTCTGGGTGAGTTTTTATCGGGGTTTTTCCTTACCTATAAGACAAATGTCAGGAAAACTTTAAGGCCCAAACGGTCCCCAAAATCATACTGCCATCATTATCATCATCCTTATCATTATGATTATTATCATCATCATCATCATCATTCACCGGTGTGGAAAGCAACGGGAAGCTATCACATCTAAAATTACTTAGTAAAGCTACAAGCATAGCATGAAAATGCTGTGATTGCAGTGAAAGACCTGCCCTCGGGCAGAATTACTATGGATGGTTTTCTATGTGTGACCATATATTGGGTTTTATTGATATTTAGTTACAATCTATATTCCCAAGTAGGCCTACTATATATCCAATATAATGTGTGTTATGGCTTTTAGTATTTTTTTCATTATCGCTTAATACACTGGGTTCCCAAGTTTTTGATCACGGAAAATGTTGGACTTACAAACAATTCACGGATCCTCAAATTAACAATAGACATCTACACATACTGATATATTACATTTATCCAATGCAGCCTGTATATGGTATTGCATAGTTGGGTCAAAACCCAGCAGTATTTGTTTATTATTTATACCCGATACACGCGGAATCCATTATTATTGGCGGCTCCCTGATGATCCGCGTGGAGTACACTTTTTGTAATGGCTGATCTAAAAGTACTCTGTACCAATATATCTGCTTTGTGATAGAACCCAAAATCCTCATAATTAGAGGGTGGCGATAGTTTTTTGTTAAGTCTATATCGAGTTTCTGATTAAAAGTGACTGGTTTTAATTTTATCTTAGAAACCAAATTTTATTTTTGAATATTATGGTAATATTTATGTTTAATTCTTGATAAAGTAATATTTGTTTCGTATTTAATGAATTTTTACAAAATGAGATTTTCTAGGGTTAAGTTGATGAACAGAATTTTCGGATCTTTGAAAGGAAAATGTGTGAATATGTTGGTACAGTATTTATTCAAGGAGAATTTAGGAGATTCAATATGGATACTAATTAATTATTATGGGGACATGAAGATTTTTAAAGCCTTAAAAAATAAATTGGTTGGGACACGTTGAATTAATGAGTTACGAAAGACTGCCTAAAATGATTCTGAACTACAAAATTAAATATGAATGAAAGAGGCGACGACCTATGAAACGTTGGCTTCTTGGTACAGATATTTATTTGAGGAGTCTAGGTGTGAGAAATTGGGTACTGAATGAAAGGCTGTTGTGGGAAAGGCCAAGGTTTATTTTGTTGAGCTATATAGCCTTGTGTGATGATGATGATTATGATATTTTATCGGCATGTTGAAAATTATAGTAACAACTTTTTAACAATAACTAAAAAAATATAATATTTAAGTCAATATTAAAATATTAATTAAATAAAAATAAAACGTAGTTTTATTTGATTTTCATATTTATTATATAATTCAGTGACAGCTGTTTCGGTACACTGTACCTTCTACAGACATGTTAACAAATTATGAATTGTGTTCCAACTGATCTAAGCAACAATAAGTATATGCTAACCACCTATTCCAATTTAATCATTGTTTCGATCCAAATTTTGAAATTTTACATATTTGTGATAAGGGTAAGAAGTTAGATCTTTTGGAGGCTGTATAAATTAATAAATTTAAAAGTAGTAAAAAACTGTTAAATTCTCAACTTGATTTGAATGAATCCCCTTTGTTAAATTAAAAAAAATTAATTAAATATTGTTGTATTGTTGCTTAGATCAGTTGGAACACAATTCATAATTTGTTAACATGTCTGAAGAAGGTACAGTGTACCGAAACAGCTGTCACTGAATTATATAATAAATATGAAAATCAAATAAAACTACGTTTTATTTTTATTTAATTAATTAATATGGATTTTCATCAAGTAAACACCAACTCAATTAATTATGAATATTAAAATATATGGTCAAATGTTAAAATGCATTATTAAATGGGAATGGTTATTCAACAGTAAAATAGGGAAATTTTGAAGAAGTGGCAGAATTTCAAATACCTGGGAACAAAAATTACAAAAGAAATGGGGCGCAGTAAGAAATTAAATATAGTTCTAAACTCTGGAAAACATGCTATAATGCAGTACAGAGCTCTTGTAATCCCACTTCTCTCTCAATATATATATATATATATGTGTGTGTGTGTGTGTGTGTGTTACTAAAAAGTGTTTAGTCTAAAACGGCGATCCTTCCAAGTATACTATTGGATGCGAAATATGACCTTTGCATTAAGAGAGAAGATACATTCACGAGTATTTGAGAATAAAGTGCTTAGAACATTTTCTGGATTAAAGAGAGTTGGCCAGAAACGAGAACGAAGAAAAATGTCCAGGCGCTGTATAGGACAAAAAAAAATTGTATTTTATTTAAAGACGCTCCTTAACACCTAAGATCATTAGCGTCGTAATTGAAAACTAGACGCGAAAGGGCCATTTAATTTAGCTCAGATTATATATGTTTAAGGTTTCAGGTTATTTTAAGTGGCGTAAATCTATGACACGGGACCCACGAATTTATATCTCTTCTGAAGGAACCCATTATCATGAATTTTACGCCCTAAAATCCATCGATCCCGGCCGGGTGTGAACAACAGCGAACGTCGGAACAAAAAGCGAGCATGGTAACTACTTGTTCAGCAGTATCGACCCAAGAAGCATGCTCCTAACGTGTTTTTATTAAAATAAATTAACTGTACTGTCGAATTATCGGTAATTACATGCCTAAGCATATGAATGACGACTGTTATGTTGCATGTTTTTACCTCCAAATAGACTTTAGAAAGAAAAGAGATGTCACCATGTAAACAGACTGTACTGAAGATGAGGTCAGTTTGTGGTTAGTGAAAGGTCAGAGTTGAGACTTGCTCTTCCTGAGGAAGTCACGCCTGTCTATTTGTTCAAGTGAGAGTTTTGCACAGGAAACAAAATATTAGTTAGACGGGCGTTGTCTCCTCCAGTGATCAGCAGAATGTCGTGTCTTTTTGTCGGCAGATAATGAACTTACTTTCCTCACGTACGTGCACACGCATTCTCAATAGTTTCTCTCACTTCTTCCCAACAGCTGACGGGCCTCCCTATATCTCTTCGTCCTGATAAATATCCATGTAGAATTTCTAGGTTAACTCTACAACAACTTTTCAACGTATACACATTTTTTTTACTGTTATTATTTTATTTACCGACGCCCTTTGACATCTTTAGCGATTAGCGTTGCAATTCAAATTTGAGCATCATAGCGCCGACAAATTTTCTTCACATGCCTCTTTCTTTAGGCTTGAGGTTCTTTTACGTGCCGTAAATCTAGACAAGGGGCCCATGACTTTAGTTCACTTCCGAAGGATGTTAATGCCTTTTACAGAATTATTTAAAAATAAAAGTCAACTCACCTAGAATACACAAGATAATTGACAAATTAACTTCAGAATCAATAAATAAAATAATTTGACGATAAGATTTAAGGGGACCCATATATATTCCGGGCTTGAAAGAGTCACGAAACGTTAGAAGATCCCTCCCATATGCATTAATAACCGTATTCTCATTCGTCCGAAATTCTCTCAAGTCCTCTCTTTCTTCTGTCCCTACTGTATTTTTCCGCCAGTTCTAGGATTAAAATCTTCTGTTAGAAAAATCTCTATTATCAGGAAATTTTAATTGCAGTTTGATCACCTTATCTTCCACGGAACGACTTTTTCCAAGAACTATATCCGACTAAAGCGATAGCTGACAATATAGGTTTGTGTCGTTAACGTGACGCAATCCCAGATAATGGATAATAGAATATCCATAAAATGTTAAATATGTTCATAATAAAAAAAAAAATAAAAATTAGTATCAGTAAAAATAATATTAGTTTCAGTAAAAATAATATTAGTTTCAGTAAAAATAATATTAGTTTCAGTAAAAATAATAATGATTATACAGTTTTCTAAATATTATAACTTTATTATTAAGACACATTTTAACATCTACAATAAGGTCATATCGCGTCTATGATATTCAGAGGTATCCACTAGGCCGTGTGCTACTATTGCTATTTTTGTTATGTATTTTTCTCAACAAACTGAGTCATTACATTGTTTAATAAAACTATAATAATAGTAATAATAATAGGCCTAATAATACTTTAATAATAATAATCTATAAAAATTATTATTATTGTTTATTTATGTATTCTTAGAATTTACAATGTCATTGACCTCTTCCGATTCCCATTTCAAGATTTTATGGCCAAACTCCATTCCTCTCTACTTTTTTTCACGCCACTTTCTCCAAGATCCTTCCTTCGTTCCAATGTTCTTATTATTCTTTGAATCTATGTTAATTTCCTTCTTCCTATCGGATTCCGTTCATATACCTTTTCGATAATATGTCTTCTGTTATATTTCTCACATTGCAAATTATCTTAATTATGTAACTTTGATAGTTTCTACTAGAGATCCTCGCAATTTTATATTTTTTCTTATTATATTATAGTACTGCCTTGTCACGCAGCGGGCCCGGGTTCGATCCCCGGTCGGGGCAGTTTTTCTGGGTGAGGTTTTTATCGGGGTTTTTCCTCACCTGTAAGACAAATGTCAGGAAAACGTTAAGGCCCAAACGGTCCCCCAAATCATATGGCCATTATCATCATCCTTATCATTATCATTATCACGATCATCATCCTTCACCGGTGTGGAAAGCAACGGGAAGCTACCACACCTACAATTCCCTAGTAAAGCTGCAAGCATAGCATGAAAATGGTATGATTGCAGTGAAGGACCTGCCCTCGGGCAGAATTACTATGGATGGATATTATAGTAGATTGCCGATTCTTTTAACTGTCCTTGAAAGCCAGTGCGCCTTGTGAATATACAATTCACTTAACCTAGTATCTTGTTTATATGCAACCCGTAAAGGAATGCTGCTACATTCGATCAATGAATAAATCAGGCATGTGCGCAATGTCATTGAAAATGTATTTATTTTATTTTCTTTTTGGAAAAAGTCAATAAAGTTCCACCACTACTACTACTACTACTACTACTACTACTACTACTGTCGACCGCGGTGATATAAACGCAGAGTTGCCAATACCCAGTGAGAAAAAGTAGCTAAAACTGACTCCTAAAATGGCTAGAAATGGCTAAAATGCAAGTTTTATCCATTGGGATAGCTGTATTTTAAAACTTAGAAAATAGACTTACAAATACGATTCTCTGAAATACAATTTTGTCAATACTTTTTCTTGAACTCTATTGGAATTGCTACAATTTTAATTAAATATGAATAAAAAGTATATTTTAAGAAAACATATTTTTCTACAATGAATGATTCTGTGATTCTGAATTTTCAAGATATTATTATTTAATTTCTTTATCTTTAAGCTTATCAAAGTTTTATTTTTATTCTGTTCTTAGCAGAAATGTTCTTTCTATGGGATATTCTTTTTATATCTTATTCTCAATAAGTGGGGTATGAATTACTATCTACTCCCCTCATATGTAATTTAAAATTGTAGGCTTGAGCCTGTTTTGTATTAATACATAGTCTGATTAGTAATAGCATCAGGGGATATTCACATTTCTTTGTGTATGATCTTCCTAAGAAAGAAGGACCTCATTATACTTAATTTTATTTGTATTGGCAAAATATTAAATCTCCATCCGTTAATACTCGTATTACAACATTTATATAATATAATAAAATTAAAATAAAAAGGCTAGAAGTGGCTAAAGAAAAGGAGAAAATTACCAGAAAAGCTATTAGTGGCTTTTTCACAAATTTGTAGCTAGATATGTTTTCAAAATGGGCAGATCTAGCCACGAAGTAGCTAAATTGGCAACCCTGAGTGGTTATATTCCTTGCCTCTAGTCCCGAAGGTCGCGGTTCAAATCCTGTAGGGATCCATGGATATTTAGGATGGCAAAGCCCAAGAAACAAGTCCTCCGGTAGAGACTTTAAACCGTGGGTTCTAAATCGGAAGATTTTTGTGCTTATAAAAGAACCTCAAATCTAAATTAGTACCTCTGAGGGAAATTTAACCGACCTTCACCATCCAAGTAATACTTAAGTTGGCTACTAGATGTCTCATTGAAGTGATGTCCTGACCACATGTTTCTCACTGACATCTGTAGGGAAATAAGCATTTTATATTTCAATCGTTAGCTCTATATTAAAATATTTTGTAAATAATAATCCTATTGTACACGTATCATGAATATTTATGTTTATTGTAATTTATATAATAATATTTTTGTATTTTTTAACCTGATTGAGTGGAGGACTAGGCCTAATAGGGAAGCACTCATGACTCTATATAGGCATGTATGGAGTCTCTACAATACACTACTACTACTACTACTACTACTACTAGGAGTATATGGATGAAGCACGTTTTTAACGAAGAAGAATACAAATCAACAGACTGCGTGAATATTACTAACTGTATGTGGAATACAAGTAAGAGTAACAGTACGGATTGATCGTCGAAGAAAATTCCATTTTATGACTTGTCTGTAGTCTGAAGTAATATAAAAATAAAATCAAGAAAACAATACAAATTGCGTTACACATTACATTAAACGATAAGAGATCAGATGAACACAATGACACAATGCAGTACAAATAGAACATCCTTAAGCACGTTACGTAAATACAACCTATGTTAAATTTCGTAATGTTAATAAATTAACATAAAATCAAATTAATGCGCGTCTGCTATGAAAATCAAAGGAACTTAAACAGTCTCATATTATGAATACAATAATCAGACGAATATATATCATTGAATTTAGACCATCTTCTAAAATTGCTATGATATTAGATCCCACAATCCATTTTGAGACTCATAGTGGTCAACCTGAGGAAGTTGACTGTGAAAAGAAAGCAATATATGAGCCAACAATTGATTAATACGGTACATGGACTATTTAACCTATGCCCCAAATGGGAGTCAATGACCAATCACATTTCAATTATTTTATTTACAAAACACACACCATCCACAGTCGTGTTTCGTTTCGCCTAGAATTTACCAACTAAAATTTATCATAATAAAGAAGCCCACATCCTGTTTAACAATTTGAATTGTTTCATAGCATTATTTTGCAACTGACTGACTCTCTACTAAAATACGGCTACCAGATTGTATATATAGTGCATGAATGTCAACATAGCGGGCATACCGGATATAATATAAAAAACATTGGTAACAATTGATTATTACCACAAAAAAACCACTGTTTGCACTTTCCTTACACGAATTATTTTCCAGGAAATGACGTTCCAGAAAAATTTCATTGACATATTTACAAATGATCAGAAATCAATTCATACCTATAACGTTGGTTATAAATTTCTCTCCACTAGGGTGCATTCTTACAACCTTGCGATCCTTTGGTGTAATCATAATATGATCTGGTTGCAGTGATGAACAAAATAAGCAAATTAAGCGTAACCACTCGTTTCTCATTTGTTTTCAACCAATCGCCGTTTACCTTCAATATATAAAATATTTAAAAATAACCATCGTTAAATAATGATTTGTGAGTAAACATCTTAATTTTATTCGTTAAATAGTCCTAACAACAAAATGTCACTCTTGCATTTCCAAATGTTCTAGATAAATTCACTCCTCAACTTCGTGAGTCGTGAATTTATCGATAATTTGGAAATCACTCGTGGCATTACTTATGATAAATATCAATTAATATAACTGTCACAGGATTGATGATCGGGGCAAGAGGTACTTTATCAGGATTCTTAGCTAAATTTTGTAATTCCTTAGATTTGAACAGGGTGTATCTTTCTAAAATTGCCATCGCTATCATTAGAGGATCAATTTCAATTTTAAGAAACCATATTTACAAAATTCCTACGTTATAGTATGTATACTTCAATTATAATTTGAAATTTGTTAATGTATTTACAAAATGTATTTCATCAATTTCGAAAATTAATTGCCTGTATCACTTTGTCCTTGAGGCAATCCTCTAATGAGGAAAGTTGTATATAATAAGAAAAAAATCAGTCGCCATTCAAATTAAACTTCCATAAGTAATGGTAACACTACTATAAAATCACAAAATAAATTATGTTACTTTTGACATTACGAACTTCATATACAGTATATTGTCAAGTCAACTACATGTTGCCAAACCCTTGGAATACGGTGAACTTCATCTGCAGCACCATTTCTGGATATATTTTTCATCTGATTGATCTAGAGCTTTCTGGATATCAAGTCTTGATTGAAATCGAATGCTTCGTAGTGGTTCTATGATATTTGTGAATAAGTTATAGTTACAAGAGGTCATGTATACAACAAAGACTACTCAACAACATACCACTATTACAATGGTCGTCTCTAGGATCGCTGATTTGTAATACTGTTGCCATTACTTATCGAATACACCTGTATTATTCTCTTGAGGTTGTAAATAGTTTATTCCAGTTTCATGCAATAATATATTGTGTCATGTCATTCAAACTACTAGAAATATTAAAAAGTGCGTCTTTAATTATGCATGTCTTAAAACAGAATTTCATATTCCCATCAAAGTATTTTAAGACTTTCTTAACCATCTCCCATACCTACGCTATAATTTCCGGATCATCCCTTGATCCTTTGATAGGAATAATGAAGTCATTCTAGCTGGCAAGCCATAACGTGTTATTTTCCCATTACAACTTATTAAATTGGCGTCATGACGAGGCATTTTTCATTAAAACCACTGCTTCTTCAGATAACTGTTTATGTTTGAGGTAGTTGGCTACATATGGAACAAAAATTTATGAAACCAATCTGAAAGTATCCAGTATTTATCCATTTGTTTTTTTCCGGGAGTAGTCGTGGAGAATCAGTATAGCCATACTGATATATTTCAAAGCTCGTGGATTCTTCGATTTACCTATTATAACAAGTGGCAGCTCATGATCTCACTAGCTTAGAACATACTAATATAGAAAATATGTCCTTCCGCACAGAAAATTCTGGTGCTGGAGTCTCTGAAGCTGACGCCAATTTTCCTTTAGGTAGAACTTTCTAGTACAATTCTGTCTCGTGATAATTATATATTTGATGTATTGTTAAAGAATTGGAGGACTTATTTCTGGCCTTGTACCGAAAGTTGGCGAATACCATGATGAGTTTTGAAATTATTTAGCCCCTTGAGCTTGCTGTAATAGATGCATCACCACCTAGTTTGGAGTTTAATTGCAATGCTTTCTCTTGTAATATGGGCCCCACTATAGGGATCTCCTAACGTCTTTTTCGTTTTAACCAATCAAAATCGTATATTTCAATACCCAGTTAGCTGGCTGTTTAATTGATTTTCATTTTCTTACATTTCCTTCTGTGGTTTTGAGTGTTTCTGTATGCTGTGTTGTAATTTCACGTTGCCTTTTAATTTTAGACATTTTATCATAAGTAATGCCACGAGTGATTTCCAATTTATCTAGAGAATTTGGAGATAAAGAGTTGCATTAGTTAGGACTGTTTAACGAATAAAATTAAGCAGTTTACTCACAAATCATTATTTAGATATAGTTATTTAAAAATATGTATATATTTAATTAAACTGTGATGTTTGAAAATAAATGAGAAACGTTATGTTTCATTTGTTCATCACTGCAAACAGATCATATTTATTGCAAAAAAGAATCACAATATTGTACGAATACACCATAGTGGAGAAAAAAATGAAACACATCATTACAGGTTATTAATTAATTTCTGTTGTCCCATGAAGTAATTATATTTTTATGCAATGTTAATTCCTGGGAAATAATACGTTTAAAAAAGTGCAAACAGTGTTTTTTTTTATGGTATAATCAATTACTACGAATATTTTTCTATTATATCTCGCAAGCAGAATCTGGTTACATTCTTGCACTATATATACAATCTGGGAGCCACTTAGGCCTACTGAAATGAAAGCGATAAAATGAAAGTAATAAAATCGAGGTGAAAAACGACTGTGATTGGTTTTAAATCAAAATTCATTGAAATGTGATTGGCCATTGACTGTCATTTGGGATATGAGTTAAATAGTCAATAATAATCTTGTATTTTTTTTATAAATAGCTCTTGCTCTTATGCATTCGACTAATTCTTGCAGAATATCGACTTCTGAATATTGAGACATACTCGTTTGCTAGTTATTTCTATCATACTATATGCACTTGTCATCGCAGCTCTGTCGCTTGAATTTCATCCTCTCCAACGCATTTCTGTACTCATGTGTTTGGTTGACAGAATCGGCTCTCTATTGCATTTCTATTTGTGTCTCTTCTCGAAATCCTTGTTGATCTAATCCAGTTTCTTTTGAGTGTAGTTTTTTATGGTTTCATTGGGAAGGGAAATAATGCTGCGGGCTTCTTGTCATATATTTAAAGCAAGTAAAAGAAAGTCTGAAATAAGAGGCCTTTGAATAAAACTTGTCTGCACTTTCACTCCTACGTTTTAAATATAACGTCAAAGATAGGGGTTTTCCCTCCTTTGTACAAATTTTATTAAGATTAGTGTTAATATTAATTTTCATCAACTTTATTGTGCTTTAGATCTTACTTTTATTAGCTATAGTTCAGCTTGGCCAAATATCGTTTTATATCTAATATTTTTATTTTTATTGTAACATATGATTGTCCTGGTGAGTGGAAGAGAAGGACACATGGACTTAACGCCACCAGGCTAAATAAATATATGATATGTATTGTTAAAGAGCGTCGATAAATAAAATGCTAACAGATTTCTTCTTTATTATAACAAATCGAATTACTTCAACCTGTTTAAAAAGTATAATTAACGTTTTAATGTATCCCCTCTCAAATAATTTAATACATCTAGAATATGAACGACGAACCAAATACGGGAAACCAGATTTAAATAAAGCTTATTCCTTTCTAATTAGTTTTTAAATTATTATTAGTATATATATATATATATATATATATATAGGTCCACCGCTGGGATCGATCCCCGGTCGGGGCAGTTTTTCTGGGTGAGGTTTTTGTTCGGGGTTTTTCCTCACCTGTAAGACAAATGTCAGGAAAACTTTAAGGCCCAAACGGTCCCCGAAATCATATGGCCATCATCATCATCCTTATCATTATCATCATCATCACCATCAACTTTCACCGGTGTGGAAAGCAACGGGAAGCTACCACACCTACACAATTCCCTAGTAAAGCTGCAAGCATAGCATGAAAATGCTATGATTGCAGTGAAGGACCTGCCTTCGGGCAGAATTACTATGGATGGATATATATATATATATATATATATATAAATTCACTGGCACTTTCGAACACGTAATTCATGACCGCGTGGACATAACCTCTCCATACATTCCAATTCTGCGCTATGTTTTCCAGTCATCCCCTGTATAATCTACTCCCGTCAAATCATGGTTAATTTTATTCTCCCACCTCATTATCGGTCTACGAACTGGGAGTTTTCCTTCTCGTTTTCCTTAATATGCTTCCATGCACCTCTTTCATTCCCAACTCGTGCTACATGTCCTTATTATATCTGGCTTCCTAATAAAGTCCATGTTGCCCAATGTTAAGTGGTCTTCCCCATTCACTTGGCTAATCTTCTCGCTTTGGTCCTAATATTTTCCTAAGAACTTTATTCTCAAATAGAAGTCATCTCCTTCCCTCCCTTAAAGTAAGAGTTCTTATTTCACAGCCATATAACTGGTAGAATAATAATAACTTTTAGTTTGATACCAGCAGGATAAGAACTGCTCAAATGACATCTGCAATGAACTGCAGAATTTATACTTCTCCACCATAAGACGAATAACGAAATATGGCCAAGAACTGGATGTGAAACCACTAGCTAACTAAATATCTGGCATTATCGAACCCAGAGATCCATGGCCGCGAGAACATAAGATCTCCATACATCCCTATAATAAGCTAACGTTTTCCATTCATCCCCTACATAATTTACCTGGTTAATGTTATTCTTCGCTTCATTCTTGGCCTACCTACTGCGAGCTTTCCTTCTGGTTCTCGTTTGCCTACAAGAAGTTCCCACGCTCCGCTTTCTTTCTTCATTCGTGCGAATCGCAGACTTGGAGTGTAAAATTTCCAAATTTCCTAGATTATAAATTTCTTTTAAAAAGTGTTCTTTAATCGTTATATTTACCATCTGGTTTCCCTTAAAGATCATGTAGCTCGATGTTGTATAAGTCTTCTCTGTTCGCCAGTCTGTTCTCCTTTTGGTACAACATTTTTCCTAAGAAATTTATTCTCCAATATTCGTAATATTTTTCTACCTATCTATTTTCGGGTTTTTACAGCTGCTGCCGTCTTCCCGTGCCAACCCTGCGAAGCCTACAATCTTGGGCTCTTCGATGCTAAGCCCTCTAGCTTGCATTACTGTCTTCATGTTTTACTTCCATGTTAACTTTGGTTTCCCTCTTTTCTTCTTTCTGTTCGGATGCCATTCATATAGTTGCTTCGGCCATCGCTCATATTCCATTCTTAAAACATGTCCTAACCACTTTAATTCCTTCTCCTCAATCTTTTGTCTTTCGTACTTTTTTCTGTCCGGCTTTGACTGATTTTGTCTTTTAGCATTTTATGTTTTTTTTAATGTGTGGGGAGCTGGCCCACAGCATAACCCCCCAACCTGGAGGACCAGAAAATTTCTGTCTGGGTTTTCCTCCCATAGCCTTTGAAGATCCCTCTTCACCGCAAGGCAGCATTTCTTTATTTCTCTTAGAGATAGGGTCGCCTCTTCCGCCAGATCCGCCGTGATGAAGGACTCCTTCTGCGCCGACTCTGCCGTTGAGGTCTTCACCGTAACCCTGGCTAGGAGCCTTACAGAGTACTATCAGTCGGAGCCAACTGAACCCTGTTTTTTTAACGAGGTTGTTACTCCTCCCCCTCCTCCTTTCTCATCCGGGCTTGGCTGAGTTTTCGTAATATTCTTTTCTCCCTTAAAATAAGAATTTCCTTCACTGAAAGAGAAAATATCCACATGCAGAGGTAAATGGTTTCAACATGTATCTCGAATGGAATCTCAAGAAGTGTTATAAAATCCTTTGGGACAACGAAGACACAGAAACGTGTCTATCTGGAACCGAAACGAGTCAACAACGATCTAGTTCCGTGTGATAATTAGATTCACAGCAGACCATGAATTCTTAACTCTACACTTAAACAGGTAGAAATACTTCCAACAAGCGAGTATGCTGTTTATGGTACTGGTGTTATGAACTCTAAAAATATTCTTGTGTGCTCCGGTTTAAACAAAGATGATCAAAAGAAGGATAACATTTTAAAATTGTATTGGAATACTAAAAAACAATTTAACTGAGTTTATGATGCTAATTTGTGATTTTTAAATGTTAGATTAATTATATTTTCTTGTCTAATGGAAACGGGTTTTCTTATGATATTTTTGCATTCTTTCTTGGCATTAAAGGAATTATAACCAACTGCTGAGATTGTGGCGCTAGAAATTGTATTATTTTTTCTGTATTTATTTTTCTTCTTCTTTCTTGGTCCAACAGTCCAAATTGAACGTTGACCTCTTCAATTCTATCCTTCCAACCTTCTCTATTCATAGCTCTACTTTTCAAACGTATTATTCCAAATATTCTACTTGCATCCTCTCGCACTGCATCTTCCCATATATCTCTCGGTCTTCCTCTGGTTCTTGTTTCCATAATTATTTGTTCCAAGGCCTTCCTTGCTATCCGTTATTTCTCCATCCTAACCATATTCTTCCATTTTCTATATTCTGATGAAGGCAGATGACCTAATATATTGTACAACTCAGATATTTTCTTGTTTTCGTCCATAATTTCTTCTTAATATTTTCCTTTCAAAGCCATCCATTCTTACGTTTGAATATTTATAGTCTGTCCTTGTCCGGCAACCATAAGAAATAATTGGTCGAATAATTGTTTTATGTAATCTTATTTTATTATTTTTATGAATTATCTTAAGTTTAACACAGTGAAATATGTCCCATTTCTAGACACTATTTATTGCTCGTTTATTATTATTATTATTATTATTATTATTATTATTATTATTATTATTATTATTATTTTTCATTTGTTATATCTATCCACAGTAATTCTGCCCGAAGGCAGGACTTTCACTGCAATCATAGCATTTTCATGCTATGCTTGCAGCTTTACTAGGGAATTGTAGGTGTGGTAGCTTCCCGTTGTTTTCCACACCGGTGAAGGATGATGATGATGATAATGATAAGGATAATGATGTTGATGATGATGAAGATGGCCATATGATTTCGGGGACCGTTTGGGCCTTAAAGTTTTATTTGTTATATAATGAACTGCAAAATAGAATTGATTAAATTCCAAATAAAGTCATACATGACAGCAAAAACATTAATAATAATAATAATAATAATAATAGCAATAACTTAATAATATTAATTTTTGTCATAACATTAATAGTAATAAAATAATACGTTTATTATTATATTTTTATTATAATTTTTTTTTCCTTTATATTCTAATATATGTTATGTTGTCTTTGTACTTTTGGTATATATTAAATATAGGTTGTCTATGGTAGCATTTATCTTGCTTCGTTTATTATTTATTTTTATTATTTTATTTGTTAGTATTATTATTAATTTCCTTAAAACGATTTTTGATGGCAAAATTTTGGAAAAAGTAAATAAGGGGAAGATAAAGGAAGACTGTTTTGGAAGACGAAACAGAAATTATAGGATGACTATAAAGGAATGAAAAGTGTAGCTGAAAGTAGAGAAGAATGGTTTCAATCACAAAACATTGCCTTTGGAAGAAGAATAAAAAGAAGAAGAAGATGGTTAATTTTTCTTATCAATAGCATTATTATAACAGCTATCTTATTAATTGACCAAATTTTCATTCAGTATCCAACATTATAAATTATTATGATTCGATGTTTTAATGTAACTATTCTTGTCCTGATTGAGTGGAAGAGGAAACTACATAGTCTTCACACTACTATGATAAATAAATAAATACTTAATATGAGATGAAATTCATTAATTGTATATATTGCTAATTACTACTGTTAATTCTCTATGGCGTTACAACCCTACCCTCTATTAAAATGACATTTAATCCCTCCCATTTAAAGCCTATGTCTCCATTTATTAACATAAATTATTTTTAAGTCGTCCTCCATGATATATAAGCATGCAAGCCTTGGTCTTCCAAACTTCCTTTTAGCGCCCAGTTTACCACTGAAAACATTTTTATGCCCCAACCAAGGATATTATTTATTTTTAATTTTTGCTATGGTTCATGTGGTTCAAGTATCACACTTGCGAGCAACAAACAAGTCTGATCCTAGTTCCAGTAAAGCGAATTATCAGAAAATATTTAAGCGATAGTGGACGCCGATAAAAACGTTGGGAATCCATTAAAACGGAATGTAACAGTAGGCTTGCCCAAACGCTAGCCGTGGATCGTTCCGCGTGACCTCATTTTTAAAATTTAGGAAAATGATAAAGTGAAATTTGAACATATTAATATTTAATAATGATAATATGGGTCTGGGTTCGAATCCCGCAGCACGTGGTTGCGGGTGGCGGCGCTAGATGGCAGGAGCGGCGCGCGCGCGGGAGCAGGTTGGCAGTAGTGGTGTAGAGCTTGCCGGTGAAACACACGATGCAAAGTGGTTCTGGTGACGCGGACAAACTGCTGCATAACGTGGCCCTGTCCCTTCAAAGCACAAATGATGACGTCGCTCCAGCAGGCGGCGCTGCTGCCTCCGAATTCTGCCGCCGCCGCAGCTCTAAACCTTCAAGCGCTCGAGTCATATCTTACGTTACAAAGGCTTGCCGCCTCCAGCAAACCATCGCCGGCCAGTTCTCCCGCCTCCACGGCGGCGGCAGACGACGCACTTGCACTGTTAGAAGAAGAAGAAGAAGAGGAAGACCCACCTCCTGCCGCTCCCAGTAAACCGCCGCCTCAAACGTTTCCTGCCTCCTACCCCTCGCTACTCATGAATGCAATGTATCACCACCAGGCTGCAGCAGCGAGCAGTATACTATTACAACAAAATGTCACGGCTTCAACGTCTGCTGCGACGTCTTCTACCCCAGCGACGTCTAGGTCGTCGGCGTCGCGTCCTAAGAAGCAGTTCATCTGTAAGTTCTGCAGCCGGCAATTCACGAAGTCATACAACCTGTTGATACATGAGAGAACCCACACTGATGAACGGCCGTACTCATGTGATATATGTGGCAAGGCTTTCAGAAGACAGGATCATCTCAGGGACCACAGGTATGTAATTCTTATTTATTCTATTTAGACACACTAGGCATCGTGAATATCATTTATGTTTCCCGTATGGGGCAAAAATCTAGCAGTAAATATTTTGTAATGCATTCTTATTCATAAACGCTTTATCATCTAGTTCATATTCCATCTAAGTTAAGGTGCAGTTAGCAAACTGTGTGCTTCCATTGTTTGGTTTATCATGTGTTTACTTACATCTAGTAGAAGATTAGAATTAACCATGTTTTGAGGGATATAAATTATTCAAAAGATGATTGGAAAACATTAATTCAGAACATGCATGTATGGAGAGCCATGAACCTCCGGGTTCGATAGTGCCAGTGATTAAGTTAATTTGTGCTGAAGCCTGCATTGTTTCTACATATGCACTGTTGTTCCCATTCATATTTGATATTTCAGTTATACACTATTTTGTAATGTGGGAATGATACAAATATACCAGTTAATTTCAGAATAAAGTAATTAAATCAATGTACAATAAAAATAAAATAATCCTCTTTGCTGGGGAAATAAAAATAAGTAATTCACCGAATACAGGAAATCATATATATTAATTCAAAGAAACTATAGTAACACTTATGTAAAATAAATAATAATGTTTATTTTGTTAAGAATGTTTGTAATTAGGCCTACATATTTTCCAAATATTCTAAGGTAAATTGAATATGTTTAAATTTAAAATAAATAATATACTTAGAATCATTAAATGATAATATTATATAATTAAGATATAAGATTATGACACTATTTATTTTTCTTCTTTTTCTTCTTAACTGACCTGTTCCGTCCTCACAATATCCTTCCATCTTTTGAAGGATCTTCATACATCTCTTTTACTTTAATAAAATTCAGTTTTGTCATGTTTATCATATATTAATTATAGACAATTGTTACCTTTAAATAGTCTATATAATATACTTAATATCTAAATACATTCCTTACTCAAATAATTAATTTAGGCCTAAATATTTATCCAACACAAGTACCTAATTATAAGGTGTGATCCAGATTTAAATTTAGTTTACTTATTCCTTATTAATCTATAGGCCTAAGACCAATGGGGTAATGTAGCCTGTTGAAATAACTTGTTTCTCATGTGTTTTGTACAATTTATCATGTTTAATTTTAAAAACTGAAGGAATGCATCCACTTCATTTTTTATAGGTAATCGGAAGATATGAATTTTTTTAATTACTCAAATTTTGGGCTTTAAATGCAATTACCTGTTTTCTTATTTACATTAGTTGTCAATAGGCTTCGTATTTTAGATTCCATGCCTATTTTTTGCTGAAGGATTAAAAAACCCCAACGATTTAGGTACAAGTTTTATGATAATTTATACCACCTGGAAGATTTCAATTGTGCTTAAATGCTATTGGTATCTAATTTAGTTTTTGAACCTAAAATGCATTTTTAAAAATAAATGTATATAATTATTCCCGGTACAGCATTCTTGACACTCATGAAATTTTTGAAATGCTATCAGATCATCAACATAAATACAAAATCATTACAATATGAAATTATAATTCTACAAAGTTACAATAATTTTACTTTATGGTCAATAAATAAAGTGATAATTACATAATTTTTACATCCATTTTGATAATAAATTGTATACTAACACTTTTTAAAAATCTACAATATTATTTTTAGATCCTATTTTGCTGATTTTTAAAGCCTATTTTAGCTGCCTCAATCTACTAGCATCTTACCTGTTCTTAACCCTTATTTTCAGTAGTAAAAATTATTAATATCTTTAAAGGGCCCCTTTTAGAGTCTATAATCGATGTCTAGTTACTAAATCAACGATGCAACAGATTAAAAAATTGGCAGTTTTATGGCATGGAGTAATATACCAAGATTCTAGTATAATATTTTGTTTATTGTCAACCCTGCATAATCAGAAATATATGAAGAAAGGACTACAGTTCAAGATCGGTATATTTGGTAATTACTGTATATTTCTTTGAAAAATTTCTGACCACAGACTTTTATTAGTAAACTTGTTATGAATATTTTTATAGGTAGTCCAGATTCTGATATGATCTGACTGATATTATATCCTTACATAGCCTATAGATCAGAAAAAAATCGGATGCAAGACCTCAAATGGCAATACAAATATAAACAAGTGCTTTACAATACAAATATCTATTACTTTTATATTTACTTTTAAAGTTGCAAAAAATAATAAAAGTCTCATAAATATCTAGAAGTTTTTCTCACACTAACATAATAACATAATACTGCTTCATTCATATAATTTATATTTTAATAAAATAAAGTAAACAAGTTAAAGAAACATAGCATCTTCATTAGGCCTATAAAATGTTGTCTGTACATGAAATTTACATTGCAACATTTAATATCTTTTTAATTCTATGTAATTAGTATAGTGTGTGTGTGTATATATATATATATATATATATATATATATATATATATATATATATATATATAGCCTATATAACCTATACTGTTAAATATGTGTTTGTAATTTATGCTGGTTGATGGACGAGAAGGCATTATGACCTTAACTCTACCAGAATAAATGAAACATTATTATTATTATTATTATTATTATTATTATTATTATTATTATTATTATTATTTATAGTTGAAGACTTGGCCAATTTTTACCGGAGAATATGAAAATCGGTTACTCAGTTGTTAAGTAATATATGTAACAATGCATTTTCTATATAGGCCTAATAATGTACTTTCTATCTATCTGAAAGCGGTTTAACAATGTAGGCCTACATCAACTTTTGGTGCCCCGACGTTCCATGAGTTAAATATTGAATTTTAAATTTCTTCTCCAGTCTTCCCTATTATACCATTATCCTTCATCTATTCTCCTTTCTCTCATTGTTGTTTTTATCATACTTTTTCTTAGTTCCTTTATTTACAACGGGTTATTAAAATCTACATATGAGGGGTTTTATGGTGGACAAATAAGAGTCAGGGCAAGTTTTTCTCGGAGTTTCTCACATTTTCCCTTGACACCACTTCTCACACTCATCTCACACATTTCAATTCATCTGATCCTGTGTGACAGTGCGACAGGCCTGTCAACCGACATCTTCGTATATCACAAATCTTCAATCACAGGGGCTTCATCTCAACTGATCACTCAACCAGGCCAGACACGAGCAGAGAGTTTACATTTACAATGCAGTAGGTTGATAAACTGACTCTCGTACAATGGAGAACAATTATTCCTTGGCTATTTTGTAACATTGTTTGTCCATTGACTTCGTACTTTTTTAAAAGATGGGTTGGCAATTTTTGTTCAGTAGGTGGTTTTAAACCATGATTTTATTCCCGGCATTAACCGCGCAGGTTATAATTAATTCTGACTTCTAAAAATGATAAAAATGCAAAGCTTATAGGCTATTTACGGACATGCTAATTAAAAAACTAATTATAAAATTTTAGAATATACAATAGTAAAAAATAATACCTCAACTTCATTAAAATTATTTAAATTCGAGGCCTTTCTGAGCATGTTCCATCTTCAGCAGAGGGTTAATAATGATTTTACATTGTATAGTATAATATTGCATTTCAAAGATTTTTTACTGAAGTGTCTATATATATATATATATATATATATATATATATATATATTTATTTATTTATTTATTTATAAAATGTTATATATATAAAATGATGAAAAATTTCTTAATAAAACACAAGACAAGGATCTTTTTTTACAGAAATATGTTGATTTTATTCTTAAGAACTGCATTAGTAGGTCCAAACGACCGTGATATTTCTATAAATGCACGTCTTAAAATTTGTCTACTTAAAATGAAATTATTTTTTTTTCTTTTTTATAAATCTCGATTATAGATTATAATACAATTTTCATGTAATTGTTTCTCATAATTTTATCAACTGCAGGAATTTTAAAAAGATAGTCCTATCGTATTTATCGGATGAAGGAAGTTAATTATTATGAACACAATAATGATCTCCATGTTGGAATTTTCCATGATGAGATTTTATTAAGAGAACAAGAGATTATATTTTAGTGGAGACAAAAAAAAATACTTCACTCGATGTGCAGCTTATAATGGATTTAAAATATATGACCTAACTGTAACCTATGTAATAAACAAAACTTTTTTTTCGCAAAACCAAACTAATCTCATAATCTGCTGAATGATGCAATGTCTATTGTCTGTCCAGCCTAAGAAACACATTTTGACATTTAACTTCCGAATGTATTACTCCGCGCAGCACGTGTATAAGTTCATGCGACCTCTATCAGCTGCTTGTTACAAGCCAATAAATGTATGTACAACAATCGTTTTAATTTTTAATGTTGCAGGTTGTTTTAACACACACAATGCTATGTCAGAAATTAATTAAATTATAATTGAAAATCCTAAAAATTACGAATAAGAAGTAGAATATTAAACAAATTAATTCAAAACTAATGATTAAATTCAAATAACTGTACTTACAGCAATATAATAAAAAACCTATGCACACTTCACAAAATCGTCCACCCCTCTTAAAACAGGTTAGGCTTTTTTTTTTTTTTTTGGCGTTTTGATATTACCAGTTTGTTTTAATTCCCTGCGAATACGTAGAACACTACTCTCCCACACTCTGCAGTTAATTTAACTATATTGTTCGATACAGTGCCAGGATTATACTCCATAAACTTAACATTTAACACCATCGTTTCTTCATCACTCTTTCACAATTTCCCTTTAGAGTGCTTTTTATAATAATAATAATATTAATAATAATAATAATAATAATAATAATAATAATAATAATAATAATAATAATAATAGTAATAATGTTTTATTTATTCTGGCAGAGTTAAGGCCATAATGCCTTCTTTTCCACTCAACCAGCACAAATACAAATAAATATTTGACAAATATAGATATACAGTCAAGATGGATGCAACATGTTCATCGAATGGAAGATCACAGAATACCCAAACAAATGTTAAGATATCAACCTGCAGGAAGAAGAAGACCAGGACGTCCACTCAAGACTTTTGGATGGTGTTTCTCTTGAGACCGAAACAGGTCAACAAATGGCCTAAATTCGTGAATGTACTATGATGATGATGATGATGATGATGAGATATACACTATGCTAATTAAAAAAAGTTAAAGATACATTAAATGTAGGAATGTAAATTTCATGTACAAACAACATTTTATACGATAATAACAAACATAATATTTACGATAATAATAATATAATAATATAATGATAATAATAATAATTAAATTTTGATCACACATTTTTATTACCGAATTAAGGTACTATAAACTCTATGACAGGCTTCATATTTGTAACGGACATTCAACTTCCTCTCAAGAATCAATCAGTTTTAAACAAATGCGAATTTTTAGTTACTCTCCGATCTTCGAAGAAACATTTAGGTATATACTGTGTTCTGATTAGCTAGGTTATAGTTAACATAAATAGCTTTAAATACGTAATTACATTAATCGAATACATGATCTATTTTTTCGCTTCCGCTGAACTGTGCTTTAATCATGAACGTATCGCAGTAACTGCAGCAGTCATGTGCTTCGTAGATTTCCGAACCATTTGTTTTTCCCAAGTGTGTTTCTTAGGCTGGACAGAGTATAGGAATGCCTTATGACCTTTATAAATAAAGCATAAGTTATTATTATTATTATTATTATTATTATTATTATTATTATTATTATTATTATTATAGTAGTGTCCACCGCTGTGGTCTCGAGGTAGCGTGCTGCCTTGTCACGCAGCGGGCCCTGGTTCGATCCCCAGTCGGGGCAGTTTTTCTGGGTGAGGTTTTTATCGGGGTTTTTCCTCACCTGTAAGACATGTGCCAGGAAAACTTTAAGGCCCAAACGGTCCCCAAAATCATATCATCATCATCATCATCATCATCATCATCATCATCCTTACCATCAACATCATCCTTCACCGGGGTTGAAAAGAAACGGGAAGCTACCACACCTACAATTCCCCAGTAAAGCTGCAAGCATAGCATGAAAATGCTATGATTGCAGTGAAGGACCTGCCTTCGGGCAGAATTGCTATAGATAGATAGTAGTAGCAGTAGCAGTAACTTAGTAGTGTCTTGGTGCAGAGCTACGGGACTGCGATGGTTGTCTCCATGAGTGAAGAAATCTTCCAATATAATTTTGGCTAGTATGGGACAGTTCCCACTCAGCATCATGAGGAATTTGGGTAGCTGCATTAAATAGTGGCTCCAGGTTTAAAAACCCAGCTGTAAAGGCTGGGGGCCTGACATGCTTACCACATAGGTCTATCACCACTACACTGGCTTGATGATCGCCCTCCTCTATGATTAGCTCATGTGTAAGTGTGGACAGTAGCCGGTTGGTAGATCAAATGCCTTCTAGGCGTGTCGAGCCACGGATTTTTTTAGTAGTAGTAGCTGTTGAGCATAATTTTTTATGACTTCTAACTACATTATGTATTAAGATGATTTTATCATATTTTTAGTCCTATCTTCATATTTATTTACTACCGCAGTTCATTATTTTTACAACTAAGTATATGCTTTCAGATCTTAATATGTAGATATTGCTTGTGAAATCATTAATAAATTTCATATAATCATTTGCTAATTTTATACTAAGGGTAATTGCAAATATAGTATTTATTCTAAATTAACAATAGGCTATATCTGATAGGCTACAGATTAAGCCTATTTCAAAATAGTATGCATTGCTTGTGAAATAACATATGATTTTAGATCATCAATACTTATCCTCTTGAATCCTGAAGTGGATATATAAGATTTTATTTCTATGTTTAATGGATTTTTTTAGCACAAAGTAATGTTAATTTTGAAAACAAAAGTCGTTCTTGGGCTCAAAAATTTGGAATTCTTTATGTGAGCCTAACGTTGATGTTCAGGTTTTTTTTTTTCATATTAACAAGTAAGAAATTAATTTGTACTTTTACAAAAAATGAAGGATAAATTCAACGAGAGTTGAGTCTTTATTATTTGTAGTACAGTAGGTGGCTATTAATGATTGATTTATACAGTGCTGCCATCTAACCTTAGTAGAAATAAAGCAAAACTATAAGCATTAAACACAGATAATATTAAATACATTTTATGACAACAATCTCTTCCATGGCGCGAAGTACCTAGAAGGCCCTAAGTTAGCAGCCGACTACTGGCCTCACATCCAAACGTGTCAATCATGATTATACATCTTTATAGAGGTGATATGTCAGCATGTAAATCCACTCTACATAAAATCCGTACCTAATGATAATGATGATGATGATGATAATAATAATAATAATAATAATAATAATAATAATAATAATAATAATAATAATAATAATTTAAATTATAAATTATCTTTTATGTTATTGATGATGTTGTTGTTGGTATTATCAATACCAAGCAAGTTGACTCAGATGGTAACATTTGAGCCTCGTATTCGGGAAATCCTGGGTTCAAATCAAGGTGACGGCCAACCTAAGATTTTTTTCCAGGATTTCATTAATGTCAGCAAATTCCTAGTTGGAATTTCATTTCCAAGACTCGTCCCATCATAATCACCATTCCAAATTATAATTGAATTAATTTTTTTTTTCAGAAAAACACATGACAAATATATACTTAGAGCCTACTAGTTATACTTAAAGATCTTAAATGTGATATGACATAGAACTTAAAGCGTCTATAAATAAGAAACAAAAGATATAACAGTTTTTAAGTTGAACCATTATCTGATACGCCCACTTGAGATGTAAATTAGCAAGAGCTAATACTTCTTGAAATTCTAGCATTGATAAACTTGTGACCACGCCATTGTTCCTGAATAATTTATACTTCATGTTTTATTTCGGTCCTGCTGCGCATGTCTCCCTCCAAAACATGCAACCTGTGGAGTTGTCTCTTCAATACACGTTTGGCTTATTCGTTAAAACTCTTTCTATCAAATTAATAACGAAGTAAATCTTATATATATATTCCTGTGTTTGAGCTGTTGGCATGGATTCCCTGAAGTAGTCCCCGCCCGGAGAACGGAATGGGGGACTATTTTATCTCCGGAGAATTATACCTCAGTCGAACCCATGTCCGCATGATATATATAGGAAGCCAGATGTAATAAGAACAGTTAAGTCTCGTAGTCTGCGATTGGTAGGGCATGTGGCACGAATGGGGAATGAAAGAGGTGCGTGGAAGCATCTTGTAGGAAAACCGGAGGGAAAAGGCTTAGTTGGTAGACCAAGAATGAGGTGGGAGAATAACATTATCTATGATTTGAGGGAAGTAGATTATACAGGGGATGATTGGAAAATATTAGCTCAGGATAGGGATGTAAGGAAAGCTTATGTCCGCGCGGCCATGAACCTACGGGTTAGTTAGGGCCAGTGAGTATATATATATATATATATTTTTTTTTTTACTTATTTAAATGGGTTATGAAAAGTAAAGTGACCCACTACAAGCCTTATGAGTTCCTTGCGATAATAGGAGGTTAAGATTCCCACTTTTTTAAACAATCGACACTTGATGTCAGCCGGGTTGTAAAGCCCTGCGTGACGGCCGCCTTTACCTATAGAACAAACGTCTGGGACCCATTTTCGTTAGAGGCTGAGTCGACCCCAGCGTCATGGTGCAGTCAGAAGATTTGGGGCAGTTTAAAAATCCTGACCCTACAAGGATTCGAACCCTCGACATTAGACATATTACCTCAACCAATTCAGCTATGACGTGCCCCCAAAAATGGATTATGTATATATGTATATGCTATATGTATGACAATATATGTATGTAGCCTATGTATGCATGTATGTGTCAGTATAAGTCTGGAACGAGTAGAGCAATTTGAGTCAAGGTTGTTACATATATAAATGATACTGTATCAAGAATAAGAGACCCCTAGTACCTTATAGGCAGGTTCAGAGAGGGATAACATGTGATAATAATCGAAACGAACGGTAGGAATATATGTTCCAACATAACTCTGTAACGTATGGAGAAATTTCAATCAAATTCGGAATATATATAATTAACAGTTTGAAAACTTAGTGTGGGGTGACAACAACAACAATAACAATAATAATCTTCTTCTTCTTCTACTACAAGGTTTAGGCTATGCAGCCTGTTCCGGCGAAGTTAAAAGTGGAGTCCATCTTCTACGTGGTCGGCCAACATCTCTTGTTCCTCTGGAATTATACATGAAGGTTCTTTTTGGTATTCTTTCGTTGTTCATTCTCATTAAGTGTTCTGTCCATTTCTTATTATTTTCGCTGATTTTATCTTCAATTTTATATATATTTAATTCTTCTCGTATAGTTTCATTCCTTATTCTATCCGCTCTTGTGCATCCTTTCACATTACGTAAAAACAGCATTTCCGCAGTCTGTATCCTGCTTTTATCCCTTGATTTCATTATCCAATTTTCACTTCCATACAACAACAAAGGAACAGCCATTGTTTTATATAATTTAAGTTTCGTATCTTTCCTTGTTTTCCGACCTAAGGTTCTTTTTATGGTTCCACAAATAGCCTGTAATGTATTTACTTTATTTTCTATGTCTTTATTTTCTCTATAAGCTATATCACATCCTAAATATTGGAAATGTGATACTTGTTCTATTAATAATAATAATAATAATAATAATAATAATAATAATAATAATAATAATAATGCTTTGTTTAGCTGGCAGAGTTAAGGCTATAAGGCCATAGAATAATAAAATCATAAAAAATTACATACTTGTTACAATTTAAAAATGTTATTAAAATATAAGCCTATACTAAACAAAACATAACGCGTAAGTGTTCTAATATTAGCTAACACTAACAAAACATGGAATAAAATAAAATAAAGTAAGTAAAGCTTCCCAAATGACTATTTATAGCTATATACAAAATGCTGAATGTAGTTGTTATACAGTTAATATTTTCATTGTGTGGAACTCAAGATATCAGTTAATTTGGATTTAAATAATTATAGTGATTGACAGTCCCTGACTGTTCCATGCACTATGTAGTTATAGATATTGTATAAGATTCAGAGTATAGACATGTCCTGTTCTGTAGTATAAACAGTAAATAAGTATCGTGTGGTTTTGTTTCTAAATTGTGATGAGCCGATAAATTTTGAAAACGTGTTGATAAATAACTTCATAAATATGTATGTTGAATTTGGAATAGCAAAACATGTGAATGTAGATTTCTTCTGCCATTTAGACATAGCCGTGATAAGGCCTGAAATGAAGGACACACTTGGTCATAACGACGGAGATGGAATACAAATCGAATGCATGCATTATCAGCACACTATAGTTTGTCAGATAGATCAGATGTCAGATTAGTCAGTAATATAAATATATCAGTCAATACTAATGACATTCATATCAAATTCCGTTGAGGTGAATAGTTATAAGATAAAAAAATTAAAACATTAAAATTGTACCTGTTGACAGGTGTCGCCGTCCTCAAATGTCTTAAAATAATGTATTAAAGATATTATTATTATTATTTGGAGTCCTTTCGGAAGTTAACTTCCATCATCAGCAGGATGAGTATGTGCTACTAGTTGTTGTATTTAAGATGTTGTAGATGTTGATGATCTTGATGTGTCTTATATGTGCAACTAGTAGCACATATTCATCCTGCTGATGATGGAAGTTAACTTCCGAAAGGACTCCAAATAATAATATTTTTAATACATTGTTTTAGGACAGTTGAGGACGACAGCACCTGCCAACAGGCACATTTTTAATGTTTTGATTTTTATCTTATAAATATCTGAGTATTCGAAGAACGGCATTACAAGAGTCTGTATAAGTATTTGTTTTAATTTCGTGGGAAAGGAATATCTAAATCTATTTAGGGAATGAAGAATTGAGAACACTTTCTTGCAGGTATTATTCACCTGGACAAGAACCACCAGCAACCTAGAGAGGATGAGAGAAGAGCGGCATGAGAAAATAATCGAAACGAACTATATATGTTCCAGCATAACTCTGGAACGCCTGGAGCAATTTCAACTAATCTCTGTGCACATATAATTTATAACCTGGAAAGGGAAAGAATACTTAGCACGCTTAGGAGTGGAATGAGAGAATGGTGACATGTATAAATATACGAATAGGACTACTACCGATATTAGTGCCAAGTGTTGAATCCAAATATTCGGGATTTTTGACAGCTGCGTTGACTTTTAACCCTATGTTTGATCCCCCAGTACACCTAGGATGTGAGGAGGAATGAAAAAGTGAAGACTAAAATGTGGCACCGCTTAAATGAGTCCGGATCCTAGAAAATATGGTAAGTTGGGTCCCGATTCGAAAACAGTAGTAGGTAAATTGTGTCCCGGATCAAAAAAAAAATATATATATATATGTATATATATATAAATTCTACCAGTTATATTATGTGGAAGCGAAACATGGACTCTTACTTTAAGGGAGGAAAGGAGATTACGAGTATTTGAGAATAAAGTTCTTAGGAAAATTTTTGGACCAAAGAGAGGTGAACAGACAGGCGAATGGAGAGGACTGCATAATAGTGAATTACATGGTCTTTATAGGAAGCCTGATATATTGAGAACAGTTAAGTCTCGTAGACTGCGATGGGCAGGACATGTGGCATGAATGGGGAATGAAAGACATGCATGGAAGCTTCTTGTAGGAAAACCAGAGGGAAAACGCCGAGTTGGTAGACCAAGAATGAGGTGGGAGAATAACATTAACTATGAATTGAGGGAAGTAGATTATAAGGGGATGATTGGAAAATATTGGCTCAGGATAGGGATGTATGGAGAGCTTATGCCCGCGCGGCCATGAACCTACGGGTTTGATAGTGCCAGTGAGTTAGTTATATAGTAATTCTGCCCGAGGGTTGGTCTTTCACTGCAATCAGAGCATTTTCATGATATGCTTTGCAGCTTTACTAAGGAATTATAGCTGTGGTAGCTTTTACATTGCTTTCCAGAAAAAATAGATAGTAATAGGTAAATTGGGTCCCACATTATTAGCATTACCCAGGGAACCCGCATGGAGGTTGACTGGATAGACTCCCAAAAATGTATGACGTTAAAAAATTAGACCTAAAACTATTTTAGACCGATGTTAATAATTTAAAACTCGCCGATTTTACAAATTAGCACATACTAATTTGTCCCGTAGTCAACAGTGTCATTAGTGTGATTCAGTATTTTTTTGATATTGCTAAGTTGGTTCTAACAGTCCTACTGCCATTTAGTCCAAATTTGAACACTAGCACCCCTAGGGCCGAGTTTTCATTTTCCAGGAAAAAACAATCGAAAACGAGTAATATTGGTATTCAATGTACAGTTTTTAGGATGACTCAGTTACTAGGTGAGAAAAGGTAAAAAATAAAATGACCAAAATGGCCTACATAGGTGTCGAATCATATTTCTTTTAAATCAGGCGTGTCCAACTTTTTTTTTAGAAGAGCCAGTGTCGTTAAGGTGGATTGGTTTGTTTTTTAGAAGAGCCAGTGTCGTTAAGGTGGATTGGTTTGCGGGCCACATGATTCGATTTTTTTACCGTATTAAATAGGATCTAACTAACTAACTCACTGGCACTATCGAACCCGAAGGTTCATGGCCGCGCGGACATAAGCTCTCCATACATCCCTATCCTGAGCTAATGCTTTCCAATCATTCCCTGTATAATCTACTTCCCTCAAATCATAGTTAATGTTGTTCTCCCACCTCATTCTTGGTCTACCAACTGGGCGTTTTCCCTCTGGCTTTCCTACAAGAAGCTTCCATGCACGTCTTTCATTCCCCATACGCGCAACATGTCCTGCCCATCGCAGTCTACGAGACTTAACTGTTCTTATTATATCTGGCTTCCCATAAAGACCATGTAGTTCACTGTTATGTAGTCTTCTCCATTCACCTGTCTGTTCATCTCTCTTTGGTCCAAAAATTTTCCTAAGAACTTTATTCTCAAATTTAAATAGGATGTAAGATAAACCAATTAATTTAAATATAAATAGCTATAACACTGTCATGTTATTAAAATATTAATCATACATTAGTCAAATTATTTTTAAAATTAAATAAATATTTTTTTTTTCATGTGTAATCTAATTTTTCTTCACTTCCTGGTTTATGCAAGAGTTGCCTGTTCCATCTTTACTAATAGATCTAAGACCATCTCTTCCGAGGACGTCCGACATCTGTTCTTCCTCTTGGAAAATAATGGAAGCTTTTTATTTGGTAATCTACTTTCTTCCATTCTTTCTACATGTTTTTTTCCACTGTATCTTGTTGTTAAATATATTTTCTTTTATGGAGTAGATCTGCAGTTCTTCACGGATATCCTCGTTTCTTATCTGGTCCATTCTAGTGCAGCCTATTACTCTTCTTAAAAATTTAATCTCGGCTGCTTGGATTTTACTTTCTTGTTTGGTAATCCAAGATTCACTCCCGTACAAAAGGACAGGGACAGCCATTGTTTTATAAAATTTTAATTTTGTTTGTTTATGGGCTTTATTATTCAATGTTCTATTTATTGTACCACAAATAGCTTGAAACTGATGTTTTTTGTGTTCAATATCTTTATCATACCCACAGCTGATGTCACATCCTAAATATTTAAAGTGGGATACTTGTCAATAATTTCGTCTCTAATTACTATTTTTGCACGCAGAGTATTTCTTCCACAAAATGCCATTACTTTTGTTTTACTTATTGAAATTTTAAAATTATAATCGCTACATATTGCATTTAGTTTGTAAGCAGCCAATTGTAACAGATCTTCATCATGGCGTAGTAAGACTAAATCATCGGCGAAAATTAAGTTATTAATACTTGAGTTATTGTTCAATCTAAGGCCTTTGTCCATTATAATTTTCCATTGTTTCATAATGTCGTCGAGATATATATATATATATATATATATATATATATATATATTATAAGAGTGTAATTTAATTCTAAAATATAAATTGAACAATATAAATACAATATTATTAACACTAGTATATTTAATATAAATTTTAGTTTAAAATGTAAATAAAATTGTGATATTAAAATAATATTTTACTTGTCAGTACGACACCTGGCACTGCTTTTCACGAACAGGGCATCCGATATGCTATCTGGTTTGATTGATGTTGTAGCAACTCGAAGCGAACTCTCCAGATGAATGTCGGTGATTACGCGTTCTCGTTGCAAGTTCACATGTTACACTTGTTCACATACGTATGTGTTACCGAAAAGTGATGCGAAACGAAGTGCATATCTGTTAATGCCCGGACATTTTTCTCTGGAGAAGCAGTCGCGATGGAATTGTAGTAAGGGGACATTGTTATACTTACTCTTTAGGTCTGACGCACATTGAAAATCAACGTACTCCATTTACAGATCCTCGGGGACCTCATCTATTTTAATGAAGAGAGGGGAAGAACACAGATTGAAACTTATAACATTCTCCTTAAAGTCTTGAAATCAAATGCAGAATTCGTTTCTTAATTCTGATATAATTTCTGCGTACTTTTGAGAATATTATTACACTTTTGTAGGGCTGGGAAATGCACAAAGTTGTTTTTTTATTTGTGATTCCCAAAGTCGCAATTTTGTTTCAAAGGCGTACACGTGATCAAACATAGTATTGATGAATTGGCCTTTACTTCGGAGGCGCGAATTAAATTCGTTCAGTTGTGTTGTTATATCTACCAGAAAGGCAAAATCACACATCCATTCTGCGTCTTTAAATTTAACAATAGTGCCCTTCTCCTCCACAAACGTTTATATTTCGTTTTTGAGATCAAACACTCCCTTCAACATTTTGCCACGGCTCAGTCATCTTATTTCAGTATAATAAACAATATCTTCTATAATTCTGAATCGAGATTTTGTAAGAAATTTTGAAATTCTCTATGTCGCAAACCATGTTAACGAATGAAATTCACTACTTTTACAACGACTTTCAAAACACTATCTAAATTTAGGGATTTAGCACAAAGGTTTTCTTGGTGTATTAAGCAGTGATATTGCATTACAAAAATGTTTCCTACTTTAGCTGCCTCTGCTTGCAGTAATTTAACTAACCCTTCTCGTTTTCCTGCAAATGCAGGAGCTCCGTCTGTTGTTACACCAGATAGATTTGTATATTTCAAGCCAAGCCGATTCAAGGTTTCAATGACCCCCCCCCATTAAATCATTGGCTTCAGGGGACAAGAGTAGCTAATTCTTCTGTAATATTAAAATCTTTATCAGCTTCCTTTACGAAAATTGCTAATTGGACAGTATCGCTAGCATCACTACTCGCATCGAGTGCCAGAGAATAGAACTGGAAATTTGTGGTACGGCATTTTAAAATTCTCTCTACAGGATGTTTCAGTAAAAGTGTGCAAAAAATAAGCAGGGCTTAGGGGATACTCCACTGAACAATTTGTGGTAGGCAACCTGGAGTCCGAGAATTCAGCTTAAAGAAATATGGGACTAAACGTGTCTACCACATTACTGTATACATTCTTTATTTACATTAGTTACAGTTAACTTACAAATACCATAATTGATACAATTATCGTCACTTACAAGAGTTGCTCAAACTGATGGCCACCAACCTCAATGCAAGCATGACATCGGTGTACAAGCCTTACAAATATCCCTGGTGTGGTTTGAATTAGCCTACATCACAGGCAGCTAAATCCTGGCAACTAATTCCATGTCCGTTTCCACTGGGGTCTCAAACACAAGTGACATTAGATATCCCCATACAAAATAATCAAGGGGATTCATGTCAAGTGATCTCGCAGGCCATGGGATAGGACCTCCCCTTCCAATCCAGCGATCAGGAAAAACAGCATTGAGATGGTTGTGGACATCCACACTGAAGTGAGGCGGTGCACCGTCATGTTGTATCCACATTCTTTCACGAACAGCCAAGGGTACGTCCTCCAACAAGTAGGTAGAGCTCTTTGCATGAACCTCAAGTATCGGTGGCCATTCAGACGGTCAGGTAGAAGATGTGACCCAATAATATTGTCGTCTACAATACCGACCCAGATATTCACAGCAATCGTTCTTGATGGTGTGACTCTCTTACAGAGTGAAGGTTTTCTTCATCCCACACATGGCTATTCCTGATGTTCGAAATACCATCACGTTGAAATGAGGCCTCGTCAGTAAACAGCACGCATTGGAGGTAATCTGGACGATCAATCCATTGTTGGAGCAACCACTGACACAATGCGACCCTCGGTGCAAAATCAGTCACAAGCAATGCATGGACTCGTTGTGGGTGATATGGGTGTAATTGTTGCTCGTGGAGTACTCGCCACACGCTACTATGCGGAGCGCCATTGCACGTGAAATACGACGAGCACTTGTAGTGGGTCCGTTGCAACACGCGCCAGCACCTCGGGTGTGCGGGTGGACCTCATGTTTGCCAGCTCCCTCATTTCTTCGTTGTACGGAACCGGTCTCCCATATTCGCCGATCGAGATAAATAAACACTCGTCGCGACGGATGATGCCTGTTGGGAAATCGTTCCCTGTACAGCCTTTCAACAGCAAGAGCATTGCTTCATACCTCTCCATACACAAGGTGCATGCCAGTAAGTTATGCAAAACTGTACCGGTATTGATCCATCGTATTGTAAATATCTCTGAATAGTACTGAGTTATGAAAGGGTCTGTTGTTGATGCAGAGCATGTTCTGTCATGGGACAATGCAAATACGATAAGACAGAGCCATCTTATGGGCAAGTACAGTAAACAAAAACCTGCATCATTACTTCAGGCTATTTCTTTGCAGGAACTCAAGAATGTGTACATGTAAAAATAAACAGCACAGTAATGTAAACTTGTACGCACGTTAGTTGTAACTACGCTGAAAAACAATAATGCTAGACAATCTGATAGACACGTTTACTTTCATATCACCTTAAGCCAGCTTTTCGGACCATAGTTTTCCTATCTCATATTGTTCAGTACAGCATCCCCTATGCCCTGTTTAATTTTTGCAAGGTTTCACTGAAACACTCTGTATACTGGACGCTAATTCGTCAATATGGCGAGCTACAGTCTGTCGCGACAAACTTAATTTTGCAAAATGCTCTTTTTTTGTCAGGATATATAATATCAGCTACACTATCAATGCACTCTTTAACAAACTCGCCATCTGAAAATGATTTAGATTTTTTGCAATAATTTCTGCTACTGCGTAACTTGCTTTTACCAGAGATTCAGTTTGAAGTGACACATTCTTAAAAATTAACTGCTGTCCCGAAAGTTTAATTTTAAGTTCAGATACCTCGTCTTCATAAAATTGATCCTCGAATTTATCATATGAAGAAACATGTTTGGTGTCGAAATGTCGCTTTATAACTCCTTAAACACTGAAACTGTTTCACTGCGAATTAAACACTCTGCTTTCTTGTTCAATTCAGTAAAAAAAAAGTACATTCATTTGTCCATTTTATTTGAAATGGCATACTTTGGTCTGAAACTTTTCTTTTCTTGCCGCTACACTTAGAAGCCATGATTAACACTTATAAAACTCGCAGAATTAATTATATTATTCAAAACATTCACTACCACTGACACTACAATGTGAGCGAACAACTGCAAACTGGAAACTAACTTGAAATGTACAAAATGTAACGATAATAAAACATCTGGTACACACTCGCCTTTGAAAGCAGTAAACGCGCGGTCAAAAATGCACGGAGACTTCAAAGCGATGAGTGATAGATAGGATCATAAATAAAAATGTAGGTTGGGTGGTTTCTTAAAACGTATTTGATTTATCCATGTTTTGAGTAAGAGGGTGTTTAGGATGGATTTTCTCAAACACATGTGTTGGAAAAAAAAAAAAAGTCTTGCTCTTTCAAGTTTTTCTTATACCAAATTACTTATTTCATAAATTATATTAGACTATAACTTAAAAACATCACTGCGTGCCGAATGCGAAATGATAGAGCAAATATCATTGCTGGCGCATGCGATGGGATCGAGGGTCGCAAGCGGCCCGCGGGCCGAGGTTTGGACACACCAGTTTTAAATCGATAAACTCATCGGTGAGAAGAAGGATCATCATACATGGCACTACAGTCAATTTTAAGCTTTGACCGCTGACAAGATCTTCCTCCATTCATTCCTTCCAACCCAAGAATGTCAATCTTCACTGGGAAAATCCTCGGATTAGACAATAAAAAGCTGATTGATCAGCAAGATTACTTACATGCGTCAATCCGATGGTTAATTCTCACGTACCATCTCTCTACTTACTTTAGTTTAATCTCCCGCTAATAGGTAGGCCTACTATTACATGCCTTACGTCACCTGGGTCTTACAGGGACACGACCAGTCAGAAGAGGATTTTTACCTCTGAAACACGTATATATTTTTTGAACACCCATGGACAAGAATGATCACCCTGGTTGAGTGATCAGCTCAAGGTCAGGGCCACTTCCGAGACAGTACGAACATTTAAGACAAGACACATCATTCATCCATTCAAATTAAAGGAGTGAACATGACATGGAGTCTAATAATGTTGGCCAGATGATGTTGGAGAAAATATGGGCCTTAAAGTTTCCCGATATTTGCCTTACAGGCGAGGAACACCCCCTGAGAAAACTTCACCCAGGAAACATGTCCCGACCGTGGCGAACCCGAACTCGATGAGTATAAGGCAATAACGTTATCCCGAGACCACAGCGGTGGACAATTCTCGAGTACTGTAATGACTGTGGGGAGACGCCGTAGCTTAGATGGTTAGGGCAATACGCTACAAACCGGTAGGTCGAGGTTCGGTTGGATCAGGATTTTTAAACTGGCCCAAATCTTCTGGTGGTACCATGGCCCTAGGGTTGACTCCACCTCTAATGGAAATGAGTACCAGACGCTTGTTCTGGGGATAAAGGCGGCCGTCACGCAGGGCTGACAACCCAGCTCACATCAAGTGTCGATTGTCTAGAAGAAGTAGGAGCCTTAATCTCCTGCTATCCCAAGGGTCCCCTATGGCATGTAGTGGGATCACTTTAACTTACTATAATACCTGAAAATAATAAAAGACCTTGAAACAAAATTTGTCTGTATCTAGACGACCAGATTTGAATTACGACGGTAATGAAATGAGTTACTAAAGGATGTCGTTAAGTAAAACACTAACACATTAAATTGAGAGGATATGATTGGTTAAGGAATGCGTGATTTAAGAATAGAAATGATAGACTAAAGGTGAAAGGAATTATGCAGAAAATAAAAATAACAATATATGAGTTGAGGGAGGAGAATTTATTTTACTGGCAGGTAAAGGAATCATTACATCACGCCAGGACCCTCCCATCCCTTCTTCCCCCGGAATGTAACCTTTAGCTGTTGATCATCGTACTTAACTACACAAACATGTATACTTAGTTTTACATAACTCTGCTTATTCTTTCTCCTCTTTTTCTTCTTCTTCATTGTATTCTCCTTTTTTCTTCCTTTCTCTTTTCTTCTTTTATTTCTCGTCTTTTTTTATCTTTTTAATTTCTATTATCTTTCATTTCTAACAGAGAGGTACATAATCTTTATAGGAAATCAGATAAAATAACAATTAAGTATCATAAACTGAGATGAGAAGGGTATGTGGCACGAATGGGGAATGAAAGAGGGACATGCTCTCCGCAGCTGATGGAAAAACGTCCGGTAGAAACACCAGTAATGGACCATGGTCACAAAGTCCGGAATCACTCAACATTATGATTACCGGCCGTGAAACCCTGCATTCAACTTTTATAGGTTATTATTTTTTTAAGAAACAACTCTGTAAAATAATTATTTAAAATATAATTATTGAACATACAATTATCAAATGTGTAGTTCGAAGGAATCTATTCATTGTTTGCTATATTCAACATATTTGTTCGAGAGTCAGTCACTGCAAAATAATGCTCTGACATGTTCAGAATATTAATAAATAATAGTTTTAAAAAACTAAAAGAACACGCTTTATTAGAAAACTAAAAAAAATGAAAAATAATTTTAATTTCCAATACGCTTGGGATAAAATAAAGTGGTCAACAAAAAAATCATCTCCAACACATATAGAATAAAATTAGAGTTATCAACAAAAAGAAAATAATTTTACCATCAAAAGCGTGGGGTGCTTTTTATGATTTTTACATTTTCTTCTTAGAAAGCTTACTTTTACCAATATCTGTTTATTATCAAATATATTAATTGATATAGAGCACCCCACGCTTTTGATGGTAAAATTATTTTCTTTTTGTTGATAACTCTAATTTTATTCTATATGTGTTGGAGATGATTTTTTTGTTGAGCACTTTATTTTATCCCAAGCGTATTGGAAATTAAAATTATTTTTCATTTTTTTGTTTTCTAATAAAGCGTGTTCTTTTAGTTTTTTAAAACTATTATTTATTTTTTTATTTTTTAGTTTTAATATTTTACAGAATAAGATAAGAATGTAAATATCTTTAAATTCCATACTATTGTAGTATGAGCTAAAATTATTACTCTTCTAAAAAAAAATCCTCCCCAGCCGGATTCGAACCAGCGACCTATGGATTACTAAAATTATATACCACTAAGTTCACCGCTCTACCAACTGAGCTCTGACAACGATTGACTAAAAAGTCGACAAGTCCGTAACCTATTATACCAGTTTTAATGTTTTTGATTTTCTGATGATTCTGGCCAGGAATTTAGAAATAAAATATGAAATTATTGTAGTGTCATGGGTCCTTTACAAGTATACAAAGTTGCAAGTCGATCCAATGCTTCTAAGTGGGTGAAAATCGTGTTCAAAGATTCCGTTACATAAATACAAAAACACTTTTTTTGATTTTATGATGATTCTGGCCAGGATTTTAGAAAATAAATACGAAATTATTGTATTGTCACGGGTCCTTTACACGTATACAAAATTTCAAGTCGATCCAATTATTTTAAGTGGGTGAAAAACGCGATGAAAGATTCAGTTACATAGATAGATAGATAGATAGATAGATAGATAGATAGATAGATAGATAGATAGATAGATAGATAGATAGATAGATAGATAGATAGATAGATACAGGTCAAGCTAATATAAAGCGTGTAAAAAGGAGGAGCTTTCTATAATATGATAAACAGAAGTAGATAAATATCGAGGTGAAACATGACTGTGATCGGTTGAAAAATAAAATTCATTGAAACGTGATTGGTCATTGACTCCCATTTGGGGCATGAGTTAAATAGCCATTAAAATCCAATCACCAAACAAAAATTTAATCATCGTCAACGGCGTTTCAATAGCAAAGCTACCATTGTTAAGACTGAATAAAACTCTATAAAAACAAAACGATTACAATTTCAAGTTACGTCACATCACGTGACTATTATAAATCACTTATTATCAATATTAACATAACCCTCTTTTTCTTTAAGAGAAAGAGGGCGCTAACCGGAATAGGGTCCTTGTCATTCTTCATATTTTTTATGTTTTTTATACGTTCTGGATTATGTTAATTATATTTATAACAATACGTAATGTATAATTATAATTTTCAGTCAGGTGATGTGACATAACTACAAATTTTGTTGGTGATTGGGATTTTATTGATAATATATATAACAATTCTATCACAAATAAAGAGATTATGAAAGCATACCAAACTTAAGTTGCTTTTTGGACCATTTTTTTTTCATTTTTTTTTCAAACTCCATGGTGCGACAGGCGTAGAAGGCCCTTGGCCTACTAGCCGCTGCTGGCTTTACATCTACGTGTGATAATCGTAGAAGTAGACGATCATTTTGCCAGTATAGGGGTGACAAGTGTTCAGTATGTCGGGTCCCTCATCCATTATAACTGGTTTTCTGAACCTGGAGCGCTACTTATTGTAGCTACCCAAATTCCTCACGATGCTGGGTAGGTACCGGTCCCATACTTGCTGAAATGCTATGAGAAAATGTCTTCCTCCATGGAGACACGAACCAATGCAAAGTCCGGTAGCTCTGCGCCAAGGCATCTTGCCTTAACCACTCAGATACGGCGCGGGACCTTCTTTCAATTAAACCTACTATTGAAAATAGTCGATCGCTGTGGTCTCGAGGTAACGTGCTGCCTTGTCACGCAGCGGACCCGGGTTCGATTACCGGTAGGGACAGGCTCCCGGATGAGGTTTTTTTCGGGATTCTTCCTCACTTGCAAGACAAGTGTCAGGAAAGTTAGGGCCCAACGGTCCCCTTAAATTATCCGGCCATTATCATCCTTATCATTATCTTCATCATCCTTCACTGGTGTGGAAAGCAACGCGAAGCTACCACACCTATAGTTCCCTAGTAAAACCGCAAAGCATAGCATGAAAATGCTATGATTGCAGTGAAAGACCTGTCCTCGGGAAGAATTATTATGGATGGATTGAAAAATATTAACATTAATATATTATTTTTGCCACATCTTACCCACACAATTAATTACAAAAATAAATAATTATACGTAGCCTATATTAAATTATAATAGTATTTCCTCATTAAATTACATTTAAATCATAAACCTTACAAATAAGAACAAAAATGCTACTTTTAATTGAGATTAATGTGTTAAGATGTATGAGTGTGTTGCGGGAATTCAAGTTACACCTTTGATGTGCCGCAAGATGGAGAGGATTGAGAAACGCGAGTGTTCAATATGGAAACAATATGTAGAATCATGTATATGCGATACATAAATTCTAACCATATGTATTTTAAAGTTAAAACTGCTAATTTTCTGTAAACTCAATTTAAGTAGAATATATATAACTCTAGTCCACAACTGCGATCTAGTGGCAACGTAATTGGCTTAGACACAGCGGGCTCGGTTTCTATCCCCGATCGGGACAAATTTCCTGGGTGAGATTTTTTTTTCGGGGTTGTCCCACACCAGCAAGACAAATATAACGTGAGGAAACTTTAACGCCCAAGTAGTTCCCGAACACCTCTGCTGGTCAATAATGTTTTGTTATCTAATCCCTGGGACATACGAATGAAAGTTGGCATCAACATTGTATCATATCTTGTAGCAGGAAATAATTTTGGACGTTGTAAGCAAATGACAGCCATTAAGATTTAGAAATGTCAATCAATGCTTACAATCTCACGTACTATAACGTTCATGTTAGTGATCAACTACGTGCCTTACGAGGCCCTTGGGATAGTAGGAGAGTAGGGCTCCCATCTTTCTAGACAATCGGCCCTGTGTGACGACTATCTTTAACCCTAGAAGACTGTCTGGTTGTCATTTATGTTAGAGGTTAAATCAACACCAGGCTCTTTAAGATACCAAAAGGTAGGCCTATAGGTCAATTTAAAAATCGTGACTCTATCGGAAATCGAACCCTCAACATTCCTGCTTGTACTGTATTATGTTGCGGATTGTCCGTATTACATAATACAAATGCGGGCACGCCGTACATAGTTGATGACTATTCCCGGAATGTCGGGAGTTTGAGCCCCGGTGGTATCATGATTTTTAAATTGCCTACACCTTCTGGCGGCACCATGATCTTGGGATCGGCTCAGTCTCTATCTGAAATGAGAACCAGATAGTTGTTCTGGTGTAAAGACAGACGATACAGGGCTGACAATTCAGTTAATATATCGTGCCGATTGTCTAGAAAGGTGAGGGCCTTACCCGAATCCCATAGTGGCATTATTTTAATTTTTACACAATACAAATATGGAGGTTTATATTCAGAAATAGCTATCGGGATGAGTTAACAATTAAGTTACCTAAACATGCACTGTGCCATCTTTGAAACTCACTATGAGAACATATCAAGATTTTTAAAATATGTTACGAAACTCCGTTGAGGTCACTGTGTTAAATTTTTAATAATTGTAAAACAGTACCTGATATCTCAGTCGTCCTCAATAATTTGCAGTGTTGTTTTATAGGAGGCCTTTCAAGCAGAAGATGATACTTAAGTTATCGAAAAGCACTGCAAATTATTGAGGACAGCTGAGATATCAGATACTGTTTTACAATTATTAAAACTTTAATATGAGAACATACTTTGAATGTAAATAAACCAGAGCTTCTATGCTACAGTCTAGTAGACCCAACTATGAAAACAATTTGTACTAAATAACAAACGTAGCCATGCAGTTTGGGGCATCAAGCACCGTGAGGAAATTTGAAAGCCACACTAAGTAGCGGGTCCAGGTCGGAAATAATGGCTGGGGGACTCGACATGCTGACTATATATCAGCCCTATACTGGGTGGAGGATCGTCTATACAATTTATAGGCCTGTTATGTCATGCAGTAGTAATAAAGAAACTAACCCATTGTTTTACCTATGTTCGACCTATAAGGGCACAGTTCATAATGCTTACATTATCTATTTTGTACTGGGGGCACGCCCGTAGCGTAGTTGTTAAGGCACTGCGCTACAAGCCGGAAGGTCGAGGGTTCGCGACCCGGTAGGATCTGGATTTTTAAACTGACCCAAACCTTCTGGCGGCAACATGGCCCTGGGGTCGACTCAGCCTCTAACGGAAATGAGTAGGCTACCAGATGGTTGTTCTGGGGGTAAAGCCGGCCGTCACGCAGGGCTGATAACCCGGCTGACTTTAAGTGCCGATTGTCCAGAAAAAATTGGAGTCCTAACGTCCTACTACCCCAAGGGCCTCCAGAGGCCTGTAGTGGGATCACTTTAAAAATTAAAATATAAAATTATGGAATATTCACCTGAAAGGTCCGTCTCCTCAACTTAATTAATTATTTAATTGTAGCGCTACAGTTAAATAATTAATCAAGTTGAGGAGACGGACCTTTCAGGTGAATATTCCATAATTTTATATTTTAATTTTGAATAATACCTCAACGGAACACATCATGAGCCTTATAAAAGTTGTCCACTTTATTTATTTTGTACTGACAGAGAGTGAGATGTTTTGAATGCACTGACGTCATGCACAGAGACACCGTGCCCAACCTCCCGCAATCTTATGTCACCCTGCTCATTATAATAGGAATCATTTAAGGATTCGTGAATTTGTTTTCAAATCCCAAGGGATCCGTGATCGAAAAGATAAGGAACCATTATCTTAATCCCTTGGAACCAGTCATCAACTGAAATATTGACTGTGAAATAAGGAGGAAGCAGTTGCTATTGTTTAAAATTTCCAAGAGATCTGGCGACGGAACAAGTTTCCTTATCTATTAATATATTTCTCAGAAGTCCACGTCTTATTTTCCTTAGCATTCTTTTTTTTTTTTTTAATTCGACTTACTTGTTTGAATCAGTATTTACCAGTTGCTGCTTATGGAATTATTATAGTTAGTGACTATGCTGAAGCTGTTTTTACACGCTTTATATTAGCTTGACCTGTATCTATCTATCTATCTATCTATCTATCTATCTATCTATGTAACGGAATCTTTCAACGCGATTTTCACCCACTTAAAATCATTGGATCGACTTGAAGCTTTGTATACTTGTAAAGGACCCGTGACAATACAAGAATTTCATATTTTGTTTCTAAAATCCTGGCCAGAATCATCAGAAAATCAAATAAATGAAAACTGATATAATAGGTTGCGGACTTGTCGACTTTTTAGTCAATCGTTGTAAGAGCTCAGTTGGTAGAGCTGTGAACTCTAGTGGTATATAATTTCAGTAATCCATAGATCGCTGGTTCAAATCCGGCTGCGAGGATTTTTTTAGAAGAGTAGGCCTAATAATTTTAGCTCATACTACAATAGTATCGAATTTAAAGATATTTACATTTTTTCTTATTCTGTAAAATATTAAAACTAAAAAATAAAAAATAGTTTTAAAAAACTAAAACAACACGCTTTATTAGAAAACCGAACTAAAAAAAATGAAAAACAATTTTAATTTCCAACACCCTTAGGATAAAATTAAAGTGGTCAGCAAAACAATCATCTCCAACACATATAGAATAAAACTAGAGTTATCAACAAAAACAAAATAATTGTACCATCAAAAGCGTAGGGTGCTCTATATCAATTAATATATTTGATAATAAACAGATATTGGTAAAAGTAAAGTCTCTAAAAAGAAAATATAAAATTCATAAAAAGCACCCCATGCTTTTGAGGGTAAAATTATTTTCTTTTTGTTGATAACTCTAGTTTTATTCTATATGTGTTGGAGATGATTTTTTTTGTTGACCACTTTAATTTTATCCCAAGCGTGTTGGAAATTAAAATTATTTTTCATTTTTTTAGTTCGGTTTTCTAATAAAGCTTGTTGTTTTAGTTTTTTAAAACTATTATTTATTTCAGTAAATAACCACTTTAATTGATTTTCTGGACCTATTAGATACCATGTAATATCAGTGAAGTGATGTCTGGTATGTAAACGGTTCAAAATATATCTAATAAAGTGGTCCTTTTCTGGATAAACAGTTTTGACATAGCTCGGCTTCAGATGCCTTTAACAGTGATACTCAGTATAGGCATATTATTATTACAGTATTATCTCACAGTGATGGTTATGTTCCTCTAGTCTCCAGTGTTCTCTAGTCCCCGGCCAGGAAAATGTTCCTATAATATAGGTATAATTATTATAATATCTATAAAGGTTCCGGTTGGTCGATTGATTTTTAAATGGAAAAAATCCAAGGGATAAGTCCTCGGGGAATGACTTTAAGCCGTTGGTCGCGAGTCTGAAGGTTTTCGTGCTTGTTAAAGAATCTCAAGCCTAAATGTATGGTTCTGAGTAAAATTTAACTGGCCTTCTTCATCCAAGCATAGGTAGGCCTATACATTAGTTACCTATTAGTGTCCCATTGAGGCGATGTGCAGATTACATGTCACTCGCTGACATCTAAAGGGAAATAAGTGTAACTAAATTCAGTTAGATAAATAAACTTTCGCAAGGGCGCACTCATGTCTCCATGAGGGACGTATGGGGTATAAGCTCATACACACATAAATACTGTACAGTCTTCTAACAAATAAAGAATGAGACATAAAAACTTCATGATTTCTAAAATAATCCTAACACTATGTCCTTGGTTAAAGGTATTTGGGTTGTGTTGAAATATATACAATTGCATAGAATTTCATACGAGATTGTAACATTTTAAATAAATCATTATATGTTTATCCTTCTTTTCCATACACACTGCTCGATTCATGTAAAAGTAAAGTGATTCCACTATATGCCTTAGAAGGAGTAGGGGTAGAGGGAATTTCAGGATATCACTAAAGTCATCGAACCACGTCATCTGAAACTCCATGCATATATATATATATATATATATATATATATATATATATATATATATTCAATTGGGCTAATACATATTTTTTTTACCAAGCTCATAACATTCAGGAATGTTTAAAACCGCCAGGTCTTTATGCCACACCCTGAATACTACTTCCATCGTGTCACATGCCCTGCCCTTCACAGTCTACGAGACTTAACTGTCCTTAGGAACAACTTTGATCCGAAATGGAGGCCGTTACTTCAGGTCAGTAGGGCTTTTCTCGAAAATAATGCTACTTCTCACTTTGCTCTTCATTTAAAACTGGATGATTTTATGGAAAATCAGATGTAGGCCTAATAAGAATAGTTAAACCTCGTAGATTGCAATGGGCTAACTTACACTAGGAAGGTGGCTTCAAATAGTAAAGTCAGAGAGTCAAGAATGAGGCGAGTGAATAATATTAACTAGGATTGATGGCGATGAATTATACAGGGAAGTATTAAAAAAAAATTAGGGATATCTGCAGATCTTAATTCTGCACTCCGGCTTCAATAGTGCCAGTAAGTTAGTCCTCTTATAAATACTAATATAGACTTTATATATATATATATATATATATATATATATACATATAGGCTACACACACATACACATTGTAAATAAATCAGTTGACAATTTACGACAAGCTTGTTCGATTAGCCTACTTGACAACGGATAATTAGTTTTTCTGTGTCAGAAATTGACATTTATTATTTATCATCAGTTGTTTATTTTCCATTTGAAGTTTTTTTCTATTGTATAAATGTTTTATTCGCTAAATTTAAAATAAAATCAACACATAACTTATTTTTATAGTCATTATACTGTAAGCCTATTTACTTCGGTGTCTTTCCCTATAGTTCCGAGGATTGCTGGTTCAAACCCATCCAGGGTCTATGAATTTTTTTTAGAATGGAAAATCCAAGTGGTACCCTTCGAGGAGAAACTTTAACTCGTCCGTCCCGAAACTGAAGATTTTCGGTCTGGTAAAAGAACCTCAAATCTAGAACGTCTGAGAAAAATTTAATTGGCCTTTCCCACCCATATAATGCCTTGGTTGCCTTACTAGATGTCTCTTTCAGGCGAAGACATATGTAGGATAATAAGAGAAATTAAATTAGTTTGATGGAGTAACTTCCGAAAGGGAGTACCCATGCCTCACCAGAATATGTTTGGGCATAGACAGTCGTAATGTAATTCTAATATACAATAATTTATTTTACTGAAATATGTATGCGTAACATATAGGCCTAGTCATAAGAATAATTATTACAAATTTATCCAAACTGGTTGAGTGGTAGAGAAAGGTCTTATGTCCTAAACTCTGCCAGGAAAAAATAAAGTTATTATTATTATTATTATTATTATTAAATTGGCTTTTCGGTCAGAAAAGCAAATAAAACAAGAAGAATAAAAATTAAAAACGAAAGCATAAGAGAGATTATGAAAGAAGAATTCCGAAAATAATCATATAATTGAGGTAAAAGAAAAATAAGAAGGCTACGATAACAATGAATGGAATTAGCCAGGAGGTGTATGAACAGGAATAATTTGTATATATGTAATATGGGCTGTTTTAGAAAAAGTCGTTGTTGACTTCTAGGTGTTGTAGAGTGGACTTAGTAGATAACGTTTTGTTAAGGAACCCATGTCTGGAAACCTACCATTTCGATGTAAAATAGGTTTGAAGATCAAAACACATTGGGCTGATATTGTGTGTCTTGTGTTTTAGATCAAGTATTACAGCCTTCTAGGGGTTGTACCAAAAGTGTGGTTCCTGTTTTTCGTTGCACAAAGTGTACCTGCAACGCATGTTTTTGTACACACGCCTCACAAGACAATAATTTCTGCTGCCGCCAAAATTCGTGCAAGAAGATTTTCCTCAGACTCGACAGGTGCAGTACAACTCTTAGAAGCCTGCAATACTTATTCTGAAACACAAGACACAAGATATCAGCCCATTGTGTTTTGATCTTCAAACTTATTTTATATCAATATAGTATGTTTCCGGACATCAGTTCCTCATCAAAAACTTTGTCTACTACTTCCGCTCTAACAACTCCTAGAAGTCTGTGACCCTTATTCCTGAAACACCCTTTATAGATATAATACATCGACTGACATAGTTTAAAAAAGCATATTTATCCCTAATGAACACAAAAAATTGTAGGAATAAAGTTAGGTGATTAGGATCACATATATATATATATATATATATATATATGATTATCGCTCTTATGAGTATAATAATAATAATAATAATAATAATTATCTGCCAGAATTCATTCTATATCTTGAAACAGGAAGATTATAGCCTTGGAAAACCCAATTTCGAATTTTTGGTCCAATGCAAAAAATCTGGTCTAAATCCAAAATTTTAAAATTGAGTTTTCCAAGTGTTTAATTATTTTTTCATTACTTTTTTTCTGTCTAAAGCTTCTTTTTTTCTCAAATCTCTAACTGATATGTTTTATTTATTATGTAAAATATAAAAAAGTAATGAAATTATTATTATTATTGTTATTGTTATTGTTATTATTATTATTATTATTATTGTCATCATTTTATTAGATTTTCTTGCTATTTTACTTCACATACTGGAAGATAAAGCTACAAGAAATTGACTATAATGTTTTGTACTTGGGACACTGATTGCTGCGCTTGGGGAAGGGGAACGAGGAGTGGTTGGTTACACGGCTACATATCTTATTTGCATGACGGCTACATGAACAACAAGTTATGAACAATCTTTCAAAGTAACATCTAAAACCAACTATGAACTGATTCTCTCCCCCCCCAAAAAATGCGTTTCATGAAGAAGAGTATGATGATAAAACAGAATGTATGAAATGTTATATAAAGTAATTGTGTTTTATGCAGAGTTTCCATCATATATTATTATAATGAGTGTGGGAGACGTACATTGGCGTGTCTGGTTGCGGCACCACGCCACGAGCCAGAAGGTCGCGAGTTTCACTTATGTTAAGGTCAATGTATTTTTAATTGATTTTATGTAACTAACAAACATGTGGCAATAGGAACTATCTACGAATCATCATCATCTTTTCAAGTGTTGTTCTTAGAAGTGTTGTGGCCTGGTGTTCACGAGTCATCTCCTTCCTTAATGATCCGACGTTATCTTGATCAATCATGTGGTTGATACAATGTGATGGCTATAGGGACTCTTGTTCTAGTCATTCTGTAAACATGCTCCGGCCAAATTCTCCTTAACTATTTCATCATCATCAACAACAAAGATTAAGCCCAATGGCCTTTTCCGATCTCATTATAGGTCGAATTGGCCCTTCCATCTCTTCAATGGTCTTCCCAACATTCTTCTCCCTTTTGGTTTATAATTATACATTCTTCTTGGTATGCGCTGTTCATTCATTCGTAATACGTGCTGAAGATAAGCATGTTGATAATATTTTATTCTTTCACAGAGATTAAATATAGCCTATTAATTTCTGTTCTTATATCTTCGTTTTTCTTTCTATCGGTCCTTTGGTATCCTGCTATTGCTCTCAACATTTTCATTTCAGCAGCCTCTATTTGTTTACTATCTGCCTTTGTTAATGTCCAGGTTTCACATCCATAGATAAGAGATGGAACTGCCAATACTTTGTAAAACTTCAAAATAGTTTCTTTCCGTAACTATTTAAAAATAATAAACTAAATTGGAAACACCATCTTGAAAGAATGAGTTCAAATCGGATCCCCAAAGCTGTTTATAATTATATACCAAGAGGACGAAGATCACTGGGCCGTCCTATGAAACGCTGGAGGGAAAATTTTCTATAGGATCGTAACAGGCCTTGGCCTAATACTTGGAAGGAAGAAGAAGAAGAATATTATGTTCCTGCCTATTTATCTGATAACTATATAATTAAAATATGAAATTATGAAATATTTACCTAAAAGGTCCGTCTCCTCAACTTAAAAAAATATTATTTATCTGTAGCGCTTTCGGGACTAGTCCCATCATCAGCAGAAGTAACAGGATATGGGTTAATACTATTGAATCAGGGGTCGACATATAAGAACTCATACCCAGTTACTTCTGCTGATGATGGGACTAGTCCCGAAAGCGCTGCAGATAAATAATCTTTAAATTGAGGAGACGGACCTTTTAGGAAAATATTTCTTAATTTTATATTTTAATTTTGAATAATACCTCAACGGAATTTTATCGAGAATTGTATTAATGTTGACCCGATAACTATAATATATAATATCCTTAACTCGTGTCCAACTGATGGTCGGGTCGAGGGATGACATGAGATGAAGTCCTTATACAGAGGTCTGCTAACGACAAGGGTGCCGACCTACCATGCCTGACGCACCATTATAGGAACAGATGAATGAAATTAAACAAAATGGATGAGATGGGTATGGAGAAATGGTGGAATGAAATTATGGCAGGGGAAAAGTGGGAGTAACCCCGAGAAAAACTTGCCCAAGCTCCGCTTCGTCCACCACGAAACCAATGTACATGGAGTGACCGAGACTCGATCTCGGGATCCCAGCGGTGAGAGGCGCCACGGAGCCGCCTTATCTGATAAATATTTAAGAATAATAGATTTTTACTGTCCATTTCTCTGGTAATTATTTAGAAATAATAGAATATTAATTTAAATTTATCTGGTATTTTTAGGAACTATAATAGGCCTATATGAATAATAGAATTATTAATAACATTTAGGTACAAATGATTGTGACAAAAATTATAAAATATCAATAGTGATAAAATACCGATGCAGATCCACAATAATGAAATTGAGTTTGTTAAAGAAATGTTTATTTAGGTCAAACGGTTTCATGTAACAACCAAATTCGGAAAGAAATATAAATAAGAGTTATAATAGCATGAAGGGAATTTTAGAGTCTAAAATGTATCTTATTAGTCAAATCAATTATTATTAAGGTTAAGAAGGATGTCATAGACATGTATATGTTGCTAGTGCTGCTACATGGATCGCAGTCATGGTCGCTAACCGAAAAATAAACAAATCTGCCAGAGGAAAATCATGCGAAGAGACTGTATAAGAAACAAAGACATCCCCAGATCTAGGAATCCGAAAGACGCAGCGAACATAGCAATATAGGCCTAGGTATTCAAAGTGAGAGGTGTGGAGGAAATGTGATCAGAATGGACCCAACAAAACATGGACATATAACAGTGACCATGAGGGAACCTAGGTCAGGAAATAGGAGCGTGAGGAAACAAAGGTTAGATGGTGTCGACTAGAGAGCATATGGTCTAGAATTCCGGCAGATAGACAACATTTTGAGAGACCTGTGTGAAGAAATCTTAGTGCCACGGACATGGCTGTCCGAGGCACTCTCTGAAAGGCACCCTGTAACAGGAAGCCCTTCCCTGTATACTGGGGGTGTTAATGGGCTAATTCTAAGGTACAACTGAATCGCTTCATGCAGAAAGGGGATCAGTCTATTTTGTTTTACAAAATTGAGATTCTGTATTGACTACATGCTATTACTTTATTTAACGATGCTCTTTAACAGTCTCTATCGTCCAAACCTGGTCGTGGAAGTCTTATAAATTTTTGCTTGTAGGCCTCTTTTTTCAGGCTCGAGGTTTATTTTATGTTTACAAACCTAAAGCACGGAATCCGTGACTTTAGTTTTCGAGCGCACACAAAATATTTTACTCATTTAGAAATCAATCGACCCCAACCAGATTTGAACCAGCAAACCTTGTAAACAGAGACTAGCTTGTCTATCAGGACTTATGTTTGTATTAGCATGTTTTGCACACCTATATGTAAGTATTCACAATAAAATGCTTCAGTCCGACCTCACTGCTTTGTGTTTAAGATAAACTATCGAACCCGTTGGTTCATGGCCGCACGGACATAAGCTCTCCATACAATCCTATCCTGAGCTAATTTTTCCAATCATCCCCTGTATAATCTACTTTTCTCAAATCATAGTTAATGCTATTCTCCCACCTCATTCTTGGTCTACCAACTGGGCGTTTTTCCTCTGATTTTCCTACAAGAAGCTTCCATGCACGTATTTCATTCCCCATTAAGATAAATATACAAGCAGTAGGCCTATTTAAAGAAAAATATTCAGAACAGACACAAAAATCTCAATCTCATAAAAAATGGACTCGGGTCCTTTTTACATGAAGTTATTCATTTGGCTACTTTCATCTTTAAACAATAAATATTGTGTATTAATATGTTATCATACAGGCCACCATTATTTTCTTCGTATAAATTGTGTCTAGCAGAGTGGTTTAAGGTATGATCCCTTGATGCAGAGCTACATGACTCTCTCTGGTCCGAGTATCCATGGGGAAGAAATATTCTTGTGGGAATGTGCCTGCCCAGCATTATGAGGAATTCAGGCAGCTACTATAAATAGCGGCTCCAGGTTGATAAAACAAGTTATAATGGCTAGGGTATCCGTCATGCATGTGGCATATCTGTACTGGTTAGATGATCGTCCGCCTCTGTTTTTAACACATGTGAATGAGAGAACAAAAGCCGGCTGGTCTTCTAGACCTGCCCAGCCATATCACTAATACGGAATAAAGATAATAATAATAATAATAATAATAATAATAATAATAATAATAATCGTCATCAGGACAACAGCCCAAGTTGGGCATCGCCTGCTCGCAGGAAAGATCTCCATCTTTGTCTATCATGGACGATCTTCCACCAGTTGAAAATGTCAAGCTTCTCCGCATTCTCAACAACTCCATCCACCCATCTAAGCATTGGACTTACAGGTGACCTCTTGCCATCTGGCTTTGATTGTATCATCATCTTAAGTACCTCTATTATTTGTACGCGTCCAGACCATCTCAACATGCTTGTCTTTTATTGAAGTGGTCACTAATATTCAGGATTGGCAAAAAATAACTTTGTACTGAGTGAGCTGACTCAGGCGGAAGTTATTGAGATTCCTCTACGGGAAGTTACGGATTCAAACCTTGATGCCGACCAACCAAGTTGTCTATCCCCTTAATTTTCTACAATATCCAAGACAAATGATGGGTTGGATACTCATTACCATGACCAATTTCATCACAATCAACCATTTCATAGTCATATTCTCTCTCTTAATTTTCCTCGTGTCCACTTTTTGGGTGGTTGAGTTTCAGTTAAAAGCTTCCACATATCTGAATTATTTACATCTCACTCTCCTCTACTTCACTGGATATAATCTTTTTCCAACATCCTTCACAACTTGTTCTCCACCTATATATCGGTCGACCACATGCTCTCTTCCTTTATATTCTGTATTGTAGCGCCAGTCCAGGCAACTCTCCAGTATTCTCTCTCTTTACTTGATCATAACTTACTTACTTACTTACTTACTCACTGGCACTATCGAACCCGTAGGTTCATGGCCGCACGGACATAAGCTCTCCATACATCCCTATCCTGAGCTAATGCTTTCCAATCATTTCCTGTATAATCTACTTCCCTCAAATCATAATTAATGTTGTTCTCCCACCTCATTTTTGGTCTACCAACTGGGCGTTTTCCTTCTGGCTTTCCTACAAGAAGTTTCCATGCACGTCTTTCATTTCCCATACGCGCAACATGTCCTGCCCATCGCAGTCTACGGGACTTAACTGTTCTTATTATATCTGGCTTCCTATAAAGACCATGTAGTTCATTGTTATGTAGTCTTCTCCATTCACCTGTCTGTTCATCTCTCTTTGGTCCAAAAATTTTCCTAAGAACTTTATTCTCAAATACTCGTAATCTCCTTTCTTCCCTTAAAGTAAGAGTCCATGTTTCGCACCCATATAATATAACTGGTAGAATAATATTTTTATATATTTTCAGTTTAACGTTTTTTAAAAGGAGTTGGGACATCAAAAGTCTCTGCAATGCATAATAGCATGCATTTCCAGAATTGAGCCTATGTTTAATTTCTTTGTGCATCTCATTCCTATTTGTGATTATTGTTCCTAGGTATTTGAATTCAGCCAATTCCTCAAAATTTCCCTCATTTGTCATTAGCTGTCCATTTCCATTATATAATGTATTTCTACGTGTGACCATATATTTAGTTTTACTGATATTTACTTCCAGCCCTAATTTCTTAGTGTTACTCAATAGTGTGTGCGTGTTGGCCTTTAGTATCTCCTCGCTATCGGCCAGTAGTACTACATCATCAGCATAAACTAACAGCTTATTAATACCATTGAGTTGTAAGCCTTCTTCATTCTCTAAAGATTTAATGGCATGCTCTAGTACAAAATTAAATAGTAGAGGAGATAGTGCATCTCCTTGCTTCAACCCATTCTGGATTTCAAAAGTGTCTGAAAACTGTTTGCCTACACGCACCCTACTCTTTGTGCCATTTAGACACATTCGTATAAGTCTAACTAACTTTTTAGGAATTCCAAACTCCAGCAGGATACTATATAACTTCTCCCTCTTAATTGAATCATATGCTTTTTTGAAGTCTACATATAGTTGATGTACAGTACCATTATATTCCCATTTCTTTTCTAAATCTGTCTTATACTAAAAATCTGATCTGTTGTAGACCTGTTTCTTCTAAATGCACATTGATGATCTCCTAGAATGTCATCAATATAGGGAGTAAGTCTGCTTACTAATATATTTGTTAGAATTTTGTACGAAGTTGAAAGTAATGAGATGCCCCTATAGTTGTTGCAATCAGTTTTATCTCCTTTCTTATAAATTGGTACGATAATTGATTCCTTCCATTCATCTGGAAGAGCTTCTTTTTCCAAATCATACTAAGCAACCAGCGTATCTTGTCCATCAATTTTTCTCCCCTGATTTTAACAGTTCTGCTGGGATCTCATCTGAACCTGATGCTTTATACATCTTCAATTTTTCAATTGCCATTTCAACCTCTAATGCACTTGGCTCTGCGGCTAGCATTTCTGCTGTCTGTAAGTTATTCTCCTCAATGTCCTGTTCTGTATGTACATTTAATAGCTGATTAAAATAACTTTTCCATCTATTTAATATACTCTTGGAATCTGCAATCATATCCCCATTTTCATTCCGAATTATGTTTGTTCTAGCCTGAAACCTTTCTTCTCTATACTAATTCCCTGATATAATTCTCTAATGTTCCTATTTTTGCATTCATTTCAAGATCATTAATCTTCTCTCTCAAATATTCCCTCTTTTTACTCTTTAGTAACTTGGTGGTTTCCCGTCTAACACTACCCAATTGCTCTAAATTTACCTCATTTGGCTCGTGTAACCATTTCATTTTTGCTAGCTTTCTTTTCTTTACAATGTCGGCACATTCCTCATCAAACCATTTCTTGTTTTGCCTCTTTTTTAAACAACCAATGCTTTCTGATGCTGACAATTTAATAGTATCTCTTATAGCCTCCCATTCTTTATTTATATCAGTTTCTTCTTCGTTTGCCACATTGTCATCTGAAGATTCCAGTACTTCAAATCTATTAGCAATTTTGATTTGGTATTCTTGCCGCATTTCATCATTTTTCAAGTTTTTAATTCATATTTTACAGAATCATCTTTAGCGTTTGTTCCTCTCATAAGCGATAGCCGTTGTCTGATTTCACCCTGACCAGATGATGATCGAATTGCAGTCTGTCCCCTAACTGATCTAACATCAATGATGCTACTGTGCCAGCGTTTATCCACTAATACATGATCTATCTGGTTCCGAGTTTCTCCATCTGGGACGTCCAGGTGTATTTATGAATATCCTTATGCTGAAATGTTGTGCTCTTAACAATGAGATTCTTTGATGTGGCAAATGTGACTAATCTAACCCCGTTGTCGTTACTATCTTCATGAAGACTGAATTTGCCTATTGTTGGTTTGAATATATCTTCCCGCCCCACTTTTGCATTAAAATCTCCTAAGACAATTTTCATATGATATCGTGAAAGGCTATCAAATAAGCATTCTAATTCTTCATAGAACTCATCCTTGATCTTGTCATCTTTATCTTCTGTGGGGGCATGTACATTTACAATTATAAAATCATGTCGTTTACCCTTTAGAATTATGTATGATATCCTATCACTAACAAACTTAATCTTGATCATAACATCTTATTTATTTCGTACTCAATCCACATTCAAGCTTTCTCTTTAGATCCGAATTTTGTCTTCCCCAGTTTTTCTTAACATATTTCTTAAAAATGGCATCTCTACTCCTTCAAATCATCTTAAATTCACCATTTCATTGTTTCATTCATGAACAAGTTTACCATTTATTATCACATCTTCCTGTGACCTATGTTCCATACTCTTATTATTTTCCTCCAAATCTCTCTATCTTCCCAGTTCCGGTCTCTTAATCCTTTTTCATCCATCGCTTTCTTGATGTCCTGCAGCCAAGTGTTTTTGGTCAACCTTTACATCTTCTTCCTGCTGGAATTCAATCCAAAACTTTTTCTGGTAACCTTTTATCGTCCAATCTTTTTACATGTCCACACCATTTTAAATTGTTTGTATTTTACAAAATCTATAGGCCTAATTGAATTTTATATATGCATATGATGTCTAATCACTTCATTTCTTATTCTCTCAGTTTAGAGTGCCTGGCTGAATATAGTAAGAAATCCATTTCCAGTGCTAGTAATTTTGATTCAGTTTCCAGGTTTCCGATCCGTATGTAAGTTAGTAAGACTTTAACTACAGATTGATGTATTTATTTTAGTTTCTTTAAAATTATTCTTATTCCATAATATTCCATTTAGCATTGCTGTTGGTGATCTTCCTTTATTTTCTCTGTGTTTTATATCATCATCTTGCGTAGAATTGTTATTAATTTTAACGCCTAAGTATTCAAATTCATTGCACCCTTTAATGGTCCCTTATCCATTTTGCAAAATTAGTTCTCTTATGTTTTTACCGCATGTCTTTCCAAAATTAATTTTTAAATCCCTATTTGTCATACTCTTCAATAAATTTTGTAAACATGTATTTTGTATCATCATATTCTTAAGCGTTTAACGCTTGGTCAACCGCAAACAGCAGTGTGTATGTGTTTTCTTCGCCAATAGGTAGAGCTATTCAGGAACATTTTCTCTTCCAGATTTCCAGGGATCTTTATAAATAGCCTACATTTTGAATAAAATGGAAGGCATACAACACCCTTGTGGCAGATCTCTTTGCGACCAATACATCATCTGAAAGTTTTTTTTTTTATGTTTTTACATTTGATATTGCGCCATTAGGTTTATATATATATATATATATATATATATATATATATATATATATAAAGCTGCTAACTTATCACCTTAGTGATTTAATTCCATTTATATTTCTTAGTTTATGTAGTTTACATAAAACATTACGTAGGTATATATTGTATTGCAGTTATTAAAACCCTGTTAATGTTTCAGCTTCTAACACATTCCATAATTTACATAATGGTGCATTATTAGGCCTATATATACTTTTTCTAAATCAACGAATATAAAGTAAATCTGTAGTTCTAATGCTTCTGTCTTTTCTATTAGCTGTTTGGTCACAAATACATGATTAGCTGTTGATCTCCTGCTCTATATCTTGGTTTTACCTTCTAATCTTTATTCTGATATTCTTATCCGAAGAAGTATTTTTGTACCCATCCATACAAACGGCTGAATGTATTTAAACTGTAATTCTTCTATAATTCTTATATTCAACTCTTCTTCCCTTTTAATAAATTATTGATTCAAGTCCCTATTTCCATTCTCGTGCTACTTCATCATCATTTAAGCATCTTTCGAATAATTTTCATATTAATTTGAATAATATTTTTGTTTCACAATTAATTATATCTGGATTTACCCAATTTTTCAGCACAAGATTTTCCATTTTTTAACGATGATATTGATATTTCTAAAGTAACCAAATCTAAATTGATCACACTACCATTCCGTAAAATTGAGAACGAGTCTCCGTTAACAATTCTTCAAAATAATTGTTTCATTCGGACAAGGATATAGGCCTAATTTCTATTGTTCACATTTTATATTAAACTTTTTACATTTCTCCAACCTTGTTCCACCAATATAACTTTGTATTCTATTACACGTTCTCTCCCAATATTTATTTCTTTCTTCAGCAATTTTTTCGAACTACATTTATGCATTGATAAATTCAATTGTATCCTCTAGATCTTCACTTTTTCTGTTCATCCATTGAGCGTACTTATTCATTTTATTTGCTTCTTTTAAGAAAACCAGACGGAAAATGCCCATTTGGTAGACCAAGAATGAGGTGGGAGAATAACATTTACCATGATTTGACGGAACTGGACTATACGTTAACATAACCCACTCGTTACCCCAGTTCATATTCAATAAGAATGATCCTTCTTATTTGCATACGCCATCTTACGCTCCATTCCTAATAAGAAAACATTAGGTCAGTATACGGATGTGTGGAGAGCTTATGTCCGCGTGGGTTTGATGTGCCAATGAATTAGTTAGTTATATATTTTTAATATATAGTAATACATTTTCTAATCATCTCTTTTTTTTTTCTCATAATGATTCTTTAGTAGCAAGATGAATATTTTTTACAATATATTGATACTGATTTTCAAATTCTCAAACTCTGATTCTATTAATTTTCCATTCAGCCTCTTCCCGCATAAATATAGAGTGCTGTCATCTATCAGAAGTTCTAAATGATGAGCCTACTCTGGGTGATTTACTAAATTCGTTTTGTCTTCAATTTTGTCAGGTTTATTTTCATTATTACGAAAAATAACTACGATTTTACTGGGTGATAATGATCACTCACACAATTGGGGCCTCTGAATGTTCGAATATCTTGAATATTTGTGTTTGTGCTTTGTCTTGTTTTGCTGTAACGTAGCTTGAAGAGGTTTGAATCGTCTACCCTAATTGCAATAAAATGTTTCCTCTGTCTCATTAGACATTGGGAACCAAACTCTCCTTCCACCTAAAAGCAAATGGAAACTATGCGATGTCTTCAGTCACACAATCTGGGAAGAGACTCATCTTCCCTCGGTGCGGACTGCACTTACTTCTCCTCGCCTCTTATTAACCGACAAGCTAGAAACTAGACTTCCCCGGTATGGTCGACTGGTTCAAGGTGATAGTCCACGGAGGAAACCATTTCATAGTCTTCTTCAACATCAACATTAGGCTATAAGTCCGTACCGACTCAAAGCACATCCCTCCATTTCGTCATGGGGCGTCCAATGGAACATTTACCTCTTGGAATATATTGTAAAGCCTGTTTTGATAGACGAGATGTCTCCATTCTATTTATATGTTGAAACCAATTTAATTTGTTGTCTGTCAATTTATTTGCTAATTCATATATTTGTAATTGTTCTTTAATGTCGGTATTGCGGATATGATCTCATAAAATGTGCTCTGCTATCCTTCTTAAGAAACGCATTTCTGCGGTTTCCATCTTCCTTTTTCCAAATGTATTTAATGTCCAGTTTTCATTTCCGTATTTTAGGAGCGGGACTGTCTAGACCTTATAAAATCTCACCATTGTCTCTTTCCTGGTTCTTTGAATTGTGTCACACATATGCTGCAATTTTGATAATTTATTATCCAGGTTTTTTTTTTCATATGATAATACAGTAAGCATCCTAAATAATTGAAACATCTTACTTGGTCTATTGTTTTGTTTTTAGAACTATTTTTGATCGGATAGTATATTTTCCTTCAAATGCCAATACGTTTGATTTGTTTGTGTGATAGGCTATATGTATAATGTAACATAATCTTTTGCAATTAGGCTATATACTTTTCTTTGTAATTCATCTTTAGAAGCTACGAGGATTATTTGGTCGTCAGCAAATACTGTAAAATATAATTTAAAACAATTTTCCTTAATTAAAATTATAGCGTAATTGTCTTTGCCATTGATACCATTTCATAGCATCATAAAAATAAATAGATGTGATATGACTTCATATGTTAAAAACTCCATGGAGCGACAGATGTAGAAAGCCTTTGACCTACAAGCCGGTGCTGATTTCACATCCACGTGTGTTATTCACAGAGATGGAGGATCATTCAGCCAGTATAGGAATGACATGTGTTATGTAGTGGAGACCCAGCCGTTATGGCTGGTTTTCTCAATCTGGTGACGTTACTAATTATATATTCCTCACGATGTTTGATGGGCAGATTTCTCGTAATTACTGGCCGAAATTATGTGAGAAAATGTATTTCCCCACGGGGGACTTAAACAGCGCAAATCTCATAGTTCTGCACAAAAGCATGATTTCAGCTACGATGCGGACTTTAGATGGTAAAGTGTCAATAAATATGAATTAAATACAAAAATGTTCCTCCTGACAACTTTTGTTTCAAATGTGATTCAATAATAAGCTGTAAGCTCGATATTTTCCATTAATATAGACCCATGTGTTCCGCGCCTTAGCCGAGTGGTTAAGTCAAGGTGACTTGGGACTTGCGCTGATTCGAGTCTCCAAGAGGGAATACTTTTCTCATGAAATATCGGCTAATATGGAACGGTTATTACCCAGCATCGTAAGGAATTTGGGTAGCTGCAATAAGTAGCGGCGCGAGTTGATAAAACCAGCTATAACAGCTGGGGGACCCGACATGCTGACCACATGTTACCCCTGCACTGGCTGGATAACACAAGTGGATGTGAGGCCAGCAGCAGAATGGTAGGGAAGAGCCTTCTAGGAGCCATAGATTTATATGAAGAATGAAGACCTTCGATATCAGGTTTTATTCAATTTGCATTATCTGTTTTTGTTTGACCTGAAATTCTGGGACACGCGGTATAAAGCCTACATGCTTGTTGCAGTTGATATTGTACTGAACTTGTTTATTTACAAAAAATGCTATATACGGAATTGATATATGAAGTTGAAATGATGGTAAAGAGTGAATCAATAGTACCAACATTTAAAAATGAAAGGTTTGACAGTTGTATGCGTGGGGAGAAATTGCGAGGCGCGCCCACAAAGCGGGGGTGGTCTTCACCTTTGTACGATCAAGGTTACTCAATCATGTTACCCTTAAAATCACATTACAAACCACATTCTCAAGCCTAACCAATCAAAAAGAAAACTATGAACTCTTTTCTATTTGTATCTTCGATGATTCAGTATATACTAACGATGGGTATTATTGGGCGATAGTGAGGAAATACTGAAAGCCAACATACACACTATAGAAAACACAAAACAACTGGCACTGGAAGTTAATATCAATAAAACGAAATGTACAGTCACATGTGAAATATATTATTAAATGGAAATGAACATTTAACAACAAATGTGGGAAATTTTGAAGAAGTGGCGGAATCCAAATAGCTAGGAACAATAATTAAAAACAGTAATGAGGTGCAGAAAGAAAATAAAATAGGCTCAAAAACATGGATGCATGCAAGAACCAGAAAAATGAGTTTAAAAAATGTATCTTTACCATGAAAGAGCCTGACAAAAGTTTCTCCGTTATCTTATACATATTTTAGAAGTACAGGCGTTGGACTTCATATAATATTTGAATGGTCGGATATAATTTGGCATAGGCCTATGAGTATATAAGAATTATCTTTGTCCTCAATATTGCTTATTTGCAACATATCAGGTTCTTGCATGCACTTGCAGTATTTTGGAAACGCATTTTATTTTATTTTATTTTATTTTGCATTTAAGGGGCCCTAGCTATCCCAACTTCTCTAAAAACAAAGGGTTAAGGAAAATATATGGACCTAAGAGAGGCAAATAGACAGGTGAATGGAGAAAACTACATAGACCCTTTTGGCCTACATGATCTTTATAGGAAACTATATCTAATAAGAACTGTTAAGTCGCATCAATGGCGATGGATATGCATTGTAGCATGAATGGAGAATAAAAGAGGGACATGTAAATTTTTGTTGGAAAACCAGAGGAAAAATCACAGAAGATAGGCCAAGAATGAGGTGGGAGAATAACAAAAGTCATAATTTGAGGAAGATGAATTATACAGGGAATGATTGAAAAATATTAGTTCCGGATAGGGGTGTCTGGAAACATTGTCCTTGTGGCCTTGAACCTCCGGGTTTTATAGTCTCACTCTGTTAGTGCATGAGTACGATACTAGGTTCAATTCCTGTAAAACCTAGTAGTTGTTGTGCATACAATATGATGCATTGTTATTTAAGAATAGGAGGCAGTAGAATTGCAGTAAACATGAGAAACTCTTGAGAAGAAGACCATTAGCAAGGTGTAAATGTCACTCTGTTTATATTTATTTACGTCCCCATGAGCAGAAAGAATGTTCCTTTGCGGGAGTTACTGAATCAAGCTAATTTAGTTACAGTCCGCAGATTCAGAAGGAAACGATCAACCGGAATTTCTTATGTAACGTATTACTTTATGAGGTATCGTAATAACTAAACCTTTCAATCTCTCAGCGGGCTTGTTCCGAGTCTGTTGGACAATTCTCAGCAGAAATAATGCACACTGATGCGTTACATATGACTGTTCCTGTAGTTGGCGTGTTTGGCATTGTGACGCCTGCTTTTACCACTGCTTACCTCATCCCGCACTTGTATTTTCATAATCTACTGTTTATATGCGCATATCAATACAGATATCAGCGAATGGCAAATGGTTAGCTCACTGTCTCAAAGAGACCCTTTGTAGGTAATAAAGATATCACTAGGATGGGAAAGGCCGATTAAAATTTGGCCAGAAGCTCTGATATAGGTCTGATGTTCTCTTAAGAAGCCGGAACTCTTCAAACTGGGACCCACGATTTAAAGTCCCACATGGAAGACTTGTCTCTTAGATTTTTTCATCTTAAAAAAAAATAATCGACCCTGACCGGTTTTAAACTCACGGCATTTGTGACCAGAGACAAGGAAATGAATCCCTAAACTACCGAGGCTGATGTAGGCATGGGTAGGAGAATAATATTCGGATAGATCTTAGGTTTTTGTTTGCTAGGAAGCTAAAGTTATAACGTTATAACTTGCACGTTTCAGTGTGCTCTGTTAGCGATTTTGGGACTCTTGCTCCCTAGTCAAGGACGCTAACCACGAGACCAGGCGACTGGAACAGTTGGTAGCCTTTGTTCTCGAAAGCATTTAACGTTTTATATACTTCTTATCAGTATAACATACTAATGTGGTTATTGCTTCTGAACAATAACCTGCAAACTGCAAATAAAACTATTCAAGATAATATTTAATAGGTTTCCTGAATTCCACTTTTTATGCTTTAATAACAATTAAGTCCACCGCTGGTGGTCTAGAGATAATGTTATTGCTTCAGACGCAACGGGCTCGGGTACGATCCCCGTTTGGGACAGGTTTCATGGGTGAGGTTTTCTTTTCGGGGTTGTCTTGCAGGTGAGGAAAATCCCAGAAAAACCCTCAACCAGGAAACTAGTCTCAACGTACTTTGCGTCTGAAACAACGACACTACACCAGCTAACTAGCCACCAATTCATGGGCACTATCGAACTTGAAGGTTGAATGCCGCGCGGATATAAGCTCTCCACACATACCTAACCTGAGCTAATTATTTCCAATCATCTCCTATTAAGCATTATAGGGACTCCCAACTTCTCTCAAAAAATTTAAACTAAAAAAAAAAACGTATTCTTCTAGTTATATGGATCCGAAACATGGACTCTTACTTTCAGGGAGAAAATAGATTACCACTAGGCCTTTTTGAAAATAAAGTCCATAGGAACATTTTTGGATCAAAAAGAGGCAGGAGAATGGAGAATGCTATGTAACAGTGAGCTACATGATATTTATGGGAAATCGGGTATAATAAGAATAGTTAAGTCTCTGACTCGATGGGCAGGACATGTGGTACGAATGGAGTATCAAAGAGTAACATGGAAATTCCTTGTAGTAAAACCAGAGGGAAAGCTTCCAGTGGATAGAACAAGAATGAGGTGGGAAAATAACGTGAATCATGATTTGAGGAAGGTAAATTATACAGTGGATCGGAAATTATTGGCTCAGGATAGGGATGTGTGGAAAGCTGACGTCTGTGCGGCATGAACCTAAGGGCTCGATAGTTCCAGTGAGTTAGTAATCAGTTGGTGGTCTAGGGGCAACATTGTTGTCTCAGACTCAACAGGCTCGGGTTCGATCCCCGTTCGAGACAAGTTTTCTCTGCGAGTTTTTTTCGGGTCTTTTCCTGACCTGCAAGAGAAATTTCGGGAAACTCTGAACTTTGAATAGTCCCCGAACTTAACCTGGTCTTGATAATGTATTCACATCATATTCGCTTTGGAAAGTGGGTATATATGTGAATGAATGTGTTAAATGTCAGTTTTGTGTTGTCTCGTAGGTGGTCCGATCACTTATCTGGGTACGTCCTCTATATCCTTGTGTCGTTCAAAAGTAATGTATGTAATCCAGACTTTAAAAACCCTCTCCTCTCTATACAGGAGAGGTGACACATGAAAGACCTTCAAAGACCTACAAATTAAAAAAGAAAGCAAATTTAGCCTAATAATTATGTTTACAGAGTTAGGTATTAATTGTTGGGTATTACATGACTTCACCGACAAGCTTCTACGGCTAAGAACCTAAAAAGAAGATTTTTTGTGTGCTAAGGAACGGCGGGAATAAAGACTTAGGGGCATATGTCAAAATAGCGACTTTTTCAGTTGGAATATTTTTAATTATCACCAACAAAATTGAAATGTAGTGAGGAGTATTATTATTCACATTGGTGTCAATTTTTTTATTACTTGAAATTGGAATAATTAAATTAAATTTCGGCCTACATAGTTCGTTTCAGTAAAGTGTTGCCAGGATTTGGAAAATCTTAGGAGTTTTATTAGACGATAATTGTATTGTGTATGGTAAGTAGATACATTTAATGAATTAATTAACTTTATTTATTTGATTAATCTCATAATTCTACATCCATTTTGGTATTAAACATCATGTTATACATTTTTAAAATTTAAAATGAAATTTTATAATTTATTTTCAGTTCTTAAATCTCATTTTAGTTCCTAAATCCACATTTTTAGAGCATAAAAATCCAATGTATATGCTATTTTTAATAGAATTCTAATATTATTAATGTTAGACCCATTAAGAGATATATTATTATACTACTTGGGTAATGACCAAAAATTACAAATTAGAATACAAAGTGTAGAAATGAACTTCCTTTGAAGAACAAAAGGCTGCACAAGAATGGATCGGTTAAAGAATGAAGATATAAGAACAGAGTTAAATATATATCCACTAAATGATAAAATCAAAGGATATAGTGAAAAATGTTTAGACATGTAGAAAAAATGAACGTAACAAGATTACCAAATGCAGAATTTAACTACAAGCCAAGAGGTTCAAGGAATGTAGGAAGGCCAGTGAAAAGATGGACAGAACAACTGTGAGGAGGAACAGGCATTTTGCCTAGCCCGTGAAGTGAAGAAGAAGAAGAAGAAGAAGAAGAAGATTGTACTATCAACATATCAAAAATTGAAAACATTTCATATATCGTGGTTTGCATTAGATTTATGATAATTAACTTTACACTTGTAGATAGTACTGTAGTGTTTATTTATCATAAGTAATGCCACGAGTGATTTCCAAATTATCGATAAATTCACGACTCACGAAGTGAGGAGTGAATTTATCTAGAGAATTTGGAAATCAAGAGTGGCATTTGTTAGGACTATTTAACGAATAAAATTAAGCTGTTTACTCACAAATCATTATTTAACTATAGTTATTTTAAAATATTTATATATTTAATGTAAACGGCGATGTTTGAAAACAAATGAGAAACGATAGGTACGCTTCTACTGCTTCTTTTGTTTATCACTGCAACCAGATCATACTATTTATTGCCAAAGGAACGCAATATTGTAAGAATGCTCTCTAGTGGAGAAAAAATGAAACACATCAATCTGTATATTAATTCATTTCTGATGTCGTATGATGTAAATATGACAATTATATTTTTCTCGATTATTACCTGGGAAAAAATACATTTAAGAAAGTGCAAACAGTGGTTTCTTTTTTTGGTGGTATAATCAATTGCTACAAATGTTTTTATATAAACTCCCGAATGCGCTATGTGTTGACATTCATGCACTATATATACAATATGGTAGGCGTATTTCTGAGAGACGTCAGTCACTGCAAAATAACGTTATGACTGATTCAGAATATTAAAAAGGAGGTGCTTTGCTTTTTATGATAACTTTTAACACTGATAAATATTCTAGGCGCAACACGACTGTGATTGGTTGTAAAACAGAAATCATTGAAACGTGATTGGTCATTGACTCCCATTTGGGGCATGAGTTAAATAGTCATAAGTAATGCCACGAGTGATTTCCAAATTATCGATAAATTCACGACTCACGAAGTGTGGAGTGAATTTATCTAGAGAATTTGGAAATCAAGAGTTACATTTGTTAGGACTATTTAACGAATAAAATTAAGCTGTTTACTCACAAATCATTATTTAAATATAGTTATTTTAAAATATTTATATATTTAATGTAAACGGCGATGTTTGAAAACAAATGAGAAACGATTGGTACGCTTCATTTGCTTCTTTTGTTTGTCACTGCAACAAGATCATCTTACTTATTGCCAAAGGAACGCAATATTGTAAGAATGCACTCTAGTGGAGAAAAATTAAACACATCAAACTGTATATTAATTCTTTTCTGATGTCCTATGATGTAAATATAATTCTGGAATGTTATTACCTGGGAAAATTACATTTAAGAAAGTGCAAAGAGTGGTTTATTTTTTTGGTGGTATAATCAATTGCTACAAATGTTTTTATATTAACTCCCGCATGCGCTATGTGTTGACATTCATGCACTATATATACAATCTGGTAGGCGTATTTCTTAGAGAGTCAGTCACTGCAAAATAATGCTATGACTTATACAGAATGTTAAAAAGGAGGCGCTTTCTTTTTTATGATAAACTTTAGTTGGTAAATTCTAGGCGAAACACGACTGTGATTGGTTGTAAATCAAAAATGATTGAAACGTGATTGGTCATTGACTCCCATTTGGGGTTGATTCCCATTTAGGGCTGAGTTAAATAGTCATAAGTAATGCCACGAGTAATTTCCAAATTATCGATAAATACACGACTCACGAAGTGAGGAGTGAATATGTCTAGAGAATATGCAAATTAAGAGTAGCATTTGTTAGAACTATTTAACGAATAAAATTAAGCTGTTTGCTCACAAATCATTATTTAAATAGGCCTATAGTGATTTTAAAATATTTATTTATTTAATATAAACGGCGATGTTTGAAAACAAATGAGAAACGATTGTTACGCTTGTTCATCACTGCAACCGGATCATATTATTTATTGCCAAAGGATCGCAATATTGTAAGAATGCACCCTAGTAGAGAAATTTATAACCAACATTTACTTACTTACTCACTGGCACTATCGAACCCGTAGGTTCATGGCCGCGCGGACATAAGCTCTCCATATATCCCTATCCTGAGCTATTGTTTTCCAATCATTCCCTGTATAATCTACTTACCTAAATCATAGTTAATGTTATTCTCCCACCGCATTCTTGGTCTACCAACTGGGCGCTTTCTCTCTGCCTTCCCTACAAGAAGCTTCCACGCAAGTCTTTCATTCCCCATACGTGCAAAATGTCCTGCCCATCGCAGTCTATGAGACTTAACTGTTCTTATTACATCTGGCTTTTTACAACCAACATTATAGGTATTAATTAATTTCTGATGTCCTATGATGTCCATAAATATGCCAAGTATATTTTTCTGCAACGTTATTTCCTGGAAAATAATTCGTTTAAGAAAGTGCAAACAGTGGTTTTTTTTTTGTAGGCCTATAATCAATTGCTAGAAATGTTTTTATATTATCTCCCGCAAGTACTATCAGCTGACATTCGTGCACTATATATACAATCTGGTAGCCGTATTTCTTTGAGTCAGTCATTGCAAAATAATGCTATGACCTATTCAGAATGTTAACAAGGAGGGGCTTTCTTTAATATGATAAACTTATTTGATAAATTCGAGGCGAAACACGACTGTGATTGGTTGTAATTAAAAAATCAATCAAATGTGATTGGTCATTGAATCCCATTTGGGGCATGAGTTCAATAGTCTTGGAAAATTAAGTTATTATATTTCTGAATTTTTCAAAATAAAAGAAAATCCTGTATAGGCCTACTCGTGTCCACATAATGCCTGGCCGGTAAATTAGATTATATGATGCTCCAAGTATAGGCCTACTGAGGGCGGATGAAATTAAATGAAACGAAATGGAAGAAATGAGCATAAAGAAGTTGTGGAATAAAATTTTTGCATGAGAAAACTGTAGATTTCCGAGAAAATTCTATCCTTGCCATGATTTGTCCACCACGAGAATACAAACACACACACATAAGCTTTATATATATATATATATATAGTGCTATTGGCGGCAAAGCATGACGGACTCCCTCCAAAAAAAAAAAGGTATTTGGTGTGGATTCTCTAAGTCTGTTTTCTTATAATGTACTACTATAATGTTGCCGGAACCATTCGTAATTAGTTATTTTTTTTTTATTTTTTGCCAAAACGTCTTTAAAACTCTCGCTCTATATATGCCTATAGCTTGTAGTATATACAGTAGTTTGTATGCTCTTTTTTTTTTCAACTAAAGCACCGCGCGCGCACACACACACACACACACACACACACATACATATATATATATATATATATATAATAGAAAATTCTTACAGGGATACGACTAATTTATTATAGCCTATTAGAACCGATGTTAAACCGTGTATTTCCCACGTGTGGTGGGAGAATTTAAATAGAACAAGTTAAACAAGGCACGTTGTATTGAATTATATTTCATTATGATTAATTCTGATCACGCGGACCGTGCCATAACTTGCGGCCTGAGGCTAACATTTCGGGAATCTCGATTCCATTTTTCCGAACTTTGAACACAGTCTCCACGAAGCGTGCGCGTGGGCGTACAAACATACCCCCACTAATACAAATCTTGACTTGCCCTTGGTGTTTCTCAGCTTCAAGACTTACAACTTATGACTGGTGTGGACAGCCCTACAGCGACCAAACTTTCATTCGTTAACGATAAAAAATAAACTACAGCAATAATATAGCGAGTGATCTACAATATTTATCTTGTGAGAATCTATACCATGGATTATGTTTTATTAATACTATTTTGTTCATATTCTAGGTAATAGTGGTAGTAGGACTTCATTAAAGTAAACATATGTAAAATACAGAGTTATTTATAAATCGATAGCACGGGCAGCAAAGCCATACGTGCTTTTGAGTTCGTACCGATAAACTCCGGCGATCCGGGTTGGATTCCCGGCGGGGTAGAGGATTTTTAAGCTCCACCTTGGAACAGGGTGTGTGTCTTATCTTGTGTCTATATGTGAGAATAACAGAAAGTTAACAAAAAAGGTAAAAACAAGAAGGAAAACAGTATAAACGAAAAGAGGGGGAAAAAAGGCCAGTTTTTGTCCGTCGCCGTGAGGTAGTCGGTAGAGTCCCTACCTTCCACTCCGGCGACCCGGGTTCGATTCCCGGCGGGGTAGGGGATTTTAAATATCCACCTTACGTCTGGATGTGTGTCCTGTCTTGTGTTTGTATGTGTGAATAAGATAAAAGGTTAACAAAGGCCAAACAAAAAGGAAGAACAACGTAAACGAAAGAAAACGAGAAAGAAAAAAAATAATAATAAGGCCTAAATCAATATCTTGTAATAACAAAGACAAACGAAGACAATTACAACTACATTACAAAATAAAACAATTAAGCTAAGTACTATAATTGTTTATTATTAATAATTACACTTTATGTACATATTTACTTATTCATTAAAAATGAGTGCAATCCTTGTTTTACGCGTCTTGTCCAGAAATCTGCCCACGTTTATCCAATTTCCCTGGTTTTCCATTAACTCAAAGCATGCCTATCTATAACAATTTGAATTTTCAAGTCTTTCCGGCAACATGGCGTATCCAGTATTCCAATAGTTACAGATTTGTATTTATAGTATGTATCTTGTCTTCAGAATTCCTGACTTATGCCTATATATATATATTCGCTTATCATGAAATGTTGAAAATTATGAAAATTTCCTTGCCTCCAATCTAAACTGAATGAGCCTTGATTTCTCTTTCAGTCCTATCGGTTCAATAGGCTATAGGCCTATATAGGCATTCAATGTGGACAACCATCCAATTTACAGCACGTGTCAGTTTCAACCTATCAATATCACCGAAATATTGTCGAAATAAAATTGTCAGAGTTGATAATTTTTCGCAAATTGTTGAACCTGGTTCGCAAATATTTCTGACTTCTAAATTACAGAAAACAAGAGACCGTTTTACCAAAACATGTTACACAATAAATGCAATTAAATAATATATTAATATTAAATAACATATGCAGGCTAACTTATTTCCATCTTATTAAAATTCTTTATTAAAATACCATTCAGTAAATGATCTTTAATTTGATTCACTAAATAGATTTTCAAAATACCACTCGAGTTTTCATCTCCTTGGACTATCGCCGTGAATTATCGACAAGAAGAAAATTCTTGTATATTGCTCTTGACTACTTTCTGGCAGGAATAAATTTCTTAAGAAATGTTTGCCCCACAGACAGAAGAATAGGAAAGAAAATTCCATAACAGTGAGCTACATGATATAAACAGGAAACCAGATAAAACAACAATATTTAAGTCTCATTGACTGCGATAGGCAGGACACGGGGCGCGAATGCAGAATGGAATAATGGCGCGAAAACTTAGGCCTAATATACCTAAGAAACAAGGATTGCGCACAACAGGTATTGGGCGTAGCCAGTAATGAACTGGAGAAGCATGATTTGAGGGAGTTGAATTATAATTGAAATTATTGAAAAGTATTAGCTCATGTCAGATGTTGTATGGAGAGTTATGTCCGCGCTGCCATGAACCTCCGGATTCGATTGTGCCAATGAGTGAATTAGTTAGTTACCAAAGGGAAACGAACAGACGAATGAATATAAGGAACTATATAACAGGGAGCTGTATACGAAGTTTGAAGGAAGAAAAAATCCTTAGGATTTGCTACAAAGACAGGCGGAATAGACAAGCGATTTGAGGAAACTACATAACAGTGAGTCCCGCGCCGTAGCCGACTGGTTTAGGGAAGAAGCCTTTGCACAGAGCTACGGGACTTGCGCTGGTTCGAGTCCCCATGGGGGAAGACATTTTCTCATGGAATTTCGGCCAGTATGGGACCGGTGTCCACCCAGCATCGTGAGGCATTTGGGTAGCTACAATAAGTAGCGACTCCAGGTTGAGAAGACCAGCTATAACGGCTGGGGAACCCGGCATGCTTATCACATGTCACTCCTACACTGGCTAGATTACCATCTACCTCTGTGATTAACACATGTGGATTTGGGGCCAGCAGCCGGCTTGTAGGCCAAGGGCCTTCTAAGCCTGTCGCTTGGAGTTTTACATAACAGTGAGCTAGATTATACTTATAGGAAAGGGGATTTATTAAGAGCATCTAAGTATCTTAGATTGCGACTTACAGGACACATGACACGAGAAAAGTGGAAAAGGACCATTGTAGAAAAACCAGAGGGAAAGTGTCCACTAGATAGACCAAGAATAAGATGGAAGATAATCATTGAACACGATTTGAGGGAGATGGTTTTATAAAGAATAATTGGATCATATTAGTTCAGTGTCGGGATATCCGCATGACATTCAATATCCAGGTTCGATAAGTCCCAGTGAGTTACCGGTTCTTATTTTTTATCAGTAATTTTCTTCGCAGTCATCATTGATCATGAATACTAAAATATATAATAAAAAAGTGCTGTCAACTTATTGGAGTTGAAGCCATTTTTTTGAATTTCGGGAGCGATGTTCTGAGAACTCATTAACCGGCGCGGTGCGAATTGGTTCCGCGTTAACAGTGACATCCGTGACGCAGTTCTCACGTCATAACAGACGCATTCTTCGCTTCGTAACAGTCCGCGACAAATCGATCGCATAAATGCTATTTCAATTTTAAGGCTAAGATATCAGTGACACAGAGGTCGTGTTTCATCTCTAAGAATACCATACTCATAACTCCCTCTCTAGATTGTCAAGCATCCCTATCCTCCTGATCAAAATCCCGGTGTTTACAAAATCAAGTGAGAAGTTTGCTGAAAAAAAATGTTCTAAGAAGTTAAAATACATATTTTTTTTACAAAGAACAATTGAAAATAGAAATAAATACTGTTTTAGTGTTGACAAAATGTTTAGTTTTGAATAGGTCTATAACCTTTTTTACAATACTTCATATATACATATATATATATATATATATATATAAGCCTACTTACTTACTCACTACTGGCACTATCGAACCCGTAGGTTCATGCCCGCGCGGACATAAGCTCTTCATACATCACTATCCTGAGCTAATGCTTTCCAATCATTGCCTGTATAATCTACTTCCCTCAAATCATAGTTAATGTTATTCTCCCACCTCATTCTTGGTCTACCAACTGGGCGTTTTCCCTCTGGCTTTCCTACAAGAAACTTCCATGCAAGTCTTTCATTCCCCATACGTGCAACATGTCCTGCCCATAGCAGTCTATATATATATATATATATATATATACACACACACACACACACATACACATATGTGTGTACAACTCCGCGGGGAACAAAGGTGCCCTCTTGTGGAAATTACACAAGCAAGTTAATTTAGTTATGCTATTTCTCGACAGATGTCATAGAGTGACAAGGAGTTAGCTCATCGCCTCAAATAGACATCTATAAGGAAATTAAATTATTCGATCAAGGTACTTTTTTCGTCTGGCTTATCACCTTCGACCAGTCCGGCATGGGTAACCCTATCGGCAGCAATGCTACCGCCGGCATAGCTCTCGGGATCATTTAAGCAGGCAAGCCACTCCACCACGACAAGGTAAAGATACCATGGAGGGATATATATATGTGCGTGTGTGTGTGCGTGTGTGTGTGTAGCCTACATAACAAATGTAAACTGTATAGCGAGCGAGGGCTACGAGAGGTGGACGATCAATCAGTCAGCATTTCGAGACCCTATCCTTTAAAGCTGGTTTTCTCAAAGCTATCCAAATTCCTCACGGTGCTGGATTGTCACCGGTCCCATATTAGCTGAAATTCCGAGCTCCCATGGGGACTCGAAACCAGTGCAAACCCCGTTGCCATACACCAAGATATCATGCCTTCAACTGCTCGGCTAAAGATAATGTATTAAATAAATTATCTGATGGGACCTACATTCTACAAACATTTCTCTCTGTATATAAGCCTGTATTTTACATGTGAAAATATCAATTAAACATGTACTTAGTGCTGTAAATGAAATGCACTCCGATTGCACTAGTCGTTTGTTTAGAATATACGTAAATTTATTTCTATACGAAATTTTTAGGACAATTATAAATTATGAAATTTCCTTTTATCTACCAATAAATAAAAAACATCAGATAATAATTGATCAGTCAGGAATATCTCGTTATTTATTTATATAATATATAAAACGATTAAAATGGTAAATTGTACATTAATTGAATTTACGCCGTTCATAAAAGTGTAAATACCAGCATACTAATTTTCAAAGGATAGTGCATAAAATTATAGGCTATAATTATTATAATGTAACTGCCTTTCATTTATAGGCCTAGAGACCGTATTTTATTTGCCGATTCCATAATATAAAATGACCCTTAATTATTTTAGAGTTTTATTTCAGAATAATAATAGGCATAATAATAATAGGCCTAATAATAATAAATGTTTATTCGCAATAATCTGAATTATTTTGGCTATTTAGAAACCTACGGCTTCGTACCATGCAGTGAACATTTATTATGTGAGTCTACACGAGGTTCTCGTGGCCGCACCCTCTTTTAGCGGGAGAAAGAATTTGAATGAGTCCACCGCTGTGGTCTCGAGGTAGCGTGCTGCCTTTTCACGCAGCGGGCCCGGGTTCGATCCCCGGTCGGGACAGTTTTTTTCTGGGTGAGGTTTTTATCGGGATTTTTCCTCACCTGTAAGACAAATGTCAGGAAAACTTTAAGGCCCAAACGGTCCCCGAAATCATATGGCCATCGCAATCATCATTATTCATATTCATCTTAGATTAAGCTTAGGATTCGGGACTCTACTGGCGCACCACTATCATGATTATCACCCATCATATCATCGGGGCAACATAACCCTGCCTTCTAGGCGCCCCAACCTTAGAAGTGGGTTACAAGTACGCCAAGCCAGGAAAGAACACCAGAAATGTCGAAAGACAACCTGGGGCATTTGCAAAAAAAAAAATGAATGACTTTATTTTGTAGTCAATAATTATAATTTGCAATATTAGGTCTACCTGTAACAATGAAACAAAGTCGTTTTTATCAATAGGCCTGTTGCCCATGGCAGTTGGCAAAATGGGATGAAAATTATATCACAAATATTGAACAAAAGTCTTCTTCTTCTTCTTCTTCTTCTTCTTCTTCTTCTTCTTGCAAGGTTTAAACGCTTTTTGGTTCGTTCCGGCTCCAAGTGTCCTTCTAAAATATATTTTTTGTAAAAAATATTTTTTTGCAACCTGAAATCATTTATTGTCCACTGCTGTGTTCTCGGATAACGTCATTGCCAAATACGAAGCGCGCGAGTTCGATCCCCCGTCGAGACAGGTTTCTTGGTGACGGTTTTTTTCGAGGTTTGTCCTCGCCTGTAAAACAAATATCAGGAACTTTTAAGACCCAAACGGTCCTCGAACATCATCTTGCCATCATAATCATCATTGTATTATTCGCCATGTTTATTGTGAATGTGTGAGTGAATGGTGTCTATCGTCTTAAATGTCTATCGTCTTAAATGTGTATTGTTTCGGAGGAAACCGTGCATTGAGCTGATCGCTTAATCAGGGAGGTCCTCCATATCCTTGTGTTATCTAAAAAAATCTATCTCATGACAGGTCTTGCCACTGCCCGGGCGGCGTATTACATATGAACATACCAATAAGGTGAGAGGTTAAACTACGATGAAGAAGAAATTGTTTTATTTGCCATTATGATTAAATGTTGGACAACCTACTAATGATATGAGCGTATTACTTATGTTCACACAATTTCAATTGTTCAACTTATTCTTGTCTGTGTACTTGTGAACTTGCTAATTGGTTTGTCATGGTTTATTTATATGTTGGCGAAAGTTACGCCTTGATACTGTTGAGGAATTTATATATCTAGGAAGTGTTCTTGCTACAAACGATGGTGCCCTTGAGGATGTCTAAAATAAAATTAAGAAAGCAAACAGTACATTTGTCCAATTATATCCAGTATTGGAAATCAAGCTTTATCTCTAGACGCAAAAAAAATCTTTAATAGTAACTTAAATCTGTGCTATTATATGCTTGTGTTCTACCGTTGTGGTCTCGAGGTAGAGCCTTGTCACGCAGCGGGCCCGGGTTCGATCCCCGGTCGGGGCAGTTTTCTGGGTGAGGTTTTTATCGGGGTTTTTCCTCACCTGTAAGACAAATGTCAGGAAAACTTTAAAGCCCAAACGATCCCCGAAATCATATGGCCATCATCATCATCATCATCCTTCACCGGTGTGGAAAGCAACGGGAAGCTACCACGCCTATAATTCCCTAGTAAAGCTGCAAGCATAGCATGAAAATGCTATGATTGCAGTGAAGGACCTGCCTTCGGAGGGAATTACTATGGATATGCTTGTGAAACCTGAAAAACTAGTAACATCATAGAAAATAATTTGCAAATATTTATAAACAGGTGCCTAAAGAAAATATTAAGAATAAAACGGCCAGAAACAATATCAAATAAAGAATTATGGGGGAAAAAACTCACGAGGAAGAAATTAAAGAAGCGAAAATGGAACTGGATAGGACATACATTAAGAAAATACCATGATTCGATTGAAATAATTCCATTGGATTGGAACCCCCAAGGACACAGGGGAAGAGGCAGACCGAAACAGGCATGGAAGAGAACCATCCTTGAAGAAATTACAAAGGATATGAAAACCTGGAGAGAAGTGAATAAGTTGGCTCAGAATAGGATCCGTTGGCGAAGCTTTGTGGAGCCTTATGCTCCTGATATGAGATGATGATATGATGAAAGTTACATCCATTTTTTGTGAATATTATAGTACTCAGTACGGTAACTGACCTTTTTTTTATAAAATCGTGAAGTGTTGAAATGAGACAGAGCATAAAATATATTTAGCAAACACTGTTTTTCTTTGTAATATGCAAGATATAAGTGTGAAGTAAGAGCATAGCTGGAGGATAATTAATTTTATATGTTTCTGGTATAAAGTGACATATTTTTGTGAGAGACACGCTGCGATGACATCCAAGAAAATCGATTTGTATAACACCTGCTGCTTATGTCAGATAAGTTGGCAATCCATCGCTACTGCTGAAGGTTATGTTTATGCCTGTCTTCAATCAGATAATGCTATAATTCCACTACATTTAAACTTAACACTTGTTTTTCTTGTTACTAAACTTGTAATATTTCTCTTCCTTCTTACTCACATGTGTTGCCAACTCCAGAATAAAAAAAAACACTACACACGTAAACAAACCGAATACAGCATAAAAATCACTCGATATTTGCTTTCACACGTTTACTCTATTTGTCAATTTTAAAAGAAAATTAAGATATTCTAGTTCAAATTACAGTCTATGAATCTTGAAACGGAAAATAAGTTGCTATATCGTTATGTTTTGCTTAACTTCGATTAGGCCTGCGTGTTTTGCAACATGTTTATTCACGTTTTCGCGTAGGCGTAATTATTTCATGTAATTTTTTCCACGAATGTAACAATTTATCATAACATAACTAACAAAGACAAATCCAAAGAGTGAGTTGTTTTGGTTAGTGTTTTAAGTCTAAGACTCATGTTGTTTATTATACTAGTTTTTAGCGCATTTCTGTAAGTTGTCTACACTCTGGTACACATAATTTGTAGCTGTGTTCCAATATTAGGCGTAAATATTGTTTATATGACTTTTTAGGTTATTTCTATCTCCATTTTTTATTCAATTTTCCCAGTCTAATGTCACTTCTTTATTATGTCAACATAAGGAACACACGGACGCAGCATTGGTCTAAAAATAAACCAAAGAACGTTCTATTAAATAAACTTTAACGTTAAATAAAATAAGTTAAAAAAATAAACATTTTTTTAAAAAATAAACTTTTTTGAAAAACGAAAACTTTATTTTTTTTTCTCTTTCACAAGGACTAAATAAACCGAAGAATTACTACTTATGAAACATTTATTGATAAACGTATAATTTTGACTTCCTAGAAAGTTGTATAGTATATGATGATTTTCGGCCATATTTTACTTTTTTTCAGCTATCTCTTCATGGCCCAATTGTAGTCGACCAGCGTATTGGGATTTCATTTGCCTTTGTATCTCTTTTCCATAGTAGAAATCTACTGATGAAAACGTTAACCATACTCATCAGAGACAACTCCAAAATTTTCTGGGAAGAAGTTTAAATGGGAGTCCCGGAAGTGAATTTTTAAAGACATGTTGCATCTCATAGCATTGTATGAATTCAGAAGTTCACTCACTATAGTTTTCTTTTTTTGTTGTTGCCAAAAATCCACAACAGATATTTTTTAATGATTTACGCGGCGAATGTAACAGTTCCTCACAAAGTCAAGCAACCGGTATTAGTGATATTATTTTTGTAGCCTTATAAAACGTCCTTCCTTCAATTTTGCGTAACTTGTTTTAATAAATTTAAATTTCAGAATGCGGCAAACTGTTATCCATTGCTTTTGATTTTTTTTTCATAAGCTCTAGTTTCACACATCTATTCGCATTCACCAATGTGATAATTGGTATATTTTTTATGCCCATTAATAAGATATTCACGTTAAGGTCACTGTTTCCTTACATATTAAGTCCAATCCCTGCTGTCCCATTCACACAAGAAACAGCATAATTCAGTGTAATAAATTGCAGTCTATTTTAAAGCTACGACCATCAAATCTCCGCAGATATTCCAGTTATATTTTAAATATTGAATTTTTGTAACATAAATTTCAGGCTAGGCCTATTACAACCATAGATAAAATAATAATAAATAGTGTTATAATTATTATTATAAAAATATTTATCTTGTAACTACAAACTTTTTGATAGGAAGTCAAATATACTAAATATATTATATAAACAATATAATGTTTATTTTATCTTTATTTTCATATATATCTCTTTCATATCAGTGGCATGTTAGACAGGAATTGTTGGTAATTCATAGCCACTATGCACAAGTAGCGCCTTCATACTAACTTTCGATGAGTCTATGAACCATCGCCACTCATCTGCCTAGTGTTGAGGTCCAAGAGCATCCGTCACTGAACAAACATTATTACAAAAAAAACTACATGGTCTTCTTTGGAGAAATAGTCTACGTAATTACTATCGCGACTACGATAAACGCATACCCTTCCATTTTTCTTGGAGTATATTCCAACCTTTGACCTGGAACTTAGAAGTTCAGCCGACTGTTCATACAAATTTAAGTCCCGTATATATGACAATTAACATCTTCTTGAGTTAAAAATTGAGGTTCTGATGAACTACTTGCTTGGAATCTAGTGTCTCTTCTCTTGTTTCTGTTGTCTTAAGTATGAGCTGGGCCGGATTCGGAGTTTTCATGTAAGGTCATGAAATCTGAATATTTTGGTACATGATACTCTTCACTGTGTGGCAGATGGCAATTGATATATGTAGGCCTATGTATGTATAATATATATATATATATTTATTTATTTATATTGTTTTGGACGTGTTTCCTTTGATGTTAGATAAGCAGAAATATAAATTTATTGAATGATTCTTCTGTTTCCTCCAAATCATATGGTTGAAAATGGCATATGATATGGACTATTTTTCCATTCAGTGCGAAGCCCGATTCATGGTTCACATGATATATTTGGGTCCAATTATTTACTAAAATAAACAGTTTTACATCTAAATTACAGTTCGTAAAACATCAACTATATGTAGACTTCAAAAAACAATTGATTCAATTAAGAGGGAGAAGTTATATAGTATCCTGCTGGAGTTCGGAATTCCTAAAAAGTTAGTTAGACTTATACAATTGTGTCTAAATGGCACAAAGAGTAGGGTGTGTGTAGGCAAACAGTTTTCGGACACTTTTGAAATCCAGAATGGGTTGAAGCAAGGAGATGCACTATCTCCTCTACTATTTAATTTTGTACTAGAGCATGCCATTAAATCTTTAGAGAATAAGGAAGGCTTACAACTCAATGGTATTAATAAGCTGTTAGTTTATGCTGATGATGTAGTACTATTGGCCGATAGCGAGGAGATACTAAAGGACAACACGCACACACTATTGAGTAACACTAAGAAATTAGGACTGGAAGTAAATATCAGTAAAACTGAATATATGGTCACACATAGAAATGCATTATATAATGGAAATGGACAGCTAATGACAAATGAGGGAAATTTTGAGGAAGTGGCCGAATTCAGATACCTAGGAACAATAATCACAAATAGGAATGAGATGCACAAAGAAATTAAACATAGGCTTAATAATGGAAATGCGTGCTATTATGCATTGCAGACACTCTCGATGTCTCAACTCCTTTCAAAAAACGTTAAACTGAAAATATATAAAACTATTATTCTACCAGTTATATTATCATCATCATCATGAACAAATTCGTTTTAGGCCATGTGGCCTGTACGGTAAACCTAGCGAAGATGGTCTTGATCTTTCCACCGATGTTTTGGTCTTCCTTGGTCCCTATGTCCAGTTGGGGTATATTGGAATGCCAATTTTGGAAGTCTATTTCTTGCCATTCTTCTCAGATGATTTTTCCATTCTTGTTGGTATCTTTGGATATCTTCATTTAAACTTGCTACTCCAAGTTTTCCTCTGATAGTAGTGTTCCTTTGGTGATCCAGTCTATTAACTCCTAACAATGATCGTAAGAAGCGCATTTGGCTTACTTGAAGTTTATGAGAGTTTCTTTTATTTAAAATCCAAATTTCACTTCCATATTTTAGAGCAGCTTTTGATGTGACGTTATGTAATCTTAGTTTTGTCTCTGTCCTCATCTGTTTACCAAAATGTCTTCGTATTACCCCATTCATTTTATTATATTTTTGTAATTTTGAATCAATGTCACTCTTATACTCTGCAAATACACTTCCTAAGTAAGAGAAATCTGACACTTGTTCTATAATTTTTCCATCAATCTCAATTTTCACCCGTTGTATGTTTTTTCCACACATTGCCATTGTTTTGGATTTTGATGTGGAAATTTTCATATTATATTTGCTGGCAATTTTGAATAATTGATATGCTGCTATTTGTAAGCTATCTTCGGAATCTGATAATATTATTTGATCATCAGCATATAATATTGTTTGAATTATTTTATTCCTAGTTATTGAAATTCCACTGTTTACTGTTTGTTTCTATTCTTGCACTATTCTGTTAATATATATATTAAATAAGAGTGGAGATAGTCCACATCCTTGTCGAACACCTTTGCCTGTGTTTATGTGTTCTGTTATTTCTCCATCTGGTAATTTAATTTTGATTTTAGAATTTTGATATAAGCTTTGTATGGCTCGTATTACATGTGAGTGTATATGTTCTTCATGCAGTATCTGCCAAAGTTTATCTCGGTTTACATTATCATATGCCTTTCATAATCTATAAATAGTATGTACAGTGGGAGATTAAATTCTCTCCTTTTTTCCATAATTTGTTGCAGGGTAAATATTGCATCTATAGTGCTCCTCCCTTTTCTAAATCCACATTGTTCTTCTTCCAAAAATGTTTCAGTACTTACTGATAACTTATTTTTAATTATGTTGGCATATAATTTAGATGCAGTTGGGAGTAAGGTAATGCCTCGGTAGTTATCACATTTGTTTTTCTGACCTTTTTATGTATATTAATTACTAGACCCGTTTCCCAATCCGTTGGAATATTAAGACAATGCCAAATATTGTTAAAAAGTTCTAATAGTTTCTCTTTCAAGGCAGTTCCTCCATACTTAAAAAGTTCTAAATTTAAATCATCTAAACCTGGACTTTTCCTGTTCTTGGCCTTCTTTAAAACTTCTTCTAGTTCGTCCATTGTTATGTCTGGTTTTTCTATTTCATTTTCACAAGTCAAATTCGAAGTAATTTTTTCAGTGTGAGTGTTCGGTTCTGACCAAAGATTTTTGTAGTAAGTAATCCAGTCTTGTTTTGGTATCAGATTAACATTAATTTTGTCTTTTGTTTCCATCTGTAATTTTTTGAATATTTTAAATCCCTGTCTTTGTGCTCCTGTAATATCACGTTCTAAGGATTTTACAAATTTATCCCAATCATCCCTTCTGTATTTTCTAGACAATTTACGAACCTTAGCTCTGAGTTTTTTATATTCTGTATAATGTTCCTCTTGTTTAGTTTGTAAATACACTTTATAAGCTTTTTCTTTTGTTCAATATTTTCTTTTAATTCGGGATTCCAAGTTCGTAATCTCTTTTTGTTTTTGATTTGTTTATATCCGAGACTCTCATATGCTGCTTCCATGATTGCTTGTTTTAGATTTATATTATATGGGTGTGAAACATGGACTCTTACTTTAAGGGAGGAAAGGTGATTACAAGTATTTGAGAATAAAGTACTTAGGAAATTTTTTGGACCAAAGAGAGGTGAACAGACAGGTGAATGGAGAAGACTACTTAACAATGAACTACATGGTCTTTATAGGAAGCCAGATATAATAAGAACAGTTAAGTCTCGTAGATTGTGATGGGCAGGATATGTTGCGCGTATGGGGAATGGAAGACGTTCATGAAAGCTTCTTGTAGGAAAGCCAGAGGGAAAACGCCCAGTTGGTAGACCAAGAATGAGGTGGGAGAACAACATTAAGTATGATTTGAGGGAAGTAGATTATACAGGGAATGATTGGAAAGCATTAGCTCAGGATAGGGATGTATGGAGAGCTTATGTCCGCGCGGCCATGAACCTACGGGTTCGATAGTACCAATGAGTAAGTAAGTAACATTTTTTTCACACGTCATATGAAATTTTACCCACCTGAGACTTGAAAGTTAGTTCTCTACACACATGGCAGAAATTGTTTGGATGATTTAAACACTTCCTTGACATATTAAAACGTTCATAACGTTTTAACTTTTAAAACTTAAAATTTTATTATAAAAAGAGTGCCCAACTATGTTTTAACTATTTGACGAAGTTTTACAAAGAGAAATTTATTTTAGTTGAGGACGACTGATATATCAGGTACTCATTTTATATTTTTAACATTTTTTATATAGCCACTACGGTCCTTTAAATTAATTCTATGAGTATTAATCATGAAACTTACAAATAAAAACAATTTACAACAGAAAACCACTAAATGTGTTGACAGGTTCAATACAATTTCAATACAGGCTACTGGCTGTCAGCTTACTAAAACAATGTAATATTTAAAAATGTTAGAAGATATTTGAATACGAATAAACAGACACAGGGTTAGGGCATGTTTCAATATGAATAAGGCTGGATAGTACCAACTTATTCTGAATAAAATTGCCACATTTATAATTTACAACAATTATATCCATGAAAATCTAATATTCAGAAGTAAGTTACTGTACATTACATAAAAATGACTCACAAAAATATGCCTGGTTGAGAATTCTGATTACATATTTGAATTCAGTATAACAAACTGGATTAGAAGCACTATTCAGTTTCCCTTTACAAAAAAAAAAGCATGTTAACCAGAGTAATCAAATGAATACAAACATATTTGCTCGTATACGTACACAGAGCAAGGAGATACTAAACTCAGACATTTACTTGGTTACTAAACGCACTACTTATCTGTAGGCATTTACTTGGTACCACTACTTGAACACGCAAACGACATTAACAAAACATTCATACGAGATATCAACATAAGAGTATCTCCATAACATTTTCAAAAACACAATGAAACAACTTTTGAAATAATCATATAAAAATAATATATATAGGACTCATGAGATATGTAGCCTTTAATTCGCAAAATATGTAGGCCTACGTTTTTAATGTAATATATTATCACGTATAAATGTGGTTTATATAACTAACTAACTAACTAACTCACTGGCACTGTCGAACCCGAAGGTTCATGGCCGCGCGGACATAAGCTCTCCATACATCCCTATCCTGAGCTAATGCTTTCCAATCATTCCCTGTATAATCTACTTCCCTCAAATCATAGTTAATGTTGTTCTCCCACCTCATTCTTGGTCTACCAACCGGGCGTTTTCCCTCTAGCTTTCCTACAAGAAGTTTCCATGCACGTCTTTCATTACCCATACGCGCAACATGTCCTGCCCATCGTAGTCTACGAGACTTAACTGTTCTTATTATATCTGGCTTCCTATACAGATCATGTAGTTCGTTGTTATGTAGTCTTCTCCATTCACCTGTCTGTTCATCTCTCTTTGATCCAAAAATTTTCCTAAGAACTTTATTCTCAAATACTCGTAATCTCCTTTCCTCCCTTAAAGTAAGAGTCCAGGTTTCGCATCCATATAATATAACTGGTAGAATAATAGTTTTATATATTTTCAGCTTAACGTTTTTTGAAAGGAGTTGGGACATCAAAAGTCTCTGCAATGCATAATAGCATGCATTTCCAGAATTGAGCCTATGTTTAATTTCTTTTTGCATCTCATTCCTATTTGTGATTATTGTTCCTAGGTATTTGAATTCAGCCACTTCCTCAAAATTTCCCTCATTTGTCATTAGCTGTCCATTTCCATTATATACTGAATTTCTACATGTGACCATATATTTAGTTTTACTGATATTTATTTCCAGTCCTAATTTCTTAGTGTTACTCAATAGTGTGTGCGTGTTGGCCTTTAGTATCTCCTCGCTATCGGCCAGTAGTACTACATCATCAGCATAAACTAACAGCTTATTAATACCATTCAGTTGTAAGCCTTCCTCATTCTCTAAAGATTTAATGGCATGCGCTAGAACAAAATTAAATAGTAAAGGAGATAGTGCATCTCCTTGCTTCAACCCATTCTGGATTTCAAAAGTGTCTGAAAACTGTTTGCCTACACGCACCCTACTCTTTGAGCCATTTAGACACATTCGTATAAGTCTAACTAACTTTTTAGGAATTCCGAACTCCAGCAGGATACTATATAACTTTCCCTCTTATTGAATCATATGCTTTTTTGAAGTCTACATATAGTTGATGTACAGTACCATTATATTCCCATTTCTTCTCTAAAATCTGTCTTAAACTGAAAATCTGATCTGTTGTAGACCTGTTTCTTCTAAATGCACATTGATGATCTCCTAGAATGTCATCAATATAGGGAGTAAGTCTGCTTACTAATATATTTGTTAGAATTTTGTACGAAGTTGAAAGTAATGAGATGCCCCTGTAGTTGTTGCAATCTGTTTTATCTCCTTTTTTATAAATTGGTATGATAATTGATTCCTTCCATTCATCTGGAAGAGCTTCTTTTTCCCAAATCTTACTAAGCAACCAGCGTATCTTGTCCATCAATTTTTCTCCCCCTGATTTTATCAGTTCTGCTGGGATCTCATCTGAACCTGATGCTTTATACATCTTCAATTTTTCAATCGCCATTTCAACCTCTAATGCACTTGGCTCTGCGACTAGCATTTCTGCTGTCTGTAAATTATCCTCCTCAATGTCCTGTTCAGTATGTACATTTAATAGCTGATTAAAGTAACCTTTCCATCTATTTAATATACTCCTAGAATCTGCAATCATATCCCCATTTCATTCCGAATTATGTTTGTTCTAGCCTGAAACCCTTTCTTCTCTATACTAATTCCCTGATATAATTCTCTAATGTTCCTATTTTTTGCATTCATTTCAAGATCATTAATCTTCTCTCTCAAATATTCCCTCTTTTTACTCTTTAGTAACTTGGTGGTTTCCCGTCTAACACTACCCGATTGCTCTAAATTTACCTCATTTGGCTCGTGTAACAATTTCATTTTTGCTAGCTTTCTTTTCTTTACAATGTCGACACATTCCTCATCAAACCATTTCTTGTTTTGCCTCTTTTTTAAACAACCAATGCTTTCTGATGCTGACAATTTAATAGTATCTCTTATAGCCTCCCATTCTTTATTTATATCAGTTTCTTCTTCGTTTGCCACATTGTCATCTGAAGATTCCAGTACTTCAAATCTATTAGCAATTTGATTTGGTATTCTTGTCGCATTTCATCATTTTTCAAGTTTTTTAATTCATATTTTACAGAATCATCATTAGCGTTCGTTCCTCTCATAAGCGATAGCCGTTGTCTGATTTTCACTCTGACCAGATGATGATCCGAATTGCAGTCTGTCCCTCTAACTGATCTAACATCAATGATGCTACTGTGCCAGCGTTTATCCACTAATACATGATCTATCTGGTTCCAAGTTTCTCCATCTGGGGACGTCCAGGTGTATTTATGAATATCCTTATGCTGAAATGTTGTGCTCTTAACAATGAGATTCTTCGATGTGGCAAATGTGACTAATCTAACGCCATTGTCGTTACTATCTTCATGAAGACTGAATTTGCCTATTGTTGGTTTGAATATATCTTCCTGCCCCACTTTTGCATTAAAATCTCCTAAGACAATTTTCATATGATATCGTGAAAGGCTATCAAATAAGCATTCTAATTCTTCATAGAACTCATCCTTGATCTTATCATCTTTATCTTCTGTGGGGGCATGTACATTTACAATTATGAAATCATGTCGTTTGCCCTTTAGAATTATGTATGATATCCTATCACTAACAAACTTAATATCTCGGATAGCGGATAGGATCCTCCTTCTGACTAAAAAACCCGTTCCAAATGCAGGTCTTTCTGCACCCCCGTAGTATAACGCAAAGCTTCCTGATTCCTGACTACCTTCTCCCTGGCCACCTAACTTCCTGTAAAGCGACTATATCCAAGGGCGATTTATCCAATTCCCGCGTTAATATCTCTGTGCCCCGCTATTGTATAAAGTCCTAACATTCCATGTTCCTAGGAACATGTCCCTGTGTTTGAGCCTTTGGCATGGGTTCCCTGAAGTAGTCCCCGCCCGGAGAACCGAATGGGGGACTATTTGACCTCCGGAAAATTTTACCCCAGATGAACCCATGTCCGCATTTCTTGACTGTTGTATTTTTACGGTGAAAGATCGTCAGTCTTTCGCCCAAGGTACTTTTTTCGTCTGGCTTATCACCTTCGACCAGTCCGGCATGGGTAACCCTATCGGCAGCAATGCTACCGCCGGCATAGCTCTCAGGATCATTTTAAGCACGCAAGCCACTCCACCACGACAAGGTAAAAATACCATGGAGGTGTCGATAGATTTATTTAGGATGGAAAATCCAAGTAGCAAGTCCTCCGGGTGGTATTTTAAGATGTAGGTTCCGAGTCTGAATATTTTCAGAATATTTCCACCGCTGTGGTCTCGAGGTAGTGTGCTGTCTTGTCACGCAGCGAGCCCGGGTTCGATCCCCGGGCGGGGCAGTTTTTCTGGGTGAGGTTTTTATCGGAGTTTTTCCTCACCTGTAAGACAAATGTCAGGAAAACTTTAAGGCCCAAACGGTCCCCGAAATCATATGGGCATCAACATCATCCTTATCATTATCATCATCATCATCATTATCATCACCATCATCCTTCACCGGTGTGGAAAGCAACGGGAAGTTACCACACCTACAATTCCCTAGTTAAGCTGCAAGCATAGCATGAAAATGCTATGATTGCAGTGAAGGACCTGCCTTCGGGCAGAATTACTAAGGATGAATATATATATACATATATGTGTGTGTGTGTGTGTGTGTGTTTGTTTTAATAAAACCAATAAAACAGAATCAAATACATTTCTTCTTCAATCTCACAAAACAAAACACACCAGGTAAAACAATATCTTCCAGGTTTACTTAACCTTCTCAACTTCTCCCATCCCTTAACCTATCCCAAAAATCTACATTTTTTCCCTTGCCATCGTCCGCACCAGTAAAAAGGAATTAATTTAAAATTACCAATACCAAACAAATCTCACTACATTTATGTAGAATCTATTCAAAGATGGCAAACAAATAAGTCCCCTAAAACGACTGTTGATGGATTAACGCACACACACGCGCGCACACACACACCCCCACGCACACACACACGCCCACGCACACACACACACACACACCCTCGCCCTCACTCTGAAATCACAAACGACGAGCTGCAGACCTATTCAGGCAGGTGGTGGACATTTTAGGCAGTTCTTGCAAACAAATATATATAGACTGAAATAATGATAAATAAATTCAAAGAAACATATATAATTTAGCATAGCCTATATCAAATGCTGCAACCAAGCATTTCCCAACCCATATTGATTATCTTTCCTGAATTTGGTCACCATTTTCGTTACACACTATATAAAACAATATTGAAAACAATAGTTTCATTTAGAAGTGAAACATGAACAATGAAAAATACAAGATAATACATTTAGGCCTACATTGAATAATTGAGAGAAGAAAATATTGAGAAGGATATATGGACTAGTAAAAGAGAGAATATATCAGAAAATAGAAAATTAAACACCCTATTGTTTGCAGATGACCAAATAATAATAGCAAATTCTGAAGATAATCTACAGAAAGGTCTGTATGAACTTAACAAAATTACAGAAGAATATGGATTAAAGATATCTACAGAAAAAACAAAAATTATGGCATTTCAAGGTGTAGATCCTGTCAGAAGTAAAATTGTACTGGACAATAAAATTTTGGAGCAGGTGAATAATTTACATATCTAGGATGCAATATCTCATATGAAGAAGAAAAGGATGTAAATGCAAAAATATCTAAAATTTTTAAGAATTTTAGGGTTAATAAATTCTATCTTCAAGCCACAGTTAGTCCAAAAGCATTCAAGACTGAAAGTGTATAAAACACTGGCTCTTCCAACTCTTTGTATGGTAGCGAAGTATGGACGTTGAAACAGAAGGATATACAGAGACTTAGATCTGCTGAAATGAGATATCTTCGGAGGACTGCAGGATACACACTACTAGATCACAAAAAAAATGAAGACATCTTAGAAGAATTACACATGGAATCTTTAGAAAACAAAATTTCTGATTATAAGTCAAGATGGATACAACATGTTCATCGAATGGAAGATCACAGAATACCCAAACTAATGTTAAGATATCAACCTGCAGGAAGAAGAAGACCAGGACGTCCACTCAAAAGACTTCTGGATGGTGTTTCTCTTGAGGCCGAAACAGGTCAACAAATGGCCTAAATTCGTGAATGTACTATGATGATGATGATGATATATCGGTAATTGGAACGGACAAGAAAATGGAAGAATTGCATAGAAATTCACACTAAAATGGACAGCGCATGGAGTAGGAAAGAACAGTAAGAACTGGAAGAAAAACCGGAAAAAATGGAATAAGATTGAATGACATATTTTAAGACTAATGAATAGGATTCAGGGAGAATTAAGATAGCAGATAGTTAAAAGTTAGTGACAAAAGACTGGACTGTGCATAGTGAAGAATGAGCGGTTGTAAAATAGGGTACGCAGATTCTTAGAGGACTGTAGAGGTAAAGGAAGAAGAAGAATTTAAATTATACCATTTATGTAACAATCAGGTTGCGAAAATTTACTATAGTGACTGGGCGACCCGATATGCTGACAACATGTCAACCCTATACTAGTTAAATGATCTTCCACTTCTATGATTGACACATGTGGATGTAAAGTCAGCAGCCGGCTAGTAGGCCAAGAACCTTCAAGTCATGTTGCGCTATGGAGGCCCTAGAGGTAGTATGTGGTAAAGGCTCACACTTTTTTAGGCACTTGGGACGAGATGTCAGCACTGTGTGAGGCTGCATTACTCCCAGAACTCTGGTACTCATTTCCTTTAGAGCAGAATAACGTAGGCACTAAAAGTTAAGAGGAACCTTTAGTGAACGGACCAAAAAAATACCTCGAAATAAATAAATAAATATTAATTAAATAAAAATAAAACGTAGTTTTATTTGATTTTCGTATTTATTATATAATTCAGTGACAGCTGTTTCGGTACACTGTACCTTCTTCAGACATGTTAACAAATTATGAATTATATTCCAACTGACCAACTTGCTTAGATCAGTTGGAACACAATTCATAATTTGTTAACATGTCTGAAGAAGGTACAGTGTACCGAAACAGCTGTCACTGAATTATATAATAAATATGAAAATCAAATAAAACTACGTTTTATTTTTATTTAATTAATCAATATGGATTTTCATCAAGTAAACACCAACTCAATTGATTATTGAATATATATATGTGTGTGTGTGTGTGTGTGTGTGTGTGTGTGATACTAATTATCAGACATTATTAAACGATTAAACGTTTTATGTCATCTAAGAAAGCATTTAGATAAAGAAAATACATGCATTTTTAGTAACTTTTAAATAATTTATGTTTACAGGCCTGCCTATATTGAAATTCAGTTTTCTCTCTTCTATAACAAAAAATAAATAAAAATGAATAAATAAGCGAAAATTAACATGAAATAATCATAAACTTAACGTCAAGGTACAAGAGGTCTAGAGAGACCTTGACCTACCCTTCGGCCACATAGGCCTATGTTAATCACGGAGATGGACCATCATCCAACCAGTATAGGGGTGACATGTAGTCAGTATATCGGGTCCCACAGGGTTAAAGCTGATTTTCTCAATATGAAGTCCCACCAATTGTAGCTACTAAAATTTCTCACAATATCGGATGTGCACTGGTCCCATACTGGCCGAAATTCCATGATAAATTTTCTTCTCGCATAGGTACTTGAGACAAATCAGGTCCCGTAGCTATGCACTAAGGCGTGTTGTCTTAAACCGTTCTGCTACGATGTGGATAGTCATTACATATATAAACTATTGATTAAAATATGATTTTTGCATAAATATTTTACTGAATTTGCTATAGGATGTTCATCATATAGTGAGTAAAGTGTCCTGAAAATGTAATGTCCGTATTCGAGTAGGTCTTGAGGAAAAGGTAACACTAGGGCGATTTTTCAGGAATAATTAATTGTACGTTAATTCAGACTGGAGTTTGAGATAGGCCTATGTAAAATGTGTATATGTATATCTCTAACGCTAAATGTAGGCCTACCTCTATGAACACAAAAATACTAATATTGTCAGATAATTATAATCAGATAAGAATTTTTAATTAAGATTTACTTTTCATTTTCCTTCGCAATCAATTTCACTTAACGAAAATATCGAAACGTTAAACATTTTCTGATCCCAGGGAACTGGCATAGCTTTTAAGTATACAGGTAGCTGATATAAAGCAAGAATTTGGACCCTTACTGTGAGATCAGAGAATATTTCGAGGAAAGAAAAACTGAGAAAATGACCACTGTGACGCCCCCAAAACACGTAATAAATGACCTCAACTTTATAATAAACAACCTGCCTCAGATTTAGGGATATAAAAATTTATATTTAATGTTAGAGAAAAAAATAAAGGAGACGTAACCGAGGCTAAATGAGTTATCTGTTATCAAATAAAAAAAAACACATGGATAGGTAGGTTTTTTAACACCTCAAGTCATTAACTTTGAAATTCAAATCTGGCTGTGAAAATAACGACAATTTTTTATCAGAGGCCTCTGATTTCAGGCTTGAGTGATTCAGTTTTTTTATATACATTTATAGCGAATTCCGAACGATTGTAGCTTTTAGGTTGTACCCATAATAAATAAATAAGTATATATATATATATTAAATCTTCATAAATTCTAATTCGAAAAAAATTACAGAGATCGTATTAAAGGCCTTAGGAGGCCTTTGGAGTAGTGACATTTGTTACGAGATGTGAGCCACGTTATGACACTTGTTTGACGGTCGCCTTTACCCCTACAACACGTGCCTGTACTTATTTCCAATAGATATTGAATCGATTCTAGAGCCATTGTGCCGCCAGAATAATAGGAAATTTAGAACCCTCTACTACAAACTTGATCCAAAATCCACTTATTAGACACTACATATATATGTTTATTAATTTAAAAAGAATATATCCATCCATAGTAATTCTGCCCGAAGGCAGGTCCTTCACTGCAATCATAGCATGTTCATGCTATGTTTCCAGGTTTACTAGGGACTTGTAGGTGTGGTAGCTTCCCGTTGCTTTCCACACCGGTGAAGGATGATGATGGCCATATGATTTCGGGGACCGTTTGGGCCTTAAAGTTTTCCTGACATTTGTCTTACAGGTGAGGAAAACCCCCGATAAAAACCTCACCCAGAAAAACTGCCCCGACCGGTGATCGAACCCGGGCCCGCTGCGTGACAAGGCAGCACGCTACCTCGAGACCACAGTGGTGGAAAGAATATATATATATATATATATATATATATATATATATATATAAATTTTTGTGTTGTGCAAGTAAGTTAAAAAAATATTTTGGTCACAAATATATGGTTTTAAAAGAGAAAAAAACTTTTTACAGGAATTTATTAGTGTGTTACTTCATAATGATTGTAAATATTGGTCTCATTTACGCACAACACATAGGAGACGTGGAATAGGTATAACTTTTCTTTCATTTTTTTAATAAAATATAAAATAAGCCTATTGTATTGTTGTGAATTCTCCTTGCGTAACATTAGTAAATAAAACGTTCATTTCATTCCGTCTCTTTTAATTTAAATTTTGCTAAAACAAACCATGGGATGTAAAATATACCAAAGAAAAAAGTTTTTGTAATTTATGTCTCCTTTGTACTGTGTGAAAATTAGATCAATACACCATCATTATAGAGTAATGCAACAGTAGGTCTATAATTTCTGTACAAAAAAAATCTGAGAAAATCAACTCGAAATCTACTACGACATTTTTATTGTAGCCTATTTTTTACAAAGAATTTATAGGCTATAGGCTACTTAAAACCTGCTCACTTATGTTACTTCCACTTTGTACACACACACACACGCATATATATATATATATGTATATATATATATTATGCTCCTAGTGCGTTAATAGTATATATATATATTTTTTTCGCAACCAAATCACCGACTGGACAAAACTTGTCAACCCTGCCTGAAAAGTGTAGGTAAATGACTTGCTACGCTCTGTCCTTGGATACGTTATTGGAGTGAAAAAAAGAGCACTGAAATAAACATGAACACCTAACTTTGCACACTTAAAAGAATGTAAAAAGTGACTCCGTGACAGTTTTAAGTTACTTCCAGCAATCCGAACGGCTGGTGTGGTCTTGTACATTTTTTTTATGCACAATAAGTTTGTAGGTGTCCGATAACGAAAGGAAAGCATGTTTCATACCAACAAATGGCTCTAAGTGTAAAGAACTATTTAAGAAAGAAAAAGTTCATTGTCTATAATTTGAATGTCTTTATACATTATCATAAGTAATGTCGCGAGAGATTTCCAAATCATCTATAAATTCACGAGTCACGAGGATTTGGAAATCAAGAGTGGCATTTGTTAGGACTATTTAATGAATAAAATTAAGCTGTTTACTCAAAAATCGTTATTTAAATATAGTTACCGGTATTTTAATATATATATATATATATATATATAGTAAAACTTGTTTAATTCGGAACGTGAATAATGCGAAAACCTGTCCAATGTGAACAAATTAATTGGTCCCGAAAAAATAATAATAATTTTACGTGTATTTATTTTGTATAAAACGGAATCTGTCCAACGCGGAAAAGGAAGGATATTTCTACAAAATTCGTAAAAAAATGTTTATAAGGTGGAAAGGCTGAGAGAGAAATAAATTAGTTTCCACTTCATTGAATTCCCGTTAGGCGAAATAACAATAAGGGATGATTTCTGCCGCTGGGTGAAGTAGATTTTCTATCTGTACCTGAAATATACTTTCGGCCTCACTGCACACCCGTTATATGAAATGCAGGTGCTTTTAACAAATATTTGGCGTGTGGAATCTGTCTTACAAATAACCAGTGCACTGTAAATACTTAAATTAGTTTAAGATCTGAGACCGATTGTGTACCTATCTTTCACAGGTAGCGCTCTGAATTTCCAGAATAAAGATGGCTAAATCATATGTATCATTGTCAATAAACGAAGGAGTGAAGTGATTGAAGATAAAGAAAAACAAACTCTCAGTACGCAAATTAATGGCTAAATTTAAATGTGGAAAAACTTAAGTTTATGAGATTTTAGAACACAAAGAAAAAATAATTAATGAATGGATGCAAGGAAATGATCAAACGAAGAGGAAAGCAAAATTAAACAAATAAATAAAATAAATGTAGAAATCAAGGAAGTAGTGTGGGAGTGTTTTACAAGTGCACGATCAAAAAATCTCCAAATTTCCAGACCGATGCTCCAAAGTCAAGCTCTAACTGTTGCTACATCCCTAGAGAATAACGATTTCAAGGCATCTTCAGGTTGACTGTACAGTTTTAAAAGACGAACACAATGTAGTGTGGAATGAAATTTGCGGGATCAAAGGATGTGAACGAAAGTATAGTTAGTGAGTAGACACCGAAACTTCATACTTTAATTTCAGAATACGCGCCTAAAAGACATTTTTAACGCTGACGAAACGGGACTGTTTTTTTGCGCGTTACCGTCGAAATCGCTCGTACATACTATACTTCACTTTTCAACGGCAGCGGAACTACAATTAATCCAAGGTACATAAAAATACATATAGGCCTACGATACTCTACAATCTAAAATTGGTTAATAATTTTTTGCTTTTTTTATAATGCGGAATTTTGTCTAATGTGGGAAAAAAATTGGTACCATGCGATTCCGCTTTGAAAAAGTTTCACTATATAACTTTATATATATATATATATATATATATAAGCCAGTTTCAAGATATAAAATAAATTCTGGCACATAAAAATAATACCCTACTTGCCTCTCATTGGCGATGAGCTAATCATGTAACTCGCAGAGATGTGTAGGGATTTTGAATAACTAAAATAACTTGGTTAAGTAACTCCCGCAAAGAAGAATCCTTAACCTACTTAGGGATATACGGGTATAGACATTATTATTGTTATTTATTATTATTATTATTATTATTATTATTATTATTATTATTATTTATTGTGTCGACGTTTCAATTTCACGTAAGGAGGTTGAAACGTCGACACAATAAATTTATGTTTTGACTGAGATAACGTTTATTTCTTTGTAATCATAATATTAATTACTCTCAGTGAAAAATAATTTTTAAAAAGTCATTATTATTATTATTATTATTATTATTATTATTATTATTATTATTCTTCTTCTGTCCCGCGCCGTAGCCGAGCGGTTAACGTAGGAAGCCTTGGCGCAGAGCTACGGGACTTGCGCTGGTTCGAGTCTCCATGGGGGAAGAAATTTTCTCATGGTATTTCGGCCAGTATGGGACCGGTGCCCACCCAGCATCGTGAGGCAATTGGGTAGCTACAATAAGTAGCGGCTCCAGGTTGAGGAACCAGCTATAACGGCTGGGGGACTCGACATGCTAACCACATGTCACCCCTACACTGGCTGTTGATCATCTATCTCTGTGATTGACACATGTGGATGTGAAGGGCCAGCAGCCGGCTGGTAAAAGGGCAAACGCTGAAAAAGTGGAAAGACCCTCAATCGGATCGGATTATCTTCTTCTTCTTCTTCTTGCAAGCCCGTTTTTCCCTTAACAGAGATTTGAGCGCTCTCCCCCTACAGGGAAAAAATTTGAACCATACTAATTTAGTTACACTTGTTTTCGTATAGATGTCATTTTGAGTGGTCCATGGTCAGCGTTCCGCCTCATTCTGACATCTAGGAAACCAAGGTAGTACTAGCTAAACTTTGGTAGATGAAATTTTGTCTATTATTTGGATTGTATGAGGAATAGAATGGAAATAGAATTAATTAGTTTATTGGTTGTTTTGGCTGCCATAATTAATTAATTCGGTAAATTTTGCTTAGAGGCCTTTTCATTCAGGCTTAAGGATTTTTTACGAGCCTGAAAATCTTCATACTCGGGACCCACGGCTTAAAGTCCCTCCCGGAGGACTTGCTCCTTGGATTTTTCCGTCCTAAAAAATCCATCGACCCCGGCCGGGTTTGAACCCCCGACCCTCGGGACCAGAGGCAAGGAGCATAACCACTAGTCCACCGCGGCCGACATTATTATTATTATTATTATTATTATTATTATTATTATTATTTTATTATTATTATTATTATTATTATTATTATTATTATTATTATTATTATTATTATTATTATTATTATTATTATTATTATTATTATTAGTCCACCGTTGTAGTCTCGGGATAGCGTGCTGTCTCGTCATGCAGCGGGTCCGGGTTCGATCCCCGGTCGGGACAAGTTTCGTGGGTACGGTTTCTTTCGTGGGCTTTCCTCACATGTAAGACAAATGTCAGGATACTTAAGGCCAAATGATACTCGAATATTATATGGCCATCGTAATCATTATCAACATATTATTTGCCATGTATAGTGTGAACGGTGTGATTGTTGTGTTGTCTCGGAGGGGCTCTGACGTTGAGCTGATGTCTCACTCGGGGAAACCCTGCATGTCCCGTGAGGTCAAGAAAGTATGTGTGTCATTTATAGTTAAATTCCCTTTCCCAACAGCTCGTGTCACTGTACAGCCCGAGTGGCACGTAAACATGGTTGTATTATAGATCATAATCTAATAGATATAATTTAATATTTAATATGACTATTTAACTCATGCCCCAAATGGGAGTCAATGACCAATCACGTTTCAATGATTTCTGTTTTACAACCAATCAGAGTCGTGTTTCACGAAATATTTATCAGTGTTATAATTACCATATATTAAACAAAGCTCCTCCTTTTTAATATTCTGAACAGGTCTGACCGTTATTTTGCAGTGACTGAGCCTATAAGAAATACGGCTACCAGATTGTATATATAGTGCATACATGTCAACATTTGTAGCAATTTATTATACCACCAAAAAAAGAAACCACTGTTTGACTTTCTTAAATGTATTTTTTCCCAGGTAATAATCCAGAAAAATATAACTGTAATATTTACATCATACGACATCAGAAATGAATTAATATACAGATTGATGTTTCATTTTTTCTCCACTAGAGAGCATTCTTACAATATTGCGTTCCTTTGGCAATAAATAGTATGATCTGGTTGCAGTGATAAACAAAAGAAGCAGTAGAAGCGTACCTATCGTTTCTCATTTGTTTTCAAACATCGCCGTTTGCATTAAATATATAAATATTTTGAAATAACTACAGTTAAATAATGATTTGTGAGTAAACAGCTTAATTTTATTCGTTAAATAGTCCTAACAAATGCCACTCTTGATTTCCAAATTCTCTAGACAAATTCACTCCTCACTTCGTGAGTCGTGAATTTATCGATAATTTGGAAATCACTCGTGGCATTACTTATGATAATTAAACGTGTTGAAGAATTTAAATATCGTGGATCTATAATAGATAAATCTGGTACTTGTGAAAAATATATTATTAACAGAGTAATAGTGCAAGGAAGGCGATTAGATCCCTGAATGGTATTTTATGGAATAGAAATTTGACCAGAAAAACAAAAAAAGAGATTATACAGACAATAATAGAAAGTATACTCACATATGGATCAGAAAGGTGGACAATAAATGAAAGGATGCAGAAAAGAATATTGGCGACAGAAATGGATGGATTACGGAGAAGTATGAGAGTATCCAGGCTACAGCATATTCGAAATACATATATCAGACAAGCAATGGATACACAAGAAACTGTTATCGATAGGATAACAAAGAGAGCTCTACAGTGGTATGGACATGTACAACGGATGTCGGAAGGCCAATGGCCTAAACAGGTGTTCGATTGGATGGTACCAGACAGAAGGAAGAGGGGGAGGTTAGAGGAGCATGGTATGAGGGAATATATGATGCCATGATGAAGAGGGGTATGGAAGATGGACAATGGGAAGATAGGAATCTTTGGAAAGCAGGAATCAAAGGCAAACTGCTGTAAAGTGGAAAGTCTGTATTAAGTATTAAGTAAGTAATACAGAATAATACAGAAAGGTCTGTATGAACTTAAAATTACAGAAGAATTTGGATTGAAGATATCTACAGAGAAAACGAAAATTATGGCATTTCAAAATCCTGTCAGAAGTAAAATTGTACTTGACAATACAATTTTGGAGCAGGTGAATAATTTTACATATCTAGGATGCAATATCTCATATGAAGAAGAAAAGGATGTAAATGTAAAAATATCAATTTTTTAAAAGAATTTTAGGGTTAATAAATTCTATCTTCAAGCCACACTTAGTCCAAAACATTCAAGACTAAAAGTGTATAAAATACTGGCTCTTCCAACTCTTTTGTATGGTAGCGAAGTATGGACATTGAAACAGATGGATGTACAGAGACTTATATCTGCTGAAAAGAGATGCCTTCGGAGGACTGCAGAATACACACTACTAGATCACAAAAATGCAGACATCTTAGAAGAATTGCACATGGAACCTTTAGAAAACAAAATTTCTGATTATAAGTCAAGATGGATGCAACATGTTCATCGAATGGAAGATCACAGGATACCCAAACAAATGTTAAGATATCAACCTGCAGGAAGAAGAAGACCAGGATGTCCACTCAAAAGATTCTGGATGGTGTTTCTCTTGAGGCCGAAACAGGTCAACAAATGGCCTAAATTCGTGAATGTACTAAGATGATGATGATAATATTTAATATTAGAGTTAATTGTTATATTCTAATGTAACATAAATTATGATTGTCTGGTGAGTGAAAGAAAAGGACACATGGCCTTAACCACACTAGGCTAAATAAATAAATAATAAATACATAAAATAAAATAAAAAAGTACTTATAAGGTTAGAGGTAAAACTAAGTAAATGACATTATTATTATTATTATTATTATTATTATTATTATTATTATTATTATTATTATTATTATTATATGTCGTAGGATAAGAAAAGGAATATAGCCTAATTGAATATTTGCTTGAAATATTATCAGTTAATGACGCATCTAAGAGTCTGTTTGTCCAGTTTATTTCGTCCGGTGAGTCAAGATGAAAATGAAGACGTTGGAATCAGCGACAGAAATAACAATGTAATGCGTTTTCTATTCAAACATTTTTGGGGGATGGAGATGTACGCAAAGTTATGTTGATGACGTCACAGGGCAGCCATTAGAGTTTTGGCTTACGTAATGCGTGCAAATCCTTGACGGGCGGTACCTTGGAGCCGGTACACCCTCGCTCGCCCACATGGCCCAGGGCAAGTGATCAGATGTGTACTTAAATAAAACTTGTTGCTTACCACAAATCAGCCTGTCTGTGGGCTCAACAGGAATTTTCCCAGAATCCAACCACTTCCCCTCTAAACAGTTAACATATCATATTACAATACATTGTAACATTTCAACTGTTTTGTTATTAAATTGCATTTTTATAGACAGTTTAATATTTAAGATCATATCAGATCTGGATATTTCTTTTTGTTGTGTTAGACATTTTTTTTTGTAGTTGACTTACATAATTTCAATGATAGAGGTTGATTGACAGTAGATATATATGTGAGACATGAAACGAAAAATAAATGCCTGAGTCGGGATTTGAACCCGAGTTTCTAAATTCTGTATATTTAGCGCTCTAATATCTGAGCTACTCAAGAATCCTAACACAAACACTTATTTTTTCTTTTATGTATATATAGATATATATTTTTATAGTATTGTCAATTTTCACGAGAGGTAATGGTATATCGTTCCAACCGCTATATAATGGCAACTATAAGGGGTAAGCATATTTAAAGAGAATATTTATTTTATAGCAGTAACGCTTGTATATGTAGATGTTATAACTATATTTTTGAAATTTAGCAATGAAGGAAAATATGACATGAAAATAAAAATAAAAATAAATGCCTAAGTAGGGATTTGAACCCGTATTTCTATGCTCTGTACGTTTAGCGCTCTAACCATCTGAGCTACTCAGGAATCCTAACACAAACATTTATTTTTCCTATATATATAGTATTCTCAATTTACACGAGAGGTGGCGGCATATCGTTCCAACTGCTATCTAATGGCCACTATAAGGGGTGAGCATATTTAAAGAGAATATTTACTTTATAGCAGTAACGTTTGCATATTTAGATCTTATAACTATATTTTTTGACATTTAGCAATGAAGGAAAATATGACATGAAAAGAAAAACAAATGCCTGAGTCGGAATACATAGACTCGGGATATATAGACTATGTGTGAGTGTGTAGGTTGGTATATATAGATATAACTAACTAACTAACTCACTGGCTCAATCGAACCCATATGTTCATGGCCGTGCGGACATAAGCTCTCCATACATCCCTATCCTGAGCTAAAGTTTTTCAATCATGTCCTGTGTATTCTACTTCCCTCAAATCGTTAATATTATTATTATTCCTCATTCTTGGTCTACCATCTGGGCATTTCCCCTCTGGTTTTCCTACAAGAAACTTCCATGCACTTCTTTCATTCCCCATTTGTGTCACATGTTCTGCCCATCGCAGTCTACGAGACTTAACTGTTCTTATTATGTTTAATTTCTTTGTGCATCTCATTCCTATACGTAATTATTGTACCTAAGTGTTATATATATATATATATATATTATATATATATATATATATTTATAGTCAATCAACTTATATTTAATTGAAATTATATAGTGAACTCATGAAACAAATGTCTAATGCAACAATAAAAAAATCACATGTTATGGATACTAAAAAGAAGACAACTCCACACTAGACATGACCTTAATATAGGCTATATACAGTATGGTGTATGTAGATATGTAGAAGCCAGGTAGGTAGATAAATAAATAGGTTTACAGATATAAGGGTAAATAGGCCTAGGTAGATAGATAAATGGGTAAATAAATATATTGATATATAGATATAGACCCTATATGTAGGTTGATACCTATGTAGATATGTAGCCTAAATATGAGGTAGGCAACTGAGCGCAAGATAACTGAAAGCTTCTGCAATATCGCAGAGAGGAATATCACAAAGTGAAAAGATAATTACTGGAAACGTTCCATCTTACCTGGTAAGCTGTTGCATATGAGTGACCACCAATGCTCAAGCACTGAACAAAGGACTGGTTTTTGGAGACAGAGTGGAAAAGAACATCGGAGAGCCAGTTTACGGGAAACGTATTGTTCTTACTCATGTATCCTTCAGTTCAAAGATTTTCTGAAGGTCAAATGCTTATGGGTCTAACCGTCACCAAGGCATTCAGATATCTTGCTCCCAGTTTAAGTTTATAGGACTACGTAAACAGTGAGGTACATGATCTTTATGATAAATCTGATATTTATAATAAGAACAGTTACGTATCGTAGACTGCAATGAACATGACATGTGACACGAAATAAGAATGAAAGAGATGCATGGAAACTCAGTGTAGGAAAAGCAGTATGTAGGCTAAGCTCGCACTAGAGAGGCCAAGGATGAGATGGGAGAATAACTTTAACTATGATATGAGGCAGGTGAATTATATAGCAAATTGGCCTAATTGAGGAGTTGAATGGAATATGAGCAAAAGTCATGTTTTGCCCTTTTTCCGTTCAATGCATCTTTGGACTCACCATTTTGTAGTTGGTCAGCCTGAAAAGTTTCGTTTCCATATCTCGATTACAACAGGTTCAGCAGCTGATTGTATCAATTAAAATAAACAACAACGTTATACATATAGTTATATATCAATTGCTAGTATCTCAAAACGTATATTTTTAATTGTGCCCATATTCCATTCGACTCCTCAATTGTAAAATATCTCAGGATAGAAAGGTATGGAGAACTTATGTCCGCGCGATCATGAAACCCCATATTCGAGTGTGCCATATTGGAGAATCCACCCCAATATTTTGGGGAAATCGTCCACCCCCCCCCCAAGTTCCCTTTCCAGTTAAACCACTGAAGGTCTATATGATATAGAAATCCGTCACGCAAGAACTGAGTAAACTAAACGACTTCCCATGCAAGTCGAATTTTTGGTCCGATTCTGCTGGTTTATAGAATATACATTCCTTTTTTATAATTAAATCAGATGTATACCAAATTCCAATCCGACGAAATAAAAGTTGTGCCTGGTAGACCGTTCAAAATGTTTCCACTAAAATTTAAGGTTTTAATTTAACCCTCATCCTCAAGGTTCTGATTTTGCTGATTAACGAAGTAAATATACTTTTCTTATTAAAATGTTAACAATCGATTCTCTTGCGAGTAAACAAACGCGGATCCCGCTACAATGATTTTTAACAAATTTCGAAGGAATATTTAATTTCGGTTTCAGGTAAACCCCCACTTCTAATGGTCGGATTTTGCTTATTTTACTTCAGAAGCCTGTATTGACTGTTGTTGTGAAAATCGAGAATTTCAAAAGCTATAGCGATTTTTAAACATGCGTTTCATGTGAAACCCTAAATCTATTGTCGGATTTTGCTGGTTAACAAATTCAACCTTACTTTTTTTTACTGCTATATTCCGAGTTTAGTTACGAAAATAATTGCGGCCGCTAGAGCATTAACAGACACGCATGAACACACACACACATATATAGGCATATATATATATATATATATATATATATATATGTGTGTGTGTGTGTGTGCGTGTGCGTGCGTGTGTGTGTGTGTGTGTGGTGTGTGTGTGTGTGTGTGTGTGTGTGTGTGTGTGTGTGTGTGTGTGTGTGTGTGTCTGTCAACACTCTAACGGCTGCTATTATTATTTTTTTTTTCCCAATGCCACCACGTTGTCATTTCGACATTCTGGTATACTCTCCTGGCATGGCGTTATCGTAACCGACTTCTAAGATTGGGGCGCCTGGAAGGCGTAGTTACGCTGTCCCGATGATATATGATAGGTGATGCGCCAGGAGAGGCCTTAATCCTAAACTTAATGAATATGTTAATGATGATAATGCTGGTCAGATGATGTTCGGGGACCGTTTGGGCGTTAACGTTTCCTGACATTTGTCTTACAGGTGAGAAAAAAACCGTCACCCAGGAAACTTGTCCCGACCGGGCCCGCTGCGAGAAAAGGCAGCACGCTACCTCGAGACCACAGCGCGCTGCAGCGGTGACTCGGCTGTTAAATATAGATCTATACATTTTCGGTGTACGTACATTAGTTAGGTTCGGTGAATATGTGTAAAAATGTTTAAAATATATTTGCATGAGAACTACCTTAAAAGCTTCATTTCTTTGGAATTCGTCAAAATTAAAACTGATTCAAAAAACAAAAACTAATCTAACACACTGAAGCTGAAAAACTATTTATACCCATTTTCTGTATTTACTCTGACAACACTTACGGGAAATGAGTGTTGCAGTTCACAGAACAATAACAATACTCGTATTTTGTAACTACGATTTTAGTAGTTACAAATATGGCTAAATAATACAACGTTTAAACTATTTTAACAATGTTTAGCTGGTTTAAAGAAACTTGGACCACTACCCCTAATCATTAGCAGGTCTACATTTTATGCCTTTCTGCCAACACTGCATATCATGAACATTTTATGACAAAATTTATACATTATCACTTAGGATATTCTTTTCTAGCATCAGCAATATAGAACATTTAGAATACACTTAATATTATGTTTAAAATGTCTATGATCGTGAAAGAATCCGGTATTATGCACTCCACTGCATGGCGCCACGGCCTAAAAAGCCCTTGGCCAACCATCGGGCTGCTGGCCACACTTCTACATTTGTTAATCGCAGAGATGGACAATCATCTAGCCAATATAGAGGGTGGCATGTTGTCAGAATATCGGGTCCCCAGCAGTTATAGCTGGTTTTATCAACCTACTTATTGTAGCTACCCAAATTCCTCAAGATGCTGGGTGGCACCGGTTTCATGCTAGCAAATATATTTAGCATACATCTTAAAGTGAAAATCCAAAACGAGAGTAGTGATTCATAAAAATGCTCACTGACCTTAAATGGCACCTCCAGGCACACAAAACAATGTCCAAATCTGAAACAGAAAAATGCATCATAGATAGCGTAATAAAAATTTACGATCGAATATGTCAGTTCTATATCACAGAGATATAGTAATTAAGCGCTATCTTGTATATTCCTATATTACTGTCGGCGCCTTGATATATTTCATTATTATTATTATTATTATTATTATTATATTATTATTATTATTATTATTATTATTATTATTATTATTTCATTTAGCAATGAACTTTAACAGCTTTTTAAACAAATTTTGGTACAATGATCTTTTTCCTTTTTTACTGTTATTATTTTATTTAATTTAACGACGCACTTTAACAGCTAAGGTCATTAGCGTCTCAATTTAAAATCTGGGTGTGAAAGTACAGACATATTTGTTAAGAGGACTTTTTTTTTCAAACTTGAAATTATTTCTCGTGGCATAAATCTATGATGCGGGATCTATAACTTTAGTTCCCTTCCGAAGGAACGCATATGTTGTGATTAGAAGATTAAATTACCTTAGGGATAACAGCGTGATTTTAATTGAGAGTTCATATCGACATTAAAGATTGCGACCTCGATGTTGGATTAAGATTATTATTAGGTGTAGGTGTCAGGAAATAATCCATAGATTTTCATCGGATTTGAATCTGCGAATATTGGAAACAGAACCAGGACATGGTTATCACTGGTCCACATTTCGTATCTTTATATTGCGTTAAGTTTTGCACTGTTATAAGGCGTTGGGAGAGCCACTCTCTAGCCTCTTCACGTGTGTAGAAAACAGTATGAGAACATTAGCTTCTCCTAATTTTTGTCTGTGGATTATGTATAAGTGGTGCTCATACAGAGAAGTAGTCGACAAACTTAATGGCGGGAAAAGGCAAGATAATATAATTTTGCTTTAAACTATTGATACATAATAAAAAATAAAATGTAATAAAAATTACAAAATTTAATAATAATAATAATAATAATAATAATAATAATAATAATAAATACATCTACAAATAGAACAAAAAGAGGCGCAAATGAAATTATCCAGTTAGTGTCTGTTCCTGGATTGATGTATAGAGCTGAGTATTAGCCTCTAACACAACAAAATAAGAAGAAATTTAAGACAGCTGAAATTAGATTTTTATGATCTGTAACAAGCGTTTTACTCTGTTATTGGTCTGGATAAAAAAAAGTGAAGATATAAGAACAGAATTACAAGAATTTAAATTAACAGATAAATACTCAAATCTAGATATAATTTAAACACATATAGGGCCTACAAAGGTAGGCAAGCGAGAGAATTCCAATTTTTTTTTTCAATTTTTAACCTGCTGAAGACATCTATAGGCCACGTCTCAGATGTGAAGAACAAGCATGAATTTTGTGAAGCTGAATGGGCCTCATAACATACGGTTTAAGAATAATAATAACGATAATAATGATGATGATTATAATGATTATGATGATAATGATAATAATGATGATGATAATAATAACGATGATGATGATAATAGTCTAATAATAATTATGATGATGATGATGATGATAATAATAATAATAATAATAATAATAATAATAATAATAATAATAATAATAATAATAATTGGGCCACGATGTAGCGTAGTTGAATAAGGCAATACGCTATAAGCCGGAAGGGTTCGAGTCCCGGTGGGGGTCATCATTTTTAAAGTTACCTTTTGTTGGCACCATGGCCCTGGAATCACTCAGCTCCTAATTGAAATAAGTACTGGTGTAAAGGCGGCTGTCACGCTGAGCTGACACCCGGTTCATAACAAGTGCCGATTGTTTAGAAAAAGCGGGAGCCTTAACTTCCTACTACCTCTAGGACCTCCAAAAGCCAGTAGTGGGAACACTTTTTAAATAATAATAACAATGTTAATAATAATAAAGAATTTAAGAAATAAATATATTCGCTAAATTTTTGTGGAATGGAAACAGGTTATCTTACGACATTTCTGGGATTCCCTCATTGTATTTGTATTCCCTCATTAATCAACTACTGAGATAATTTCCCAGAATTAAATATAAATAAATCAGTTATATGTGTATGTTATATTAATTTTGGAAGACGAAACTCTTTTTTCCTCCTTCATAATGTTAAGTAGGACCTAACCTTTTTGAACTGTAATGAGTGAACAATACAAATTCATAGCTATTGTAAGTATTTGTAATACATTAAAAAAAATCTTTATTAGCAAATGGAATTTCGGGAGATGGGCCTCGTTTATCTATAAATATTAGAAAAAAGATTACTTGTACATATGCAATATTTTAAAATTATTATAGATCTTCATACATGCTAGTCTGTAGCAATATCTCAAAAATCAATATTTCTGAGTTGTAACCCTCTTATTCTGAGCCATATAAATATATACTAGTTAACTCCGAACTCGGGACTTCAGGCGATAAACGACCCACTACTATCCACACTACATTTTCTGACCAATTTTAATGATGGATGTATTGTGTGTGCGTGACCATGTAGCTTCATCATATTTCACAACCCATGTTAAAATTCCAACACATTCCCATATAGCTTTTTTTGTGTTCGGATATCATATTTTTATTTTACACCCATTTATTGGTTCAATAAACATCACTTCTCCTAATCTTTTCCTCAATGGTCCGTTTAATGATGCCAGAGACATCTAGTTCATTTTTTATAGTGTGTTTCTGTAACCACGGCCCACTAGATAAAGAATTATTGTTTCTTTATGGTCTTGCATTATAGAATAGTAAACGAATGTTCCAAAATTTGTTACTAGGTGTCGCATTGGTTTTGTTACCTAGCTACTAGACCACTAAATAAGTAAGAAGGGCTGAATTATATAAGAGTTTTATTTTTATGATAAGTTATGTAGTAAAATAAAATAAAGTCATCCCACTATAGGTCATAGGAGGTCCTTGGGTTAGTAGGAAGTTAAGGCTCCCACTATTTTCTACATAGTTGGCACTTGATGTCAGCCGGGTTGCCAGCCCTGCCTGACGGCCGCCATTACCCCCAGATTAAGCGTCCGGTATTCATTTCCTTTAGAGGCTAAGTCGACCGCAGAGCTATGGTGCCACCAGAAGGTATTTGGTTCAATTTAAAAATCCTGACCCATCGGGACTCGAACCCTCGACCTTCCGGTTCATAGCTTATTGCCTTAACCATCTATGTTACTTTGTGCCCAAAGTTATGTAATAGAAATATTTAAAATCCGTATGTTTGAGTAAAATAGCTGTACTGTAATCGAAAATTCAATGAGCTTGTACAGTATGCTTTTGAGAGGCGGGACTGTTCCCAGTCCCTAGAGCGTCAAATCTATATCTTGCTCGCTTCCTGGGCGGCCGGATAAATAAGCTATTATTTAAATCTGCGGTGAAAAAAATATATATCACCGAAACTTTCCTGGAATTTACATCAAATGTTATCCACCTGTTACATGCGTTAGAACTCTTGTCTCGAAATGTCACGAATACATATACAAAAGCAAATTCGGACCTGAAGCAACATGTGTGCGAGTTTGAAGATTTGAGCAAGCGAGCAGTTGCTGCAATAATAATAATAATGATGAATCGGAAAAGACAGCTGCTTTGCGGAGATTTGATTTCCATGACGCACTCCCATCTTCGCTGCAACACTTTGTAAATGTTAATATTTGCTGATTGGAAGTCAATGATAAATTTTATTCTGTTGGACAAGTGAATCACAGTTTTTTTAGCAGTAAAGGAACAGGGATTCGATATCAAGTGTGGCATGGAAAAATAGTCTATGTACTTTCATCTAGCAGATTATTGTATGTAAAACTAACTTGTATACAGAGTTTTCATGAGCAAGGCTTATCAGTAATATAACAAAAATTAACTAATTAAATATGCTCGGACACGTCAAATTTATTTAAAAAAATAAAATAAAAGATATTCTGTATCACCAACAATATTTTTAAAATGTATTTTTTTTCTGAAAGCTAATTATTTGATTTAGTGGCACGCAAAATTTCAGGTTGCTATGGTTATTTGGTTGCTATAAGTAAAGTAAAGTAAAGGGATCCCACAACAGGCCCGGAGGCCCTTGGGGTAGTAGGAGGTTAAGGCTCCCACTTTTTCTAGACAATCAGCACTTTATGTCAGCCGGGTTGTCAGTCCTGCGTGACGGCAGCCTTTACCCCAGAACAAGCGTCTGGTACTCATTTCCGTTAGAGGCTGAGTCGACCCCAGGGCCATAGTGCCGCCAGAGGGTTTGGGTCAGTTTAAAAATCCTGACCCCAACGGGACTTGAACCCTCGACCCTCCGGCTTGTAGCTCAGTGCCTTAACCACTACGCTACGGCGTGCCCCTATTTGGTTGCTATGGAAACACTAAAGTCTTTGTCTGTTTATATATATATATATATATATATATATATATATATAACTTATATATATATATATATATTTTACTGATGCCGAGCACTTGGTAATACAGCCATCAGCTCTCTTTCTCTCCCATAGGGACTATTCCCCAGATATTGTATGAATGAGAGAGCTGTACGTTGATGAAGATGGGCCTGATCCATTTCTTCTTGTAGGCTGCAGAGAGGACAGTGTAGGGAAGTGAGAAATTCAGTTTTGTGCAAATGTTTTGACAGAAAATCTAAAAGATACAACACTTTTTCTTGGATACTCACGGAGATTTGCTAATCTGGAGGTGTTGAAAATCAGAATAAAAAAGGATGCAGATATATACCGCCGACATTGATTAAATATGTTAAAATATTCCGCCGACATTGATTAAATACGTTAAAAAGGAATGCACGCTCTTACATATCCATTGCCAGATTTGTAGCATTAAATTGGGAGTATTTTGAATATCTTATTAAATAATTTGAAATGCATTTGTTCTTGTTGTATTAGTTGTGTGAATTGTGGAAAAAGTCAACAGACTAAAACAAGTCAAGAATTAAACTGTTACCATAACAACCAAACAAATGAATTTTTTTTTTTTTTGCTAATGCAGTGACTCTGATACCATTAGCTAGATGAATACACATAAATATTAACTAACTAAACTAACACAGATATATATATATATATATATAAACTAAATAATACATATGATCCCAAAACATTTATTTTCTCTCAGTCTCCCAATAACTCTACCTGCTCCCTCATATATTTGCAAAACAAACAGTGACTTGGCAAATTAACTCTTCAATACCTATGTACACATCCAATTTAAAAACATTCTGCATACAATATACTAATGTGAAAACTGTATTCATGTGCTATGTGCTATACCTTAAGTGTCAATTGTTGGAAATATAATTTTATTAGACGTAATCAAAATGACATATATTATTTGTATATTTCTAGAAAAATCATTGACTAAATTAATAGCTATTACAATGAAGTAGTTTTGAAATATAAGGAAATCAAATGCATTTTTAAAAGTATCATTAAATAGATCAATAAATTAATAAAATAATTAATATATTTAATTATTCTAAAATACAAGGAAACCAAACCAATCTTACTTCAAATACATAAATCACTTATTTACTTCTCTATTTATGTGTTCATGTTAACCCTAGAATTTAAATTTATAGATTTATTTACAAATAAACCCAAATCCCAATAACCTAATCGTAGTTAAATGGGAGAATACAAAAAAGATGATTACCTGAGAAATTAACTTCAAAAACAGTGCATACATATCCTCAACTTGTGTCCAACTCAGGGTCGGGCCGAGGAATGAGATGTTATGAAGCCCCTACATTTATAGAGGTCTGTGAACTACAAGAATGTCGGTCGACCATCGCTGACGCAGTCACAGGAGCGGATGAATGAAATGAAACGAAATGGATAAAATTAATATGGAGAAACAGTGGAATGAAATTTATGGCAGGGAAAACGGGAGAAACCCCGAGAAAAACCTGTCCAAGCTCCGTTTCGTCCACCATGAAACCCACGTGGAGTGACCGAGACAGACCCCAGTGGTGAAAGGCGAGCGTCTAACCGCGCAGTAAATAAAGAATTTGATCATGGGGTTCATACGAACTCCATATGCATTTCAAGATTATTAAGATAATGTAAACAATTCTAGTAACTCTGATAAGTTAATCTAAGACCAGGGGCTCAAATCCAGCTTATGTTTGTGTATTATAACAGACCTATGTAAAATTCAGGGAAAACTGAATAAATATCCATATGGATCAAGTTTCTATCAGATTCATTATACATCTATTGAAGGCTGCGAATATTACGTAAAAGTAAATAAAATTAAACCCTCTTGTCCGACGTGATGCCAGGTCGAGAGATGAGGTGAAGTTCCTATTATTGAACGTTGTGATATACGAGAATGTCAGCTGACCAAGTCTGTTGCACCATCACAAACGTAGATGAAATAAAAGGAACGAAATGGATGCTACGAGTATGGAAAAATGATGGAATTAAGTTTTGGCAGGGGATAAATGGAGTAGGCCTAACCCCGAGAAAAATCTATCCTGGCTCCGATTCATCCACCACGAGCCCACATGAATGATCGAGATACAAACTCGCGTTCCAAGAAGTGGAGCGCGAGTGTCGAATCATTTACGCCACGGAGTCGCCAAGATGGAATATAATGTTGCTCCAATAGTAGATGAATTTCACTGCTGTGTTGTCAGAGTGCTTGAGAGGAGAGAGAGAGAGAGAGAGAGAGAGAGAGATGATGCACTGAGCCCACGTTACTACACGCAGAACAACTATCCACACAACTTATTGTCAGTTTTAATAACAAGGTTATTATAAATATAGTTAAATAAATAATGATAGATAGAGAATATCGTAAAACAGAGTGAAGAAAAAATTAATGATAACATAACCTTTCCCTCACTTTTTCTTAACTTTTACTTTGCTCCTTTTTCTTATTACTTTTTTCTTGTATTTACATTTGTCGTTTATTTTTTTGTTTTATACATTTGTTAACCTTTTTACGTCATTCACACATACAAGACAGGACATACACCCAGATCCGAGCTGGAGATTTAAATTCCCCTACCTCTCCGGGAATCAAACCCGGGTCGCCGGAGTGGAAGGTAGGGACTCTACCGACTACACCACGGCGACGGACTTTCGTTATTTCGTTAACTATTGATATGTTTTGTTTTGCTTCTTTCTATTTTCATCTTCCTTTTTTTTTCTTCCTCTTATTTTATTTTCTTTTCTAATCTATTCTTTCTTCTTCTTCTTCTTCCTATTCTTCTCTTTTTTCATCTTCATATTATTTTTCTCTTTTCTTCCTCATTTTCTTCTTTCACTTATTTTTATTTCACTTTTTTCTTCATCTCCTTATTATTCTTTCCTCTTTCTTATCTCTCTATTTTTATTTTTTATTCTTTTCTGAGGTATAGTCAGATATCAGTATTGGCCTACTGAATCATACTTCTCTAATTTGCCTGTACAGTTTTTTTTTATCTTCGCCATAGCATCGACTCATCTGTTCTTTCTTCTACCCACTCACCCAGTTAATTTTTACAGTGACAGAGTATCCTATTTTTCATTTGTGTCACTTATCTTCCCCTTGTCGCCCCTATTCCTTTAGAACTATCAGAGTAACTCTTCCTAAGTGATTATCTCGTTCTGGTAATCTATAATTGATTACTCTTTTTTTTCACATAATACAATAAAATAGATTTATAATATAATAAAACCATGTATTTCTGTTTTGTTGCAGGTATATTCATTCTAAAGAAAAGCCGTTCAAGTGTGGAGAATGCGGTAAGGGTTTCTGTCAGTCGCGGACGCTGGCCGTGCACAAGATCCTGCACATGGAGGAGTCACCACACAAGTGTCCTGTGTGCAGCAGAAGTTTCAACCAGCGGTCAAACCTCAAAACCCACCTACTCACTCACACAGACATTAAACCGTACAATTGCTCTTCGTGTGGCAAAGTTTTCCGTCGGAACTGTGATCTTAGACGCCACAGCCTCACGCATAATCTGGGGGCAGCGTCTACTTCAACCGCTCCCGGTACTAGCTTCAGTATTGATTCAATCATGAGTGCTGATTCAAAATGATACCCAATATTAATTTCACTTCGCTTTTGAGCCACTATTAAGCCATGTTCTTTTTAGCTAATATCTTTGTGATTTCCATTTTTATCGTTGTACAATAAGGTCCAAATTTCCGATGAATATGTCACAATCGGTCTTATTATTGTTTTATATATTTTCTATTTTTCATTCTTTGAGAGGTCTTTGGATTTCATTATAAGTAGTAAGGACTCAGTAACTTCTGTTTCCTTCCTTCAGTCTTTCTAACATCTCATTACAGATGTTTACCTCATCTGGCAGGTAAAAAAAAAAAGTTTTACTTATTTTAAAACCGTAAATAAATATTACACTGGAGCACAATAATTGGTAAAATTAAATGTAGCATGTAATTTACCATCATTTTAATAATTTATTACCATGTTAATTTTTTTATCCCTTGCAAATACGAAAGTTTAAAGTTTTCTCCTAGGTTTATTTAGCCTTCTCTCTCCTGACCGTACTGAAGAGTCCATACGAAACTTTGAAAATACGTTGAACCGTTTCTTATAAGGTTTTTGTGGTTTGCCTTTCACAGTTCTGAAATAAACTACTTTAAATTCAAGTAGACATCTGCCGTAGCACGCGTGTATGATTCACAAAGTAATCTCTATGACAAAATAAAACACAAATCTCTCTGATATTCGTTAAAAAGAACTTGGTTTTAAAAGAACCTCCTATAAAATACTGTGGCACAAAGGCATAGCGCCCACCATTGGATTTATTACGCAGTATGAAATCTTCATCTTCCATTTAGTTACAAGTGCAAGACTAGAAAATCTTAAGTGGTTGCTATGACAAAAATAAAAACTGGAAGAAAAAAAAGAAGGTGTTTGTGTGGGCAAGTGATTTGATGGTTTTGTGCGTGTAGGAAAGCATACTGGGTAATAAATCATGAGTGAGAGAATGAATGAGTGTGTGTTTTGACGTTTACAATAAAATACTCCAGTTTATTCGCTTGGTTTGTTAGATTATCTTTCTCCTGTGTGGTCCCTTCACCGTGTGAGGCTGCCTCATGCCTCGGTGCACCTCAACACCTCCAACACTTCAACACTTCCTCACAAAAAAAAAAAAAGACTATAATAGAGAGGGATGATCTTCCTGCTAAAACCTCTCTTACAATACTCTAAATTTATACAGCGTGCATGACGCATGTACAGTATGGATATACCATTTGAGGAGTAGGTCTATAGAGCCAAAATGCAAAATATACTTTATACACATTACAAAAACAAAAATTGAAATATTGACACAAATGCTGATATTTATTTACCAGCTATTGAAGGTCCAACCGAAAAGATTGTGTTCACAGATGTTCATTTTAATTGATTAGAAATATGCGATATTTAATTTTAAAAATTGGATTATGTCGCTTTTGAAGTGAAACTAAAATAATGTGCCTTAAAAAGTAATTCAATGAAACCATTTGTATTTCTTAACATAATAAGATTATTTAATAAACTAATGATCTTCTTGGTGATAAAATCGTAAAACATATAGTCAATGTACCCATTTCACCAATTAAAAATTTTAAAAAGTTAACATGTTTTAACAGCGAAGCTGTCATTTTAAGACTAAATATTGACTAAATACAGTATTTAGTCTTGAAAATGACAGCTTCGCTGTTGGAACATATTGACTCTTTTAATTTTTAATTGGTGGAATGGGTACAATGACTACATATTTTCCTCTAATAAGAGTAGGCTTCTTAAATACATTCTTTTTTTTATCATATTTTAATCTCTCACCTCATAGATACGTTTACATGCCCCAGGTCTTACATGTACACGACATTTCTCGGGAGGATTTGAAAAGCCTTGATCACATACCTACATTTTGATCACACAAGAATATGTAGGACCTCCCAGCCATATTTATTCCTACAGTAGTGAGGACTAGGCCTATTTTATGAAATTTCTAGTGGATCCATGATTTTATATGGTACTCACAAAGTGTTATTATTGAGTGATCAGCTCAACGTCAGGGTCACCACCGAGACAATGTGAACATTTAACAAAAACATACCATTCCCTCAGTCTTTCAAACTAAACAAAGTGAATGTGATATGGATGATGACTGTGATGTCCGGATGGTGTTCGGAAACCATTTAGGCCTTCAAGTTTCCCGACACTTGTTGCACAGGCGTAAAAAAATGAAGACAGAAATAAGGAAAAAAATCTCACTCAGAAAACTTTTCTCGAACGTTGATCATGCCCAAGTCCGCTGCGTACGAGACAATGACGTTACACGGGAGCTCACGGTGGGATAAAATGCTGTACACATACTAATAATTAATTTTTATTGGCTTAAGATTCAATTGGAAGCGTAGAGTTCACAGGTTTTCGTTCTAAGTAGCTTATAAATAACACTGGTCAACAGTGGTTTTGTTGCCCTTGATATAAGATTAATTTCGGATATATTTATGTTCACAATTCATGAAACTATTAATGATTTTGGAAAATTTGCTCCTTTTTTTTAAAATCTTAATTTTCATTTTACACTACAAAAATCGGAAAATATGAAAAAAAAAATATAACAGATATATTTATAATGTCAATTGTTTTTTTTTAAATTAGTATTCACTGACGTAAATAGAAAGAAAAATATCGAAAACCCATGTTATACTTCAGTGAAACGCCTTTTATAAGATTTTCTTCTATAATTTTTTAGGGGACAATCTCTTTTTAAAGACCAGCAGTAATCTGCCATCATGTGACGGTCCCATCTACCCTGATACCTTTCCTCCATTACTTTTAGATCCTAGTGAAAGCGCACTCCCTGTTCGTCGCTATAATTTCCTAAATTATCCGGAAATCTATCCAGGTGACTGTGGAGAAAGTGTAACTTTATACTCATATTTGCTCCCAGAATCTTGAAGCTTATCAACATGTTTTGCACAATTTCTTTATAATTTGGTGCTTTATAGTTACCTAGGAAATTTTCTACTACCAATACAAAACCCTTCCAAGCTTCACTTTCCGGAACAGTCATAACTTTGATAAAATTTGCATCTTTCATCAATTGCCGAATTTGAGGACCATCAAATATTCCGCCTTTTAACTTTTACATACTGAGCTTAGGAAATTTTCTACAAATGTATTTGAAACATTTTCCTTCCTTGTCCAACGCTTTGACGAATTGTTTTATCATATCCAGATGCACGTCGTGAGTACTTTAATTTTGTCAAATAACTGAGATCACGGCCGATGTGCGGAGTGAGGGGTGTGAGAGTGGGGATCACGTGATGTTTGTATACGCGAAAAAAATGCGCAGAAATCAAATCATGACTGGAAACATAAATTGTATTAGTAACAAGCCGTTTACTGTTTAAGATATAAGATACGCAAAAATCATAAAAACTAGAGCACATTCAGCACTTTCATGAACACATTCGTAAACTGTGCACTTGAAAACATAGAAATTCGCTGAGATATCCAGGACAACAACAAAATTTTTTTAGAGCTGTGTAATTGATATTTAATTTTTAAAAGTGAATAGTGTCGCTTTTGAACGAAACCAATGGGTAGTGTGCCTTTTTAAATAAAAATACTTCAATGTAAAACAATTTGAATTTCTCAACCTAATAACAGAATTTAAGCACATTACTTCAGCTATTAAAATCTGGACTGTCTTCCTTAGTTTTCAACAATGTTTCATTTTAGGTGGAAAATTCAACTGAACTCTCATCAATGATTGCTTGTAGCTTTTCATCATTTCGTCAATTGCTGCATAGTGTTTGGCGAGAAGAATAACTAACTAACTAACTCGTTGGCACTACCGAACCAGTAGGTTCATGGCCGCAAGGACATAAGCTCTATATACATCGATATTCTAAATCAATGTTTTCCAATCATCACCTGAAGCCTTGTATAATCTACTTCCCTCAAATCATGGTTAATGTTATTCTCCCACCTCATTTTTGTCTCCTTCTGGGCGATTTCCTTCTGGCTTTCCTGCAAGGAACTTACATGTTCCTCTATAATTCCCCATTCGTGCCACATGTCCTGTCCATCGCAATCTATGAGACATAACTCTTTGGTTAGAAGTTTACCTATAGTCCTATAATTATTTTCCTAGATTTCTTGACTTTTCCCGCTTTCACCTTAATCTCTTTCTTATTATTCCTCCTATCTACTCCTATATCACTCACATAAATATTTTCTTGCTATACATCTTACTAAATTAAGAAAGATTATAACTAAACACAACTTCGATCACAACAATCCGTCTGACATATTAGTTGTTGACATCATGTGTGCTATTGATGAAATGTAAGTTACATAACATATTTTTATAAAACTAATAATTATGTACTGTATACCTTCTGAGCGCAGAGCTACGGGACTTAATCTGGTTCGAGTCCCCATGGGGGAAGAAATCTTCTCATGGAATTTCGGCCAGTATGGGACCGGTGTCCACCTAGCATCGTGAGGCATTTGGGTAGCTTCAGTAAGTAGCGACTCCAGGTTGAGAAGACCAGATTAAACGGATGGGGGAACCGAAAATCTGACCACATGTCACTCCTACATTGGCTTATGATCGTCTAGCTCTGTAAGTAACACGTGTGGACGTCAGGGCAGCAGCCGGCTGGTAGGGCAAGGGCCTTCTAGGGCTGTCGCGCTTGGAGTAATATCTTCTGTAACAAAACTCAATATTTAATATATACGAAGCAAAATCTACTTTCAGATGATGATTTGTTTGCACAATATATTAACCCCGAAAACTCGCACTGAAAAAAAAATGGTTAATGTCCCTATTTCACCTCAATTGCAACTTTATTAAAAAAACGTGCTATAATGCATTACTGGGACTCTTGTCATTCCAACTTTTTTCAACAAAAAAATAAAAGTAAACTAAAAATACATAAATGAGCGATTCTTCCAGATTAGCTGTAGCCTATATTATGTAAAAGAGAATTTTTTTTTTTTTACTTTAAGAGAGGGGGAAAATTGTAAGAATTTGTGAATAAAGTGCTTAGAAAAAATGTAAACCAAAGAGTCAATAGACAGTCATAATAATAGATGGAGAAAACTACATAGCAGTCAACTTTTATGATTTAAAGAGGAAAAAAAGTTAGATCTCAAATAGGCTACTGCGATGATCAGGAAATGTAGCACGAGTAGAAATAAAAGAGGGTCATAGAAACTTCCTGTAGGAAAACCAGAGGGAAAGGACCCAGTAGTTAGGCCAATAATGAGGTAGGAGAATAACATTAACCATAATTAGAGAGATGCGAATTTTACAGAGAATAAGCTTAGGATAGAGATATATGGAGAGCTTATGCCCATGTGACTATGAATCTCCGGGTTCGATAAATCCAGAAAGTTAGATATCTGTAATCCATATCTTCACAGACAGCCTATATCTATGAATGCACGTACAGGTCCACTTTTCTACATTATGTAAACATGGCCATTTATTTGATATTATTTTAGCACATAGTCTGTTGGAATAATAATAAATAGATAATTTAAATTTTCAGGAGTACAAAATTCCCTAACCAAGTTTTTTTAGCGAATTCCGAAGGAATGGGAGTAGTGAGTTTGTTCTCATGAAAAGATTTCTGAAAAAAAATATACTGATCTTCACATGTCGAAAATGACCAGTATCAAAATTTATATACAGTACCCCTATAGTCTATTCGTTAGCGCTCTAACGGTCATAGTAATCTTTATTTCATTCAAACCAAACTTGGCATATAACAGTTAATTAAAAGAGTAAAGTCGAGTTCGTTAACCAGTAAAATCAGACCGTTAGGTGTAGGAGTTCACCTGAAACGAAAATTTATAAATCGCACTAGCGATCGCAATTTTTTGTTTCACAACGAAAGTCAGCATGTGCCATTAAAATAAAGGTGTTCTAAAACAATAAGCAAATACGACCATTAGTAGTGGGGATTTACCTGAAATGGGAAATTAAAAATTGACTGTAGCAACCATATGCGGTTAAGCGCAATGTGTAGGCCTACCTTATAATTTAATTAACCCATAAATTAGCAAGTATCCTATATACGATACATTGGTTAAATTTATTTAATGTTGATAAAATAATGGATAAATCAATCAGTTTAATTATTTAAATTGGTTTAAAATTATACAATATACAAAGAGGTAGGATATTGACTTACAGTCATGAATAGAGCGCGGAATTTTATGAAATTTCATGTTTTAAACTATAAGTCGGAGAGCATTGCGACAAAGTATCTTCACGTTTTATGAAGTGTAGAATTGAATGGGACCAAAAAAAATTCATATTTCATAATATTTTGACAAAAAGTTCATATTTTAGCAAATATTTCATATTGCTTCATATTTTCAACATTTAAAAAAATATTTTTTTTTTTTCCAATAACACTTCTAGGAATTTGTTAAAAATATTTTTTGAAGTGACTGTACCTCTGTAAGTTTTTGACATTGTAAATCGTAGACAAGTGGAAATTCTCCAGAATTCCTTTCTGGACAAAACAAATACCGTTAACCGGCAATAACAACAAGATGAGTCAAGAGATGGATGGGGTTTATCCGTAACTTGGCCCGCTGGAACGAGAACATGATGAACTGATGACAGATTGATAAGTTTAAGGACAATAGTAGATTAGTGACCACCCACTCTTACCTAGGCAATTTCTTCACTTTGCTTGTGTACAGACATACTTCTTGTTGCTACTAGTGAAAAACAAGATGCCAAAAACTGGAGTTCGTGATTGGATTTCAGCATTTAAATGCTACACCACGGATGGCAAAATAGTGTTTTGCACTTACTGTAGTAAAGAGGTATGTTCATTTTATATTTGAAATATATTTAAAATAACTAAATAATATTCTTTCTTAGCCTACATTTTATAAATTGCAATCTCTTGTGTCAAAATTAAATTGTTCCTATAACTCGATTTTTATAGGTATCAGCAAATACCAAAAATAAAAAACCACAACTCAATTATAATTAAATTTAATGTTATTGTTACATGTACATATATTGAAGCTCAGTATATTTATGCAATGTAAATAGCTACCATACCAAACTGTACATAGTCTCAATTTTGTCAGTCCTATATTTCATGGAAAGCTTTCTGTTTTGGTTATGTATTGTTTCTTGGATTTCATAATTAAATATAATTGAATAAATAATTAATTCTTTTTTATATACGTATATCAATACCAACAACTAATTTAAGGTTATTGCTACATATACAATTACTGGAAGATAAATTATATTTGAAATGTTAAATTAATAAAAAAACAATTACTGGAGTTTGATATCTTTATGCAATGAGAATAGTAATCATGCCAAATTGTACCTAATCTAAATTTTTAGTGCTATATTTCATGCAAGTCTGTTTGTTTTGGTTGCTATGTTTTATTCCTTGGATTTTGAAATTCATAATTAAATATCAATGAATAAATTAATGGATTGTTGGATTGTGTTATATATATATATATATATATATATATATATATATTCCAGTAGACATGATCTATTTATTAACAATGTTTCAAATCGTAAGCATGATCTTTCTACGGGCATGGAATTAATGAAAAGCTAGTTAAAATAAAAAATATAGTGAATATCTTGAATTTTTTAACCACAAATAAGATCTACTTGTCTCATTTACATGCTGTTGGATCCTATATATTATACCGAATGTATGTATATGAAAATATATCTAATAACGTTAATAAATAATAGCTTCATAATATTTTCGTGTTACAATTTTCATATTTTTCATATTTTCTTATTTTGATTTCATATTTTGGTAAAATTTTCTTCATATAAATCCTCGCTCTAGTCATGAATAATCTGATTTCACTGCGGTCCGACACATTTAAATAAGCTGTCATCAGAAATTGAGTTCCTCCAACTTAACAAAAGAAAAATATATTCCGTAAATCAGTAAAATGGGACCATATATTCGACTTGCTGAGGAATTCGCTTGTTTACGTAGTTCCTGCGCGACGGATATTTTATAAATAGGCCTAGATAATAAATAGAACCTCATTTCTTATAAATGCATAAATGTAGGCCTATATCATCATCATCACGAGAAATGATTCTGCGGTGATGTAGGTTTCCTCAATTAAATGATATCCTCTTCTTCCAATTCTCCTGATCTCTGGAATTTCCATTTTAATAACAATAATAATAATAATCTGTGTATAGGAGAAGAAATGGAAAATATAAATTTCAACAATGGAGAAGAACTAAAACCTAGTATTGAATGCACTTATTTAGGAACAAAATTAGACCATTCAGACGATAACACAGTGGAAATTAAAAATAGAATCGCACAAACAAAACAAGCAATAAATGCTTTAAACTCTGTTTGGTGGAGCAAAAATATTACAAAAAATAGAAAATTACAAATACAAAGTATATCAAACCATAATTCAGAGCATTTTAACATATGGTGCTGAAGTCTGGCAAATTCCTACCAGGGAAATGAAAAGAATTTTAAGTATAGAAATGGATGTTTTAAGAAGATCAGCTGGAAAATCTAGAATGGATAGAATACGAAATAAAGAAATAAGGGAAATTATGGGTGTACAAGAGGAGCCGGACATCATAGACATCATAGAAAAGAAAAGATTGCAGTGGTATGGTCATGTCAAACGAATGCCAGAGCAAAGATTGCCAAACATTGTTATGGAATGGATCCCAATGGAAAGGAGGAAGAGAGGAAGACCGAAGAAAACTTGGATAGAAGGGGTACAAGCAGCTATGAATATCAGAGGAATGGAGGAAGATCAATGGATGGATAGAAAGGAATGGCGTTTGGTTTCCGGAAGACGGCGGCAGCTGCCATGATACCGGATGAATAATAATAATAAGTTAATAATAATAATAATAATAATTTACTTAATCAACTTCATACTGTAAGGTCTCCTCCCCTTCACCAGGTTCAAAACAATTATTAACAATTAATTATCAGTTATTTGTAGATAATAACACATAGACCTATGCCTATACAATAGACCCTATAGAGCTGATATGAAACGCACGAAATATGTTAGGCCTGATAATAATAACCTAGAACTTAATTAAATTATTGATTTAATAATGCAAATATACCTAAAAATTTTAAAAGAAAAATAAATACAATATAATAATTATTATTATTGTTATTATTTCTTTAGCAGGTTTTACAATGTTTCACACCTTCCTATGCCCAGTTAATCTACTGTCATTCTCCTCCACATCACCCTGTTATTCTAACCCTTTTTCCCTCAAACCGCTCAAAGCACTATCACTCCACGTTATTTTTGACCGTCCTCTTTTCTTTACCAAATGATACCCATTCTGGTATTCTTCTTGGCAATCTGTCTTCTGTTATACTACTACTACTACTACTACTATTACTATTACTATTACTACTACTACTACTATTACTACTACTACTACTACTAATAATAATAAAAATAATAATAATAATAATGTATATCGCTATTCCTTTTAATATCACCCTCGTATGTAATTTTGTTTTCTTATTTTGATCTAAAGAACCATGTTTCACACTTTAAGATTATCAGATGCAATATTACCGCTTTATAAATTTTAATCTTTAGAGTATTAGAGAAAACCCCAGACGATACTATCCATCCATAGTAATTCTGTCCGAGGGCAGGTCTTTCACTGCACTTATAGCATTTCCATGCTATGCTTCACAACTTTACTAGGGAATTATAGGTGTGATAGCTTCCCGTTGCTTTCCACATAGGTGAAATTATGCTGATGATAATGATAAGGATAATGATGATGGCCGGATGATGTCTTACAGGTAAGGAAAAACCCCGTAAAAATCTCACCCAGGAGCCTGTCCCGACCGGGAATCGAACCCGGACCCGCTGCGTGACAAGGCAGCACGCTACCTCGAGACCACAGCGGTGGACAATGATAATATATATATATATATATATATCAATAGTAACATGATTTTCCTATTTTAAGTCTATATTTAATATCCCTGTGTGTATGATTGTTTTCTGTTAATAATACACTTATATCCTAGATATTTAAATTGTTTCACTTTTCCATAAGAAATGTTCTGTCATAATATGTTAGGTTTATTTTTATAGTGTAATTCTTAACTAAAAATATAATGCAAGATGGTTGAGTATTTAAGTAACCGGAGTGGGTTTAATACCATTCACACTTGGTAAATCCGTGGGAGGTCAGAATAACTCAGTAACAAAACTACCTGAGCAGGGGAAGTGAAACCTTAGAACCGCACCAAAGTGTTTACTTCACGTTCTTATTCCACCTCTATCTTAACAAATAAAACGGATTCATTTTATATTTCATTCTAATTGAATGAGCGAGAGTAAGAAGGAAATATTATGTGCTTTATCCATTTAAAACTGAGAAGTGTTAATGGTTAGACATTATTAATGAAAAATATTTTTTTATGAGTATAACTCGACACGAGACTTTGTTTTTTTTATGAAGCAATTAGAGCTGAAGATTCACAGAAGTTTTATATATATATATATATATATATATATATATATATATATATATAGTCTACCGCTGTGGTCTCCAGGTAGCGTGCTGCCTTGTCATGCAGCGGGCCCGGGTTCGATCTCCGGTCGGGACAGTTTTTCTGGGTGAGGTTTTTATCGGGGTTCTTCCTCACCTGTAAGACAAATATCAGGAAAACTTTAAGGCCCAAAAGGTCCCCGAAATCATATGGCCATCATCATCATCATCCTTTATCATCATCATCCTTCACCGGTGTGGAAAGCAACGGGAAGCTACCACACCTAAAATTCCCTAGTAAAGCTGTAAGCATAGCATGAAAATGCTATGATTGCAGTGAAGGACCTGCCTTTGGGCAGAATTAATATATATATATATATATATATATATATATATATATATATATATATGTTTCCATCAATGTAATATTGTGGGATAAAAATATAAGTAACAAAAATAAAATTAATATATATATCATACAATTGTTAAAAGCATCATTACTTATGGAGCAGAACTTTGACCATTAACAACAAAAATAAATAAGTATCTTTTGGCAACGGAAATAGATTTTATACGAAGGGCAGCAAGAATTTGGAGGAAAGAACAAACTAGAAACTCAGTTATAAGGAGAAAATGAAGATTGAAGACACTATTTTAGATTATATTAAAATTCAGCAATTAAGATGGTACGGACATGTCCAGTGAATGAAAGAGGATCGGCTACCAAAATATGTTTTGGAATGGACATCTGAGGGAAGACGAGGCAGAGGAAGACCTAAAACTTCCTGGAGTCAGGGAATATATTATTTACTCACGAAGAAGAGACATCTACAACCAGGAGATTGGATGGACCGACAAAATTGGCTATTAGGAATCGGACGATGTCAAAGATATTAATCGAGGGATGATCTATCTTAATATATAAAAATTACGTGTCACGTCGTTTGTCCGCGATGGAATCCTAAACTACTGAACCGATTTTAATAAAATTTTGCACACTGTGTGCTATTTGATCCAACTTGAGACCTACGGTTGTTTATAACTAAATTTATAGTCAAATTATATTTTATTGCAAATTATTTGTTTATTATTTAACAAAGAGTTATAATTATCTGTGAGTTCCATACGATTCTAACAGATGACGGTGTAAGGTAATGAATTGGTTTATTATTTAACCAGGTGGCTGTGCTTTTTGTTGAACCGCGAATTTCAATTGAATTACAAATATTGATTATTTCATAATTTAAGTGTGTTTGTGTTTATTTTATTTTCAATATATATTGATAATAATATTAATTCCGTGTGTAAGTATTAGTTTTAAGTAATCTGGCTGAAAGACAGCAACTTAATTTAAATTTAACTGGACCGAGAAGGGACATTGAACAATATGGCGAATCAGTTCTAGAGACCATGAATGATAGGATTTCGAATGAATTTCCGCAAACTGGTATAGGCCTATGTGACATAAATCTTACATTTAAGAAGAATGTCAATTTAAAAACATATGAAGGTCCTAAGGAACGGAATAACAGAACTGTAGGTAAGTCTGTTAGTTATAATAATATGCCTAATATTACAGAAACAATCTCTATGCCTCAATTAAATGAAAAACAAGATGACTATAAAATCTCACACGATTCTAACAGATGGCGGAGTAAGGTAATTGGTTTATTATTTAACCAGGTGGCTGTCCTTTTTGTTGCAACAGCGAATTTCAATTGAATTACAAATATTGATTATTTCATAATTTAAGTGTGTTTGTGTTTGTTTTATTTTCAATATATTGATAATAATATTAATTTCGTGTGTAAGTAGGCCTATTAGTTTTAAGTAATCTGGCTGAAAGACAGCAACTTAATTTAAATTTAACTGGACCGAGAAGGGACATTGAACAATATGGCGAATCAGATCTAGAGATCATGAATGATAAGATATTAAGTGAATTTCCGCAAATTGGTATAGGCCTATGTGACATAAATCTTACATTTAAGAAGAATGTCAATTTAAAAACATATGAAGGTCCTAAGGAACAGAATAACATAATTGTAAGTAAGTCTGTTAGTTATAATAATATGCCTAATATTACAGAAACAATCTCCATGCTCAATTAAATGAAAAACAAGATGACTATAATATATCACAAGATGATATTACTATACAGAGACTTCTTGATGATGATGATGAGAATCAAACTGCCAACAAGTTCGTAGAAAAAAAAAAGAAAGTATAATGAAATCAGCAAGTCTCCTCAAAATATTCCATCAATAAATGTATATAATCCTTATGATACACTTATGGATGATACTGAGAATGCAGACAACATAAATTCATCTCAATCAACGAAACCACTTCCACACAAACCACCACCCATATTTATACCGGGTGTAGTTAACGTACCAGAATTAAAAAAATGTGTAAAACAAAAACTTTCTGATTTAGATTTCTCACTTAGTTTACTACAACATAATATAACGTATACCTTAGCCACGGCAACGCGTGGCCGGGACTTCTATATAAACAAAGTCGGATTAGTTACACTATTTATAACTCAAGAACGGCTGGACCGATTTTTATGATCTTTGATTTGTTGGATTTGTTTCCGTCCCGAATAGCAGATAACTATTAAAACATCGGAAAAATTAACGTAAAAATATTTAAAGATTTAAAGGCGATAACGACGTTCGCCGGGCCAGCTAGTATATATATATATATATATATATAATATATATATCCATCCATAGTAATTCTGTCCGAAGGCAGGCCCTTCACTGCAATCATAGCATTTTCATGCTATGCTTCCAGCCTTGCTAGGGAATTGTAGGTGTGGTAGCTTCCCGTTGCTTTCCACACCGGTGAAGGTTGATGATGATGATAATGATAAGGATGATGATTATAATGATAAGGATGATGATGATGATGATGATGATCATACGATTTCGGGGACCGTTTGGGCCTTAAAGTTTTCCTGACATTTGTCTTACAGGTGAGGAAAAACCCCGATAAAAACCTCACCCAGAAAAACGGCCCCGACCGGGGATCGAACCCGGGCCCGCTGCATGACAAGGCAGCACGCCACCTCGTGACCACAGCGGTGGACAATATATATATATATATATATATATATATATATATATACTGTTATCAGAAGTGCAACTTACTCTCATCCTCTCCTCTTTGTTTCACGGCCTTTGAGTCCAGCCTTCCAGTAGCTCCAACCCCCCTTTGGGGTTTCTTAATCAATCTGATTTAGTTATGTTTATTTTCCTACATATACAGTATTGTGAGTGACATGTGGTCAACAGGTTGCCTCAATGAGACATCCAGTAGCAAACTAAGGTAATGCTAGGATGGAGAAAAGCCGATTATATTTTGCTCGCAGGGCCTTTTTCAGGTTTGAGATCCTTCTACGAGCCCGAAAATCTTCAAACTCGGCCGTGAGGCTTAACGTCTCTTCCGGAGAACTTGTCCCTTCGATTTTTTCATCCTAACAAACCCATCAATCCCGGATGGGTTTGAATCCGCAACCCTTGGAAATATAAATAAGAAACGTAACCAGGAGACAACCGCGGCAGACCCTATTTTCATCAATCCAATTTAAAGACGCTTTAACATCAAAGGCCATATCGCGTCTTGAATCTGAATTTTATCCGGCAGTCTCCGATATTTCCATTGTTGCGGTTTACCGCATATTTTCAGATTTAATCCATAGTAATGACAAACAGATTAGATTTGAGAAATATTTACAGTCGAGCCGGTATTTGAACTAAAAATATTCAGCTTTATGAGCTGGGGTTCTACCATCGAGTTATTTAGGTTAGCTCCTTGATTATGAACACTAGTTGTATCTTATGTTGGAATCGAGGATAAAAATATATAGGAATTTGTATTTGTTCCGAGATGTATGGCTAAGTAGTTAAATGGTAGAGTTCCAGCACGTAAATCTGGAGATATTGGGTTCAAATATTGGCCAATATTGTTTTATCTGTGTAAGTATGTAGGCCTATGTAAATTATGAACCACCGACAACTTGTATTGAAAAATTAATCTCTAAATTCATAGACGTTTTAACATCTAAGGATCATGCAACCGGTTTGGCCGACCGCAATTGATTGTAACACGTAGGCTAGCCGTCTCGGCTTAAAGTTGCCGTTTGTCATTTTTTTCGGAATTTCATCAATTTAAGTGTCAACATTTGTAGCATTCATTTTGTGTATTTATTGAATAAAAAAATTAGAGATTACGAATATTTGAGAATAAATTTCTTAGGACCACATTGCAATGAGCTTCATGACCTTTATGGGAAACCAGATGTAACAAGAACAGTTATGTATCGTAGACTGCGTTGACATGTGGCACGAATGGGAAATGAAAGAAGGGCATGGAAACTATGAAAACCAGAGGGAGAGCGCCCAACAGGTAGGCAAAGAATGATATGGGAGGATAATATTAGCTATGATTTGAGGGAGGTGAATTCAACAGATGATGATTGGAAAAAAATTAGAAACTATGACAGTCAACAATGAATAAGGAAATCCGAATAAAGTTATCCGAAAGAGGCATAGAGAACACAATAGGATGGAATATTTAAGAAAAATTTGTAAATTGATATTCTATGAATGTTCATTATAATATTTTCAGTTGATTAATTAGGTAAACAGTAGACCTACACTGTATATGACCGCCAGTATATTTCATTAGAAAATTGCCGGCTTCATATTTTTGTTACGAAACTTATTGTAAATATTTTATAGGTAGACACACAAATATGAGTTCACCTTAGAGATATGCTGTCTGGTTTCCAATTTTTAATTTAATTTTAATTTGTAAAAAACTTAATTGTTTAATAACAAACTATCTTGTTTATTTTGGGGGGAAATCTCAAATATGTTTGCTCTCTACAAATTAGTCCATAATAAAAATGCAAGTTTTTCTTAATAAAGAAAATATAAGAACTATAAGCCCAACTCGTGAATCAAACTTTGTACCTAAAAAAAATAAATCTCTTATGTATGTCGGTGAATCTTAAGGCTTCATGAAATGTTTCTTGAAAAAATATAAGACATGAAAATTATTGATGAAATATTCTTAAATTATTGTTGGATATGCCGCGGTGGTCTTAGTGGTTATATCCTTGCCTCTAGTCCCGTGGGTCGCGTGTTCAAACCCAGCCAGATTCGATGAATTTTAGGATGGAAAAATCCAAGGGATAAGTCTTCCTTGAAGGATTTTAAGCCGTGGGTATTGAGTCTGAAGAGTTTTGAGGTCGTAAAAGAATCTCAAGCCTGAAAAAGAAGGTCTCTGAACAAAACTTAACCAACTTTCCTCCCTCCATATAATATCTCAATTGTCTACTAAATGTCTCAGTTTTACTTTTAAGGGAGGTAGAATTTAAGTTGGAATATATCTAATTTGCAATTATCAATAATTGTGGAGATTTATAGGCTGAACATTGATAATACATTCTCAACGTGTACCACTCACAACATCTATACGGAAATAAGTGTTAAGCAAATTAGATTGGTCAAGAAACTCAAAGGCACTGCTAAGGCTAGACTCAAAGAGCCTTGAAGCCAAAGAGGAAGTAAAGGAATTGTCTACTGTATTGATATTTGCTTGGATCATCAGAAGTAAGAAAATTTCTCATAGATAAAAAAATGAATTAATGTCAATTATATGTGTCAATATTTTCAAAACACAATATTTTATTAAAAGAGACGTATACACTACATATGTAAACAAGTCATGCTCAGCGTTCACTAACATTGAAGATATTGCTCTATTCTTCCTAGTACGTAATTCCAGTAGCTTATAACCCCTTCGAATCATCGACTAGATTGCCTGCTCAGCACATGTGCTGAAGAAGTTGCCGTTCTTTTATGTAAAGCTTTTGAAGGAATCTTTCAACTGTAAGTACTCTAGCCTTAAACTGTATATTATTTTATTGAACGGTGTTACAATGTATAAACATTTCCTTCCTGCAATGAATTCTCCGCCACTGATCTTCTAATCTCTTGTACCCATGTAATATTTGGTTCACCCTTCTTTCTTCCCTGGGGATTGCAATCAAACACTATTTCATCATCATCATCATCATCATCATAGTACATTCACGAATTTAGGCCATTTGTTGACCTGTTTCGGCCTCAAGAGAAACACCATCCAGAAGTCTTTTCAGTGGACATCCTGGTCTTCTTCTTCCTGCAGGTTGATATCTTAACATTTGTTTGGGTATTCTGTGATCTTCCATTCGATGAACATGTTGCATCCATCTTGACTTATAATCAGAAATTTTGTTTTCTAAAGATTCCATGTGTAATTCTTCTAAGATGTCTTCATTTTTTTTGTGATCTAGTAGTGAGTATCCACAGTCCTCCGACTATTTTAGGATATTTAATATCTAGTCTCATCTTCTTCTGACATGGCCATACCGTTCTACTTGTCAATTTTTAATCAAGTCTAATATAGAAATTTTAACCTTAATTTCCTGTCTTATTACTGAGTTATATTTTCCAATATCAAATTACTAGCTGATCTTAAACAATCGATTTTCGTTAACAATAAATTGAATATTTTGATTCAGTTATCAAGACTCAGCTCCAGATGTTATGGCATTCCTTAGTATTGATTTGCAAATATTATATTGTAAAAGTGTAGAATATTTTTAGAGAAATAAATTGTAACACTTTATTTTAAGAAGTAATTATTGAATACAACTTGTGTAATATTGACTATAATAGAAACACTCTTCGTTATGGAAGAATGGGAACTGTGTGTAAAAAATTCTATATACCCTTATCACTAAGAAAGAACTATTATATATCTAAGAAACTATTATATATCTAAATATAAAACTATGTTCTATCATATCAATTAACACTAACAAAAACTGTGTAAATAATTATGTAGGAAAGATTTAGGTTTATAGAAGTGGTGACAGAAAATATATCTATATAAGAGATTCTAAGCTATTGCCGTGTAAAAATAATAACAAGCAGAAAAATCTATATCAGGTATTCTACAGCTATTGTTGTCTTGCTGTGCAGTTCTCCACAGCCTTCTGTCCTGTACATCTTCAGGCAGATATCAATCCTCTCCGCTCATTGTTTTCATTAGCCTATCTCACTTCTACAAGCTTTTTCAGGTCTTCAATTTCTTTATCTTGGGGATTATATGCCAGAACTAAGTCAACATAAAATAAAAAAAGCAAAAATCATTATTTTATATATAGGCCTATACATACGTATGTATTTAGGACCTATATATAAAGTGATTGAGGTGGCACGAGATGACTTCAAACAATCTCGTTACTTTTAACTCATTAACACCATTATGAAGTGTTTTAATTGTACTATTAACTTATAGTTTATATGTGACTTGATTTCTAAATATTGTATTTATTTCATACCGTTCGAATCAAATATAATCGGGTCGTCTGTTACAGTGCTTTAATTGAAACAAAACATATTTGGGAGGGGGGGCTTCTTTATAGGAGCTTCCATAAAGAATAGTACATCTAAATTCCAAACTTTATAGCTACTATATAGCCTAGGCCTACTGATTACTGAACGAGAATTTATAAAGACAGTTTGTCAAATCATAACAACGGGCTAACATAAATCAGACTAACATTACATGTATTAGTTTTTTATCTAGTATATATGTAGACATAATATTTTTAATTCCGGCTAGTTAACTTTTAAAATTTCTTGTACTAGAAAAGGAGATTTTCAACATTTACTAAAACTTGATATCGCTCCTTACAATGGGCAACGCAATAGAATGACATAAATAATTTCGCGAATATTTAGAAAATAGCGCTCGTAAAAAAATGTATTTTGTGTACCTACGTCACTATAATTACATTAAGGTGATGCATTTTGAGTTTAAGTTGCTTCGGTATTCAATGTATATAAGTGATGTCCCTTTAGGGGTGACGATCGGGCTTTTGGCTCGCTTACACGTAATAGGAGCTATGGTTTACAAATCTGAATCGTTCATACATTTGAACAATTCAGATAAATCGAAACAGTCACTAGGAACAGTTGAGCGACGTGTTTTAATGTAAAAAAAACAGCTTATTACCATGTTTTATACCGGTAGCTCTAAACTGTTTCAAACAATATTTTCCCTATAAAATAAATTGCTAAAGTTTTGATAATGTAGTTTATGACTTGTCATGTTATATCTATGAAATAAATAAAATAAAAAACTCCTGGCGAGACAGGCCTAGAAGGTCCTTAGCCTACTATCCGACTGCTGGCCTCACATCCACATGTGTCAATCACAGAGATAGACGATCATCAGCCAGTGCAGGGTTGACATGTGGTCAGCATGTCGAGTCCCCCAGCAGTTATAGCTGGTTTTCTCAACCTGGAGCCGCCACTTATTATAGCTACCCAAATGCCTCACGATGCTGGCGGGCACCGGTCCCATATTGGTCGAAATTCCATGAGAAAATTTCTTCCCCCATGGAGACTCGAATCAGCGCAAGTCCCGTTGCTCTGCGCCAAGGCTTCCTGCCTTAACCACTCCGCTACAGCGCGGGACATAAATAAAATAACAAGAAATTAATTCTAAGAAATGTATCCCAATATTCGTATTGCTATGATATTGCAATAAAAAATAAATACAAATTTGATCTGAGAAAGAAAATACGTTAGAAGTTTATTATGTCATAAAACTTTTAAAAATATATTAACTGCCTTAATATCCTCTCTTTTCGTATTCTAAGAAAGAAATAACTTACAACAGACTTGATGATTTGCGTTAGTCGAACCAAACACTCATTTTTGTGTGTTTTGTAGCAGTGTATAAATATAGGCTTATTTTGAGAAAAAATGACGTAAACCTGAGTAACAATCGTCATTACCTTCTTCGGAAACACGATTTAGCCTATGTATTCCAATTCAAATTCAATCCTCGTTAAAAATAAAACTTCATGAACAAAACATCTTACATATAAAAATTAATGTTTGTTTGTTTGTATATTTGTTTGTTCGTACATTATGCGCGGCCATACCGTTGATCCGATTGTGATGGGTTTTTTTTTGCAAAATGTTCAGGAGATTCCCGGGATGAACATAGGCTATAAGAGAGTTGTGATACTGTTAAAAATCGCCCTATGTAGTGGAAAACGTGAACAAAGTAGCTCTTTGGACGCTTAAATGGCTTACGCTGCCTAAACCATAAGAAATACACAAACATTAATGTACACAGAATTGAATATCTCAAAAAGCTCTACAAAAAAGACCGCGACAGCATATGTTTATCTCTTACGGATAACTCACAAAAACCATTTTTGTCTTTCATTGATACCTAGAGTCCCTCATCTCTTACGGATAACTCACAATAACCATTTTTGTCTTTCATTAATACCAAGAGTCTCGCGCCGTAGCCGAGTGGTTAAGGCAAGAAGTCTTGGTACAGAACTACGGATCTTACGCTGGTTCGAGTCTCTATGGGGGAATTTTTTTTTTCTTATGGAATGTCGGCCAGTATGGGTCAGAAATGAAATCTAGCTGGAAAAAAAAACTGTTTTGACTCACTCTCATCAATTTATCTTTTTTTTTCACTCTAATATAATTGTTATATGACGGTTCTTAGCTTATCTGCAAAGGAGGGTACAATTCTAATGTTCATGACTATGTGACATCATCATTCACACTTCTTGAGCCACAACAGAAGGCTGTAAGAGGTTTTCTTGCGAACTTATTTAATAATATCTAATTATGTCCTAATTGCTGAATTTTATGGTAAAAAAGTAACATATTTTTATCGTCCGCCAATGACATGAGAATTGAATGTTCGGGCAGGACAACGTCTGCCGGGTACGCTAGTATTGTATAAAAATGGCTCGTATTGCTTATAAGTGAATTCGACTGTGTAATTAAATCCTCGCATAACACCACTATACACATATTTGCTTACGATTGGAGAGACTATGAATGTTGATTGTCGGAGATATAGTCCAGAAAATCCCGCGCAGTAGCCGAGCGGTTTAAGAAATGATAATTTGGCGCAAAGCTACGAAACTTGCACTGGTTCATATCCCCATGGGCGGAAGAAATTTTCTCATGGAATTTCGACCAGTATGGAACCGGTTCCCACCAACCATCATGAGGAATTTTGGTAGAGACTATAAGCAGCGTACCAAGTTGAGAAAACCAGCTATAATGACTGGGCACCAGATATTTTTTTCCCCCCAGTAAATATAAATTTGCTATAAAATGGAATTTTATTTCAAAACTTCTATAGGCCTATCTGCATAACGTAAAGATACTGTCAACTGGGGTTACTTTGACTCGAGGGGCAACTTTGACAGAATTGGGGATTCTTTGACATTTTAAATTTCTTGCGTGTTTTGGGCTATTTTGACAACAATGCAATGATGTAGATAATTCCTTGAAGGCGCACGAATAATTAGGTTTTTTAAAAGCGGATGTTAATTGTTGGAGACATATCTGTGTCACTTTCAACAACAATGGATTGCCAACAAGGATAAAAATAATTTCTTAATAATTTCTTAGTTGATTTTCTGTGTGGAAAGGAGTTATAATGGTTAGAGGCTATAAGAAGAAACTTGGGAGCCGTGCATACAAGAGTTACCGTGATGAAGATCTTAAAAAACCCCTTGAAGAAGTGAGAAGTGGGGAGTTATCTCAGAAGTAGGCTGCAGAGAAATATAACTCAAAAAGAATTACTCTTTTGTACAAACTCCGTGGTGATCATCAGGGAAAGCCAGGGTACCCCACAATTTTGAATCAAGAAGAGGAGAAGTTGATTTCTGGAACCTTAGGAACGGTTGCAGACTGAGGCTATCCTATGTCTAAGAGTGATATTCGCTCTGTTGTAAATAAATGTTTTCTAATGAATTCCTGATTGTCTAATTACAATAATTATATGATAGTCTAAAACATGCAATATGCTTACTTAATCTGGAAATGAATTGTGTGTTCTGTTGCGTGTCAGAATTGATAATGAAGTTTATTTTGTCAAATTACAGTTATAAAGCCAAGAGATGGATAGACAGTGAATGCACATCCAATACGTCTTCCTCCGAGGAGTGATTTTGGAAATCCTATAAATTAAGTTTAAGAAGAAGAAGAAGAAGACAGTTATAAAAACATTTGTAGTAAGATTGTTTACAATAAAAATACTTAAAAAAAAGATAAATTGGTGTCAAAGTAGTACCTACAGTTGGTCTACTTTGAATTATAGTGAAAACAAATGTGATGTCAAAGTAGCCCCAGCACATGGGCAAAACTCATTGTTGTCCTACTAAGTTGTTTGAGGAGAACAGTACCAAATTGGATCTGTAGTCTAAGGTTCAATTGGTACAATAAATCATGCATTCAATTTTTTCGGCATAAATTATACGAGTTAGACCTTAAAAACCTTCGAAAATATGTCAAAGTAGGGAGCGGGGGAAAAGTCTGGTAACAGTACGAATGCTTACGATTGTACGAAAAGCATCTAGCATTAAATACTCGATTCAATATAGTAGCCTATCTTATTTAAGACCCTCTTTAACTCATTCGTCTCGAAATACGAATTCTGACCATGTCTATTGAAATAACTGAACCGTATAGTTGTATGTTTCCATTTGGACATCTTTCTAGAAAAACGTTTAAACTTAAAACATAGGCTACCTATAGTCTAGGTTATTAAAATAATCTAATAAATTCACTGCCACTATCAACCTGGGTATGCATGTCCTTGTGGACATAAGCTCTCCATACGTTCCTATTCTTAGTAAATATTTTACAGCCATTTCCTGTATTATTCATCTCCCTCAAACCATGCCTAATATTATTCATCATCGCCATCAACTTCACGGCCTTCCGGTCTGTTTCGCTTCTTCATTCCACCGCCTTCTTGGACTTATTTCGAATCTCTTGCCTACCAGTGCATATTTCCGCGCTCTTTTGGATCCATTTTGTTTTGTAAGTTTTAGTTTTAGCAATTCTTTACACATATCTTCACATCTAATATGGTCTTTTAATGAGCATCTCATTACTGCTCTTAAATATGTCATTTCCGATGCATTTATTTTGCTTTCATCCTTTTTATACATCTCCCAACATTCACTGTCATACAGAAATCATGACACAGCCATTGTTTTATAAAATTTTATTTGATTACACTTTCATGTTTTGATTCCAGTCGTTAACTCTCATTGTTCCACACATAAACTGAAGGTCTACTTTGAAAACGAGATATTTTATTTGTATGTCTTTATTTTAGTTAGCCTATAAGAAATGTGATTTCCAAGAAAGTTAAAATGTGAAATTTGTTTCAATATTATGTCATCTAAGAAATTGGGACTGGAAGAAAACATCAATAAAACTAAATATATGTTCACACATAGAAATGCATTATATAATGGAAATTGATAACTAATGACAAATTAAGGAAATTTTGAAGAAGTGACTGATTTCAAGTATCCAGGAACAATAATTACAAATAGGAATGAGATGCACAAAGAAATTAAACATAGGCCTAGGCTCAATTTTGGAAATGCGTGCTATTATGCACTATAGGGACTCTTGTCGTCACAACTCCTTTCAAAAAACGTTAAACTGAATATAATATATTACATAAAACTGTTATTCTACCAGTTATATTATATGGATGCGAAACATGGACTCTTACTCTAAGGGAAGAAAGAAGATTACGAGTATTTGAGAATAAAGCTCTTAGGAAAAGGTTTGGCCCAAAAAGAGATGAGCAGACAGGTGAATAGAGAAAATTACACAGTAGTGAGCTACATCATATGTATAATGAGAACAGTTAAGTCTCGTAGACTGCGATGAGAAGGGCATGTGGCAATAATGGGGAATAAAAGAGGTACATGGAAGTTTCTTGTAGGAAAACCAGAAGGAAAATGCCCAGTTGGTAGATGAAGAATGAAGTGGGAGATAACAATATCCATGATTTGAGGGAAGTAGATTATACAGGGGATGATTGGAAAGCATTAGCTTAGGATAGGGATGTATGGAGAGCTTATGTCTGCGCGGCCATGAAGCTACGGGTTCGATAGTGCTAGTGAGTTAGTTAATTTATTATGTCATCCATTTCAATTTTAGAACTAATTGGATATGTATCTTTTAAAGCTATAACTTGAGTTTTCTCTGTTGATATTTTACAATTAGGCCTATATTTCTATATATATATATATATATATATATATATATATATAGGGCCTATATATATTATATTGAAGCTGTCCACCGCTGTGATCTCGAGATAGCGTGCTGCCTTGTGAGGCAGCGGGCCCGGGTTCGATTCCCGGTCGGGAAAGGCTCCTAGATGAGGTTTTTTCGGGTTTTTTCCTCATCTGTAAGACAAATGTCAGGAAGCTTAGAGACCAACGGTCCCCGAAAATCATCCGGCCATCACCATCATCCTTATCATTATCATCATCATCATCCTTCCGGTGTGGAAAGCAACGGGAAGCTACCACACCTATAATTCCCTAGTAAAGTTGCAAGCATAGCATGAAAATTCTATGATTGCAGTGAAAGACCTGCCCTCGGGCAGAATTACTATGGATGGATGGATGTTGAAGATCATCTTCTGTCTCGGCAATAAGTAGCCTACCTGAATGTTAGCATACAAAATCAAAATAACTTCTCGCAATTTTTATTACTCTGATTGCAAATTAATTCTATTCAGTAATCATTTTTTTACATAAATGTTAAACAATGTTGTCGACAAATTACAGCCCTACCTCACTCTTTGATTTATGGAAGCGAATTTCTCCCCAATGTACTATCCAGTTGCGACTTAATATTATCCTCTATCTTATTCTTCATTCCTCATTCGTGCTACATATAGGCCTATATATCCCATCTATCACAGTCTATGAACATTTCCTGTTTTTATTACATCTGGTTGGCTATAAAGTTTCTGGAGCTCACTGCTTTTTATGTAGTTTATGCTACTCTCTACTTTCTTTGCCCCCCCAAAATTCGTATACACTTTATTCTCAAATATTCTGCGCCGTAACCGAGTGGTTAAGGCAAGATGCCTTGGCGCAGAGATACGGGACTAGCACTGGTTCTAGTCTCCATGGGGGAGAAATTGTCTGATGAAATTTCGGCCAGTGTGCGACCGATGCTCACCCGGCATCGTGAGGTATTTGGGTAGCTACAATAAGAAGCTGATCGAGTTTGAGAAAGCCAGCGATAACGGCTGTGGGAACCGACATGCTGACCACATGGATGAATGTCTACCTCTGTGATTAATACATGTGATGAAGCAGCCAGCTGGTACGCCAAGGGACGTCTAGGAATGTCGTACCATGAAGTTTTATTCTCACTCTTATTTATTTTTACTCTCTTGAAGTAATATACGAGTATAACTAGGCCTATTCCTAACCATTTAACAGTAAATATCACCGATGTACATATTTTTAACATCTTTTGTGAAAATTTGGAATAACAAGAGTCCCTGTAAATCGTAATAACATGCGTTTCCAGATATTAGTCTAAATTTAATTTCTTTCTACGTGTCTAATATTGCTGTTATTATCGTTCCTATGTATTTTTATTCCATCCCATCTACAAAATTTCCCTCGTTTGTTGCTAAGTGTTATAAAACGAGAATGGAACATAAAATGAAAGAAAGCATTTTGTGAGAATAAAGTCATTCTTTTAAAAAGCAAGACTTAAGTGGTCATGCTCGTTTAAGGGGGTTAATTAACAGACCAGTGTGCCGAGCTTTGCAATTCCACTTTGTTAGAGCAACAATGTCATAAGTATGTAACGATAAGACAGAACTATGTGACAACATGACAGTTACTCCTCTTCTTAACAACTGTCTAATTTACATTTTGCAATCGACACCCTCTCCCTTTAATACTATTGGCTGAGATTTGTTCGTGACTGTTTTCCCATTGGTTGTATCAAGTTGAGAGGTTGAGCAGATGTCTCAATTGCTCCACTCCATCATTATTTTATTTTTTATTTTTATTTTTTTATGCACCAGAGTCTTACATTATTCGAGGACAAATATATTATACATACAATTAGAACACTTTGACAAATGCTTCCATGAACTCTAAAAAAAATCTTTGTATAATTATAATAGCAGGAAAATTTATATTATTTCTTCTTCCGTTTCTTATAATAAATTCCACCATGAATGTATGTACGGTAACTTGCTCAAAGGTACAATTCTGCTAATATTTTAAACTAAGAACTACAACTTCATAAACAAAGTTTTTAATATGTGTGAGGAATGTAACTAACTACAAAATATCTCACTCTATTATTAATTAACTGAAAAAAAGTTCCTTGGTATTGGTCGGTTTCTATAAAAGCCAGTTTTATTAAACACTTAAACTAAACTGAACTCCATGGCTCGACAGACCTAGGAGGTCCTTGGCCTACCATCCGGCTGCTGGCCTCACTTCCACATGTGTTAATCACAGAAGAGGGAGACCATCCAACTAGTAAAGAGATTAATTTGGTCAGAACGTCGAGTCACCCAGCCGTTACAACTGGTTTTCTCAATATGGAGCCTCCATTTATTGCAGATACTGTAAGTCCTCACGATGCTGGGTGGTCACCAGTCTCACACTCACCGAAATCCCATGAGAAGTTTTCTTCCTCCATGGGGACTCGAACCAGCGCAAGTCCCAAGATATCATGCCTTAAACCGCTTGGCTACAGCGCGAGACAAAAGTTAAACTATTCAAAGATCAAATTAATCTCTGGATAAAAACATTTGTTTCTGCATAGTAACAATCAAAATTTATCCATCCTATATTTAATCATATATATAATCATGTAGAGCAGTTATTACAAGAACAGTTCGTAATAATAATAATAATAATAATAATAATAATAATAATAATAATAATAATAATAATAATAGGTCTAATAATAATGATTTTAATACATATTTTCTTTAATATAAATACTTTTATTCGCCCAAAAAAAATTATAAACTAGGCCTATATTGCGCAAATGTGAAGTATAAAAATAATAACAAAATTATTAATAATAATGATAATAATAATAATAATAATAAATAATGAACACACAAAAAATATTGATGTGTTTGAAGAAAAGAGATTGAAATAGTTCGTAGGCCTACATGTACGAAGTATGACGACAGACAGTAGGTCTATACCGAACATGATGCTGGAGTGTTCGGCAGAAGAAGAAGGGAAAGATCTAAGAAACAATGAATGGATGGATGGAGAGAAAATTAGTATGATCAACAGAGGAATAAATGAAGTTGTTGAGGAGGATAATGATTTGTTGAAAACCTTATTCAGGCTGCAGAGTATTGTGGAAAAACTCCTCACTCACACTCACTCACTGGCACTATCGAACCCGTAGGTTCATGGCCGCGCGGACATAAGCTCTCCATACATCCCTATCCTGAGCTAATGCTTTCCAATCATTCCCTGTATAATCCACTTCTCTCAAATCATAGTTAATGTTATTCTCCCACCTCATTCTTGGTCTACCAACTGAGCGTTTTCCCTCTGGCTTTCCTACAAGAAGCTTCCATGCAAGTCTTTCATTCCCCATACGTGCAACATGTCCTGCCCATCGCAATCTACGAGACTTAACTGTTCTTATTATATCTGGCTTCCTATAAAGACCATGTAGTTCATTGTTATGTAGTCTTCTCCATTCACCTGTCTCTTCATCTCTCTTTGGTCCAAAAAATTTCCTAAGTACTTTATTCTCAAATACTTGTAATCTCCTTTCCTCCCTTAAAGTAAGAGTCCATGTTTCGCATCCATATTTTTCAGTTTAACGTTTTTTGAAAGGAGTTGGGACATCAAGAGTCTCTGCAATGCATAATAGCACGAATTTCCAGAATTGAGCCTATGTTTAATTTCTTTGTGCATCTCATTCCTATTTGTGATTACTGTTCCTAAGGTATTTGAATTCAGCCACTTCCTCAAAATTTCCCTCATTTGTCATTAGCTGTCCATTTCCATTATATAATGAATTTCTACGTGTGACCATGTATTTAGTTTTATTGATATTTACTTCCAATCCTAATTTCTTAGTGTTACTCAATAGTGTGTGCGTGTTGTCCTTTAGTATCTCCTCGCTATCGGCCAACAATACTACATCTTATTAATACCATTGAGTTGTAAGCCTTCCTCATTCTCTAAAGATTTAATGGGCATGCTCTAGTACAAAATTAATTAGTAGAGGAGTTAGTGCATCTCCTTGCTTCAACCCATTCTGGATTTCAAAAGTATCCGAAAACTGTTTGCCTACACGCACCCTACTCTTTGTGCCATTTAGACACATTCGTATAAGTCTAACTAACTTTTTAGGAATTCCGAACTCCAGTAGGATACTATATAACTTCTCCCTCTTAATTGAATCATATGCTTTTTTGAAGTCTACATATAGTTGATGTACAGTACCATTATATTCCCATTTCTTTTCTAAAATCTGTCTTATACTAAAAATCTGATCTGTTGTAGACCTGTTTCTTCTAAATGAACATTGATGATCTGGAATGCCATCAATATAGGGAGTAAGTCTGCTTACTAATATATTTGTTAGAATTTTGTAGGCTACGAAATTGAAAGTAATGAGATGCCCCTGTAGTTGTTGCAGTCAGTTTTATCTCCTTTCTTATAAATTGGTACGATAATTGATTCCTTCCATTCATCTGGAAGAGCTTCTTTTTCCCAAATCATACTAAGCAACCAGCGTATCTTGTCCATCAATTTTTCTCCCCCTGATTTTATCAGTTCTGCTGGGATCTCATCTGAACCTGATGCTTTATACATCTTCAATTTTTCAATCGCCATTTCAATCTCTAATGCATTTGGTTCTGTCACTAGCATTTCTGCTGTCTGTAAATTATCCTCCTCAATGTTCTGTTCTGTATGTACATTTAATAGCTGATTAAAGTAACTTTTCCATCTATTTAATATACTCCTGGAATCTGCAATCATATCCCCATTTTCATTCCGAATTATGTTTGTTCTAGCCTGAAACCCTTTCTTCTCTATACTAATTCCGTGATATAATTCTCTAATGTTCCTATTTTTTGCGTTCATTTCAAGATCATTAATCTCCTCTCTCAAATATTCTCCTCTTTTTACTCTTTAGTAACTTGGTGGTTTCCAGTAGTATTAACTACCCAATTGCTTTAAATTTACCTCATTTGGCTCGTGTAACCATTTCATTTTTGTTAGCTTTCTTTTCTTTACAATGTCGGCAAATTCCTCATCAAACCATATCTTGTTTTGCCTCTTTTTGAAACAAACAATGCTTTCTGATGCTGACAATTTAATAGTATCTCTTATAGCCTCCCTTTCTTTATTTATATCAGTGTCTTTTTCGTTTGCCACATTGTCATCTGAATATTCCAGTACTTCAAATCTATTAGCAATTTTGATTTGGTATTCTTGCCGTATTTCATCATTTTTCAAGTTTTTTAATTCATATTTTATAGAATCATCTTTAGCGTTTGTTCCTCTCATAAGCGATAGCCGTTGTCTGATTTTCACTCTGACCAGATGATGATCCGAATTGCAGTCTGTCCCTCTAACTGATCTAACATCGATTATGCTACTGTGCCAGCGTTTATCCACTAATACATGATCTATTTGGTTCCAAGTTTCTCCATCTGCGGACGTCCAGGTGTACTTTATGAATATCCTTATGCTGAAATGTTGTGCTCTTAACAATGAGATTCTTCTATGTGGCAAATGTGACTAATCTAACCCCGTTGTCGTTACTATCTTCATGAAGACTGAATTTGCCTATTGTTGGTTTGAATATATCTTCCCGCCCCACTTTTGCATTAAAATCTCCTAAGACAATTTTCATATGATATCGTGAAAGGCTATCAAATAAGCATTATAATTCTTCATAGAACTCATCCTTGATCTTGTCATCTTTATCTTCTGTGGGGGCATGTACATTTACAATTATAAAATCATGTTGTTTACCCTTTAGATTTATGTATGATATCCTATCACTAACAAACTTAATATCTCGGATAGCGGATAGGATCGTCCTCCTGACTAAAAAACCCGTTCCAAATGCAGGTCTTTCTGCACCCCCGTAGTATAATGCGAAGCTTCCTGATTCCTGACTACCTTCTCCTGGCCACCTAACTTCCTGTAAAGCGACTATATCCAAGGGCGATTTATCTAATTCCCGTATTAATATCTCTAGTGCCCCGCTATTGTATAAAGTCCTAACATTCCATGTTCCTAGGAACATGTCCCTGTATTTGAGCCTTTGGCATGGGTTCCCTGAAGTAGTCCCCGCCCGGAGATCCGAATGGGGGACTATTTGACCTCCGGAAAATTTTACCCCAGTTGAACCCATGTCCGCATTTCTTGACGGTTGTATTTTTACGGTGAAAGATCGTCACTCTTTCGACCAAGGTACTTATTTCGTCTGGCTTATCACCTTCGACCAGTCCGGCATGGGTAACCCTATCGCCAGCAATGCTACCGCCGGCATAGCTCTCAGGATCATTTAAGCACGCCAGCCACTCCACCACGACAAGGTAAAGATACCGTGGAGGACTCCCAAATAAAAACATAAAAATAGTAACAATAATACGTAATAGGTTATATTGAATTTTTAAAAATGTATCTAATCAATAAATGACATCAATATTCTGAACAATATATTGCAGTTCAAATTAAGGATGACGTCATTGGAAATCACTAACCGAGGAGTTCGTCGAGACTGCTGCTTATCTCCAGCACTATTCACGTTAGGCCTATACATATAAATGATATAATACGAGAAATGAAGTATAATCTCCTCGGCGCGACTGGCCTAAAAGGCCCATTGACATAACAGCTGGCTGCTGACCTCACAGCCACTTGTGTTCTTCATAGAGGTGGTCCGGGGAAGGCCATGTGCGGCCTATAATCCTATGTCTAGTCCATGTGTGACCCCGGAAGCTTTAGTCACTCGTCGGAGTGCGCCCCTAGAATTTTGAAATGATCGTCGATGTGCAGCCCGGGATTAATTGAATTATACTATGAATATAAAAAAAATAATTTCATTCCCCATTTACATACTTTATACTATCTATAACGCTATAAAAATGCATTTTTAAATGGCCATTTAGTATTAAAATGGGCTATGTCCATTATGTCACTTTTTTTAGGAAAATGTGTTTTTCTTCTAGGCTATATAGGCTACTGGTTTAAATAATGTATTATAAATAGTCCTATACATACTCGTATAACAAATATTTTATTTATTTGAATAGTGTTACCAAGTACAAAAATACAATTAATTATATATAGGCCTATACTCTTGAGCTATCTGTAGATGTGCTAACTTATAGGTCTAAATACATGGACATGCCACATTTTAATACTCAAGGGCTCAAATATGTCTACATAACTCATAAAATGTTAAATATATGGCTACGATGATTTATTTTTGTTAAATTAATACGAGATTTTGTTAGATTTTAAGTTTAAGACAGACAAATAGGCCCAAGGTAGTGATGAATTATTTTTGTTACTTTTTTATGTTTAAGGCGGAGAAGTTTAAATCCTTAAATATATTTCCCTTTTTGACTTTTCATCACACGACGGTTCTCCATTATATGTATGACGATAGCTAACAATCACGAGGATATGAAGTGTGTTCTGCAATATGTGACATGTACACAGTAGCGAAGGGTGACGTCAAATTTGGGTAAGCTTAGATATCTAGCACTGACCGCACATGGACCATATAGGCTAATAAAATATCCGGGGCCGCTCTTGGACATATTTCTCCACTCAACTTTTCATATCGGCTGCACCTGGACGATACCCATAAACGGAAGACATGTACTCAGCATGTCGGGCCCCCTATCATTATAGCTGGTTTTCTCAGAACTATGACATGGTATTATTAATATCCATAGAAATTTAAAGTTTATATATAGAAACAAATTTTAAAATAGACTGCGGAGATAAAATTAGTGGACAAAACATAGAAACAAACCAGGGAGTAAGACAAGGGTGTCCATTGTCACCAGTATTATTTAATTTATACTTGGACCATGTCATAAATGAATGGCAAGAACAAATTAATATAAGTAGTGTATTGACAACTCTGCTTTTTGCAGACGACCAAGTAATAATGACAGCATCAGAAAATGCTTTGCAATAATTCCTTTATACATTAAATAATATCTCTCTAAAATACAATTTAAGAATATCTACATTTAAAACAAAAATGTTAGCTCTGAAAGGAAAATGTGCAATAAGAACAAAAATAGTGATAAACATCATCATCATCATCATCTTCATTCATGGATTAGGTCTGTTGACCCGTTCCGACTTCAGTCCATCTCTTTCTAGGTCTGCCCACATCTCGGGTGCCTTTAGGTTTGTATTTTGTTATTTGTTTTGGATATCTGTCTTCATTCATTCTGTCTATGTGTTGCTTCCATTTTTGTCTATATGTATCCATTTTATCAGTTATTGCAAATATTTCAAGTTCCTGTCTTATTTCTGTGTTCTTGATTCTGTCTTCCTTAGTGCACCCTTTAACAGATCTCAAAAATTTCATTTCTGCCGCCGTTATCCTACTTAGGTCTTGTTTTTTATGTATCCAGGCTTCTGAACCATAGAGCAGTACCGGTACTGCCAACATTTTATAAAATTTCAGTTGGGTCTCTCTTGTTGTTTTGTTATTTAGTGTTCGTTTTATCGTACCACATATTCCCTGGAATTTTGCTATTTTATTATTTATATCATTATCATAATTAAATGAAATGTCACATCCTAGATAATTGAGATGGTTCACCTGTTCTATGATTTTGTTTCCTATTACTATTTTGGATCTGATTTGATTTTTCCCTTGGAATGCCATTACCTTAGTTTTTTCTATGGATATTTTGAGATTATATTGTTCACATATATTATGTAGTTTAAAAATATTCCTCTGAAGTTCGTCTTCTGTATTTGCTATTATTACCTGGTCATCAGCGTATAATAATGTTTTCAAGTAGTGTGTTTTATCTAATTTTATTCCTTTATTTGTTTCTTCGTTCCATTTTTTATTATATCATTGATGTATAGGTTAAATAAAACTGGAGAGATACTGCATCCTTGTTTAACTCCTTGATTAGTATGAATTTTATTTTTACTTACTTCATTTCTAGTTTTTATAACAAAATTTGTGTTCCAGTACAAACTCTTTATAGCTGCTATTAAGTGTTTCGGAATTCCTTTTTCTTTTAAAATTGTCCAGAGTTTTCCTCTGTCTACTTTATCAAATGCCTTGACAAAATCAATAAAAGCTATGTGTGTTTCTATGTTATATTCTCTTCTTTTGTTTATAAATTCTTTTATCGTAAATATATTATCCATACATGAACGCCCTGGTCTGAATCCACTTTGTTCTTCTGTTAACATTACCTCTGCTATTTGTTTTAACCTAAATGTTAAGATTCTTGAGTATATTTTATAGCCTGCAGTTAAAATGCTTATTCCTCTGTAGTTGTTGCAGTCTTTACGTTCTCCTTTCTTAAAAATAGATTGTACTATTGCTGTTGTCCAGGTTTCTGGTATTGTTGCTTGTTTCCAACATAAATTTAAAAAATGTAATAATCTCAGTTTAAAAAAATTCCTCCATATTTTATTAATTCCATATTAATTCCGTCTATTCCAGCTGCCTTTCTGTTCTTTGTTGTTTTCAGTACTTCTTCTAATTCTTCCATTGTTATCATATCTATTCCTATCTCACACTCATATATGTTATCTTTAGTTATTTTATTTTCATTATACCACAGTTTTTTATAATGTTCTTCCCATTGTTTCTCCTCAATTGCATTGATCTGTATTGTATCTTTTTCTTGTTTATTTAGATGTTTCATTACTTTATAGGCTATTTTTTGCTGCCCATGTATATCGTATTCTAGTCTGCTTATATATCTATCCCAACTGACTTTGTGTGCTTTTTTAATTTCTCTTTTGGCTATTGCACTTTTATGTTTGTAATCAGCTCTTAATTCTGGTGTTCTATTCTGTAAATATTTGTGATAAGCCTCTTTTTTATCTTTTATTATCCTCTCTAATTCTTCATTCCATATTCTTAAACCCTTCTTGTTATATATTTTATATTTTGTTCCTAATGCCTCATATGCTGCTTTATCAATGCTTTCTTTTATATTATCCCATTCTCGGTTTATTTCTTCGGAAGTAGGTTTTAATATTAATTGTTCATTTAGCCTATTCTGATACAGATTTTGTTATACTTTTATCTTGTAATAAATGTACTTTGAATGTGGTCTCTTTATTTCTATATTTGTTTTTAGTTTTCTTCCATCTCGCTAATATATTTATTTTTGAGATTACTAAATAGTGATCTGAATAGATGTCACTTCCTCTAAATACTCTCGTATCTGTTAATAATGATGATGCTTTCTTATTGATTAACACATAATCTATCAGTGAACGAAAACCTCGTGCTGACCATGTGTATTTGTGAATATCTTTTTTCTTATAAAATGTATTTGTTATTTTAAAATCATTAAAAATTGCAAATTGTTTTAATTCTTGTCCATTTTTATTTATAACATTTTCTCCATGGATCCCAATTACATTTGCCACTGGTTGATTCCCCACTCTAGCATTAAAGTCTCCTAATAATATTATTATGTCGTTCTTGTTTATCTTATTTATTTCCTTTTGTAGAGTAGTATAAAATGTTTTTGTTTCTTCATCTCTCCCTTCCTCCGGTGCATATATTGCTATAATTGTCATATGTCCTCTATTATGCTTAAATCGCATTGTCATTATTCTTTCGTTAATACAATTATACGTGTCTATTTTGGATCCCCATTTCTTATCCACAAATATCGCCACTCCTGCTTTCGCTCTTTCTTTCTGACTTACTCCACTGTAAAACATCATCATATCATTTATCATTTGTGATCCTTTCAATTTTTTCTTTGTTTCTGAGGCAGCTAATATATTTATACTTTTATTTTTCATTTCTTTTGTTAGTTCGAATTCTTTGCTTCCCAAGCCTCTGACATTCCAAGTCGCTATTTTAAGCTGGTCATGTATTCCAAAACTCTTGTTATACTTTTTCTTGCTGTGGTCGTCATAAGGTTTATCAATCCGGCTTTTCTTCTGCTGAAGTTTATGAGTAAGTTATTTTTTACTAGTAGAGGTTACCAGCCTCTAGCCAAACCCCTCTTCCTGGAGGGCAGGGAACTGGAATTTCGGAGTGTTCGTCTCCTAGAGAAGTTGCCTTCACTACGGCTTTGGGGACTTCTCTTCTCCCCACGTAACCCTGTGGACGGGGCCCTACCCAGGTACTACCCACTGGGCGAGTGGGACCTGGAGCTCACAAAAGGGCAGGGGCGCCTACTCCCTGGAGTGGACCTCTATCAAGGGTTCCACTCTGTTACCCTGATAGTGATAAACAATGTAGGCTAATTATAGACCAAGTTCAGAATTTTAATTATTTGGGTTGTCATTTAGGCAATGACAAAAAATTAGATAAACTAAAATACAACGATTCAATTATCTATGTGGCACAATTAAACGCACTTTATTGAATAAGACTAGAAAAGAAACTATTTTGAAGTTTTACAAAGTATTGGCAGTTCCATTTCTTATATATGGATGTGAAACCTGGACATTAACAAAGGCAGATAGTAAACAAATAGAGGCTGCTGAAATGAACATGTTGAGAGCAATAGCAGGATACCAAAGGACCGATAAAAAGAAAAACGAAGATATAAGAACAGAATTTAATATAGGCCTATGTAATCTCTGTGAAAGAATAAAATATTACCAAAATGCTTATCTTCAACACGTATTACGAATGAATGAACAGCGCATACCAAGAAGAATGTAGGCCTATAATTATAAACCAAAAGGGAGAAGAATGTTGGGAAGACCATTGAAGAGATGGAAGGCCCAATTCGACCTATAATGAGATCGGAACAGGCCATTGGGTCTAATCCTTGTTGTTGATGATGATGATGATAGAAATTTAAATTAAATATAGACATATTATTATTTCCAAATAATATATTAGGCCTAATTCTAGCGTACATGAAAATGGTTTACAGTAATCTTCCTAGGATCAACTTCAACTCTTAGCAGAATATGAAAAAATGAACGTCAGTGAGTCTATCCTTTATGGATTCAAAAACTACTTGACTTCTTACCATCGTTTAGATTTTTTGACAATTAACATATAAAATAACATAGGCCTAAGCCTATTACCGTACGTACTTTAGGACCGGAGGTAAAAATATGCATCGGTGCACTAAAAAGTCGCTTTTTGGATGCTTACGCTGTATAAACCGTAACAAATAGACCTACACCAAATTAAAGTATACAGAATTAAATATCTAAAACAAAAGCTATAGGGTTATGTAAGACAACCTATTCATAACAAAACCTGTGCTTACAACAAGAATGTTGAATGCTTCATTGAAATATTCAGGATACAAAATCAGTTATGATAATGAAATTATATAGGCCTACATAACAGCTGAAATACAAAATTTCCATAACTCAATGGGAATCAATAGGCCCTAATAGAATTTTCAAATCGTGTTTAGTACAGAGACATAAAATAATAAGGGTTCATAAAGTCTTAGCGAGACCAATGTTAAAATGTTCCTATAGTATAGGTGATATAATTATAAAATTTATTAGGGTTCCAGTTGGTTTTATAACCCTTGTCTTGCCTATGGAAGAAAGGCTTGGACTAGCCTATATGGAAAAGATATACAGGCCTAATCAAAATCACAGTTATGAAATGAAATTCTTGAGAATAATAGCTGGGCACACAAAATTAAACAAGAAGGAAATTAGGACACCCTAAGACAACTTCAAATCTCTTCTATTATGAACCATGCATCTATACAAGAATAGTTGGCAGCATCAACTTCAATGCATGGATCGAACCACATCCCTCGTCAGATTTTAAATTACCATCCCAGAGGAAATAAATCTTAGATCACTTAGGAAGATTGCTTAGAAATGACATGAGACCATAACAACCCACTTGACCTAATACATAGCAGGAATAAGAAGAAGAAGAAGAAGAAGAGGAGGAGGAGGAGGAGGAAGATGGTGATGAAAAAGGACCAGTAATAAGTGCATGAAAATAATGCAATACGCGTCAAGAAAATTTAGGCAAAAGTTAAATAAAATGCTATAAAAATGTAGGCTATTTCTTTTAAATTATTATAACGACCTTCAGCCCCTGGGTATAAAAATCAAGAAAGTGAATTTGATATTTCTACCCAAATTAATAGTGGGTGTCCTTAAAAGGAATGTTGAATAAGTTATGTATGATTTCGGAAGCAGGATAACTGGTCGAGTTATTAAATTTATTTGGGAGTAGTTTAGATTGAAATCTGGTTTGTGCTGCAGTTCGGACAGTAGTTGAAATACAAATCTCTTTGTGATGATTTCATTTGAATTGCGTAACACGAGGACGCTTGAAATGCAGGTCGACGGCGCGTGAAAGCTCAGATGGGACGGGATTATCCTCACAATAGCGACGTGTTAACAACGGTCTCAGCTATTTCAAAATATCCAACCAGATGGCACTTTTAAATAACGTATTTTCAACTTCATTATTACGTTCTTCCCTATTCTCTAACAACATAAAATTATTATTTTACGGTTTACTTGTTTCTTATGTTTAATTAATTGTTAGGATATGAAAGATATATAATACACTACAGCCCTACTTCTATCAACTAAAGAATAGTGATCCCACTACATGCCTTAGGAGGGCCATCGGATTATAGGAGGTTAACACTTTAAATTACAATTTTTAAAAAGATAATTCATAAAAAAATTAATTGTTCTGCAATAATATTCAATTCTGCAAATGCGTGCTATTATGCATTGTAAAGACTCAAAAAACGTTAAACTGAAAATATATAAAACTAATATTCTGCCAGTTATATTATATGGGTGCGAAACATGGACTCTTACTTTAAGGGAGGAAAGGAGATTACAAGTATTTGAGAATAAAGTACTTAGGAAATTTTTTGGACCAAAGAGAGATGAACAGACAGGTGAATGGAGAAGACTACTTAACAATGAACTACAAGGTCTTTATAGGACGCCAGATATAATAAGAACAGTTAAGTCTCGTAGACTGCGATGGGCAGAACATATTGCACGTATGGAGGAATGAAAGACTTGCATGGAAGCTTCTTGTAGGAAAGCCAGAGGAAAAACGCCCAGTTGGTAGACCAAGAATGAGGTGGGAGAATAACATTAACTATGATTTGAGGGAAGTAGATTATACAGAGAATGATTGGAAAAGATTAGCTCAGGATAGGGATGTATGGAGAGCTTATGCCCGCGCGGCCATGAACCTACGGGTTCGATAGTGCCAGTGAGTAAGTAAGTAAGCAATAATATTCAATATTAAGTTTAATATAATTAACTAACCAACTCACTGGCAGTATCGAACTCGTAGGTTTAAACAGTAGGGAGCTAAGCAGGCCATTTGTAAACTAAGGGAGGTCCCGCACCGTAGCCCAGGAGGTTTATTAGGCATGAAGCCTTCGTGCAGAGCAACGGGACTTGCGCTGGTTCGAGTCCCCGTGGAGGAAGAAAGTTTCTTAATTAATTTCGGCCAGTATGGGACCGTTACCCGCCCATCCTAGTCAGGAATTAAAACAGCTGAATAAATAGCGACTCCAGGAAAACCAGATATAGGCCTAACGGTTTAACAGATCAAAAAATACTGACCACATGACATCCTTATAGGCATACTAGGTGGATAATAGTCCACCTCTGTGATTAAAACTTGTGTTGAGAGACCAGCAAGCGGTAGGTAGACCAAGGGTATTTTACGTAGGCATGTTGCGCCATGAATTTTTTACAAAGGGATACAACACTAACAGAAAATCCACTTTTCTAGTGTATAGTGTCAAGCATAGTATTGATGACTCCATTTTGTAAAAACCCCACACGAAACCTTAAAAGATAGGCCTAAGTAGGATTGTGAAAGAAGCGAAAGGCTGCCCAGGCTGTAGAACTATGAAAAAAATGCTATATAGGGCCTACAGGCTATATTTATTGATTTATTCCGAAGAAAATGTGAACAAATCTGAAAAATTGAATGAGTACGGTAGTTGAGAGAGAAACAGCCTAAAAAAAGCTTACTAAAAATATGCATGGTGAATTCCATGGTATCTGACGTAACAACTGCAACATTCTATATATTTGTGTATAGGTTCAATCTCTTTAACAGAAAATATGGAGTTTCTATCTTGAAACTTAAAATGTAAGTTTTATATCCATAACTGTCCAATGACATGTTTTACAGAGTGAAGTTTTCAATTTTATTTCAACAAGCCATTGTGAATATAGCAGACTATAACTTATATTAAGAGGAGTTACAAATTACATGTTTCCAATTGTATGTTTAGTCGCTAATTATACAAAACAAAGACAACTGACGTAACGACTAACGCTTATGTATGGTGTAAGAGTTTTAACTAAAAATTAAATAATAATTCTTTGTTAGGTATGATTTTCTTCATATTGTACAATATTTTGGGATGTAGCACTTGAAAATATTTTAATAGTCCATATACCACATTGGGAAGCAGAGAAGAAACTTTAATTCTCAAGTGTCTTCTTCTTCTTCCTTCCAAGTATTAGGCCAAGGCCTGTTACGATCCTATAGAAAATTCTCCCTCCAGCGTTTCATAGGACGGCCCAGTGATCTTCGTCCTCTTGGTATATAATTATAAACACTTTGGGGATCCGATTTGAACTCATTCTTTCAAGATGGTGTTTCCAATTTAGTTGGTACTGTTTAATATATTCCAAAATTGGCGTAGTCTTCAATTCTTTTAAGATATCGGTGTTCCTTTTCCGGTCCCATCTGGTGTAACCCGCTGTTCTGCGCATGAATCTCGTTTCACAAGCCGTTATTCTGCTTTCATGTTGTTTTTTTTAGTGTCCATGCTTCACTACCATAGGTCAACACTGGTCTAGCCAAAGTGTTATATAAACGTAATCTGGTGTTTTTTTGTACAAGGGATGGTTTCATAACTTGATTAATAATTCCTAAACTTTTATTATAACTAGTAACTTTTTCAGGGATATCCTTTTCATCCCAGATAGAGAGATAATATCCAAGATATTTAAATTGATTAGATCTCTCTAAAATTTTATTCTGGAGACAGATTTTACTTTGTATGGGGTCCTTCCCATGAAATGCCATAATTTTAGTTTTGTTAATTGATATTTCCATATTAAATTTGGCACCTATTTTTTGTAAATTATAAATTGATCGTTGCAAATCATTTTCGGAAAGTGCCAGAAGAGCTAAATCGTCTGCAAAAAGAATAGCATCGAGTTTGAGGTTCCTATTGATGGGTATATATCCTCGTTGTGTTTTCCTCCATTCATTTATTAATTTATTCATGTATATAATGAAAAGCACCGGTGAAAGTCCACATCCCTGTCTTACTCCAGTGTTGATCTTTTCCCAAGAAGATAATTTGCCATCTTGTTTAACAGAGATTTCATTATTCTTATGTCAAATTTTACGTGGAATTCACCATGTGGATAATTTATGTAGGCCTACTCGCGTCCATGAACCTACGGTTTGAGAGGACTAGTGAATTAGTCGTGTGCGCTGCAGTCCACAAAATATTTGTTGGAAATAAAACCAGAAAACTAGAGACATGTGTTGTTAAGGTTGATGATGTAGAGGAACTATTCATACTATCATTTAATGTAGAGAAAGAATCGACTAAAAAAACAAAACAAAGCAAATGAAGCGATCTGGTGTCAGCTGGCGCAGTTTATGAACTTGGTTTCGACCCCCCGCGGACCCGAGTTCGCTGCTCGATGCTCTTTTGTCGCGACAAGCTCGCTTTAAATGCGCAGGGATTATGGGTAATGAAGCGACTAGCGCCCCGCGGCGAACCTCTCAACAAAATTACATTTAAATCGAACCGCACAAAACAAATCCTGGTTGTTGTAACCCTTTTAGCTTTTCAAATGTGATCTAGTTTTACAAACACTGCCTTGGGGAAGGAGCGGCTTCCATCTCTTCAACGTAGTTACACTCCTTCCTGAAATTCAATTAATGGAATAAGAAGCCCTTTCAAGTCTCTAAATAGCTGCTAATCATGTCATGGGGAGAACAAGAGTTCTATATTCATACACAGGGTGGATCGGAATTCTACACACAAAGTTTCACAGATTATTTATAAAGGTCATCCTATCGTCCTATATGTAGGGCGGTAAGTATTGAATAGCTGCCAGAACAAAGTTGTAAGCCACTTCTTTTTTTAATTGATTTTATATGGGAAAAAAGTTTGTATTCCATTAACAACTTCTTTTCCACGTAAAACTCAACTTGAAAAAAAAAACTAACCTTGATCTGGGCGGCTGTACAATTATTCCAAATTTAAGATTTTAATAACGGAAGTTTTGGCATAAATTAAGTTATATTTTATTTTCCTTTTTTAGTTCTTCATTTCTAGCACGTGTCCCTTCCATCCAGTCTACCAGATTTGACAGTTCTAACGAATTCTGAAAGAATTGAGTCAATACTAATAAATTTCATGGTAAAATTCATTTGAGGGTAGTCAGAGTAAATAAAAAATTGTAATATAAAATTATAAAATCATGTACCCTTGTTAACAGTATGAAATTGGGCCTGGAAGAAAACATTAATAAAACTAAATAATATGGTCACACATATAGGCCCTACATATATTAGCCTATATACCTAATGCAAATGGACAGTTAATGGCAAGTGAGAGAAATTTTGAAAAAGTGACTGAATTCAAATAGGCCCTACCTAGGAATATGTAATAATTACAAATAGCAACGAGATGCTCGAAGAAATTAAACATAGGCTCAATTCTGGAAATGCATGCTAATATGCATTACAGGGATTTTTGTCGTCCCAACTTCTCTCAAAAGAAGATTAAACTGAAAACATAAAACTTATTTTCCCAGTTATATTATATGGATGCGAAACAGGGGCTCTTGCTTTAAGGTGCATACAATATTACATATAGGTCTATCATATTTGAGAATAAAGTTCTTAGGAAAAATTTTGAACCAAAGAGAGATGAACAGACAGTGGAATGGAAAAGATTACATAACAGTGAGCTACTAGATCTTTATGGAAAACTAGGCCTATATATAGGCTAATAAGAACGGTTAAGTCTTCTAGACTCCGATGGGCAGGACATGTAGAACGAATGGTTTTGAAAGAGGGGCATGGAAACTTCTTGTAGAAAACCAGAGGGAAAACACCCAGTTGGTAGTCTATAATGAGGTGGCATAATAGCATTAACCATGATTTGAGGGAAATAGATTATACTGGGGATGATTGGAAAACATTAGTTCAGAATAGGGATTAATGGAGAGCTTATTTCCGGTCAGCCATGAAACTACACGTTCGATAGTGCTAGTGAGTTAGTTACTTGTACTGGCCTACATTGTATGCAGTCATCTGAACTGTTAAAATAATTAAAACATTGTAGGCCTTTCGGGACCAGTCCTATCCTCAGCATAGATTGTTCGTTACAGGTACTCAGTTGAGGAGACTCCATGCAAAGTAAACAATATGCAGCTATTGAGGTTGTTCTCATGAAAATATGTTTAAACATTTTTACAGTTCCTCACCGATCCTTCCTAGTAGGCCTATATAGGCCTACACACCGAAAATGTCCATGATCAAAATGTATATTCAGGTATTTTCTAGAAACGAATATTAAGTTTATCAGTTAGAGGTAGAAAAATATTATTTATTTTATAGTAATCACTTACACATCACTCCATGTCATATAGGCCTACCATCTTCACTTCTCCCAACTGGAATTCCCTACCAAAGGAAATAA